>OZ020524.1:9506984-9917550 GCA_963971425.1 Bryoerythrophyllum caledonicum
TGGTAACATGTGAGATATTTTTCAAAGCCAAAAGATGTATATACAAAATAAAATTATTCCATATCTATCAATGCTTGTAACAATGAGAAACTATAATAAAGGGGCATATTGAGAATGTCCAAATATATTTGACACCTTGTGCTCCTCATTGATATTATTCATGTGTCTAAGCAACCAAACATAATTGCTTCTCAAAATGATCAATAATGTAGAAGTAAAGAGGTGTTTCATATAGAAGAATCCACTTAGTCATAAGGTGTGCATTATGTATGTATGACGAGTTTTCTCTTCCAAATATCTATTGAGCACTATGTAAAGGAGATGTTGTGTGTGTTTTGTCATGTGATTTGTAATAGACTGAATGTTGAGATGATATTGAGAGCAAAGAATGTCATATTGTGATGCATGAGTGTTTGTTTAGATGTAGGGCATATGGGTTGAGTGGACATATTACATACGGGCTGAGTGTTGCTGACTAATTGACTCTTGAGTGGACATATTACATAAGGGCTGATTCATTGAGTGGACATATCATTTTTCTGTTTGAGTGTTGTTGACTGGTTTACTGAGTGTGGACAAATCACATGTGGCATGAGTATGTCCAAGAATATTTTCTCGTTCACTCAATTGATGCACATGCCATGGTGATCACCTAATGCACATGCCAGTGTGAGTATTATGTTGTTGACTGATTTACTTAGTGCACATGCGATGGGCTCAGTCCTTTGTGTTCACTAATCCATATAATCCATATGCCATAGATTGAGTGTAATATTGACTACTTGTTGATGAGCGTTTAGTATTGTATCAACATCATAAAAAATAGTCCAGAATGGCAATTTCAGATGAAATTTGTGCTTGCTTCATATGTTTGAGTGAGGGAGGAAATACAGGAGTTCAAATTGCAGCCATTACCGGATTTTTTGTTAGAATAGTTCAGAGGTTAGTAAAAACGTTTAAAGAAGATGTAACTTACAAGCGCAAACCGTGCGGTGGAAGTCACGCTAAAAAACTTGATAGTGAGGAAAGGTGCATAGTATTGTGCGTTATGAAAAAACTCATTGTCGCTCCTCGGTCTCAAAGATTACTAGTATATGTTGTAGTCAAGTGTGTAGACTTACTATTTAAAGGGTATTATATAAAAGTGGTATTTTTAGTCAAATAGCAGTGAAGAAACCTTTTTTAACACCCGTCACATATCTCAGCGAATAGCTTTTGCTTAGAAGTACCATGGATGGAGTCAAAAGAGTGGGAGCGTATTGTTTGGACAGATGAATATACTTTTGTACTTGGAAATAGTTCTCGGAAAATTCATGTTTGGAGAGGTACATATGAGCGCTATTCATCAAGTTGTATAGTTCCTACTTTTAAAAGTGGAGAAACATCTTTGATGATTTGAGGTGCATTTGTTGGAGGATAGTCTGGTTTTGCTAAGGATTTTGTGGAAGTGGTCTACAATGGCGAATTGATTCATTTCTTGGATAGATTTTCACAAGGAGTGCTTATGGAAGATGATGCACTTGTCCATCACAACAAAACATGTAAAGATTGGAGACACACCCACCAACTCAAAAAGCTCAATTGGCCTGCAAACTCTCCCGATCTCAATCCAATCCAGAATGTCTTGAGGATGCTAAAAGATGTTGTGCAACATGGCAAGGAATGCCCTAGAAACTTAGAAGTGTTCAAGTGGAATGTGGTCAGTGGTACAAAGCTCCTTCAACTATGTCATTCTATGCCCTCAAGGTTACAAGCAGTGATTGGCGCTAAAGGAGGTTACAAGCATTGATAGATATGGAATAATTTTATTTTGTATATACATCTTTTGGCTTTGAAAAATATCTCACATGTTACCAACATAGAGGTGATCTTGTGGCCAAAATTTCATTATGTATCAACGAAAACTCAATCCTAGGAAGGGTGTTGAAGTTGGAAGGAGTGGTAAGCTTTCCCCTTTGTTTCTCACAAGAACACATGTTGGTAGACTTGGTATATGTTTTTTTGTCTAAATCTTTTGGATTTGAAATTTTCCACACTTGTACTTGACGTGAAGGTGACTTCATATCCAAAATTTTATGGAAAAATAAATGTTTTTGAATTCTTAAGAGGGTGTCAAAGTGCGCAGCTGTGAAACTTTTCTCACAACTAACCCCCATGTTAGTAGATTTTGAATATCTTCTTTTGAATACATTTTCTGGCCTTGAAAATTTTCCCACATGTTATCAACATAAAGGTTACCATGTGTCAAAAATTATATGTTGAAGTAGCAAATTCTCAGCCCTATGTATGGGTGTCAAAGTTGGACGTAGTAAAATGGTTTTTCCCTTTGTTTCTCACAACTACACATGTTGGTAGATTTGGGATGTGATTTTTTTCGTGCATTTTTTGGGCTTGAAAATTTCTAGCATATAATCAACATGAAGGTGTTTTCACTCCCAAAATTCCATGGGAAAAAAAATTTCCTCAATCCTTGGGAGGGTATTAAAGTTGGCAGCTGTGAGGGACACCATCCTTGGAATTGCACAAACGCCAATTTGAATGTCACCCTATTGTACAGTA
Source organism: Bryoerythrophyllum caledonicum (assembly GCA_963971425.1). Taxonomy (NCBI): domain Eukaryota; kingdom Viridiplantae; phylum Streptophyta; class Bryopsida; order Pottiales; family Pottiaceae; genus Bryoerythrophyllum; species Bryoerythrophyllum caledonicum. The sequence continues at coordinate 9,509,544 of OZ020524.1, forward strand.
CCCACCAACAAGTTTACGTTCAAATTTTCAAACTCCAAGTTCCAGTGAAAAAAAACTGTAACTTTGAAAAATAAAATCTCCCAATTAACAACTCAAAACTTCACGAAACTGCCACATGTTTGTTTAAAAACAAGCTAACTACATTCCACATGTCATTAACATACAAATTTCAGCCATGTGTATGAGAAAAATCAGATTGCATTAATTGCTCTCCAAGTTGTGTTTGTGGCTCCTAAAATGTGAAGACAATATCCACTCTTCTTGAGACAACACGGTTTAGATTTTTGTGAGTTTGAGCTTCATATATGGATCTTCAAGAACCTTTCAACACAAAACATGCTTCATTCAAGCAATGAGGGAACTTGTGGATACATTCTGTGAGTGTTTTTGGTGAGTAGTTACAATTCTAGTGGTGTTATTTCTTGAGCTTGCAACTTTGCACCAGTAGTAGAATTTGAAGGATTCATTACTCCTTGAGGATTTTGGTGGGTACAACATCAAGTGGGAGTGCTGAGCATCACTAGGAGTGCTCAACATCAACTGGATCAGTTCAACATCAACTGGGAGTGCTCAACTGGGAGAAAATAATTCACTCAGATTGGTAAGTGTTCATGCTTGCATTCTCAACTCAAATGGTCTTTCATAGCTTTATGTGATATGGTCTACTGGCCATGATGAGCAAAATAGTGAATTGAGATGGTATATGGTGACGTTGTCTTCATTAATTCAAAGGATATGGTCATGAAATAAGAGGTGTTTTGTTGCTGACTTTATTGATGTTGTTGGTGGGATTTCGAGCTATGAAGACTAGAATGCTAAGTGAGGGTGAGAGGGGGATGATCATTGGTATGCGTACTGCTGGCATGTCAACACATCGTATTGCAACAGAATTAGGAATGACACAGTCCACAGTGTTTACTACTTGGAAGAATTTTCAAGAGCGTGGAACTACACAACCATTAAAGTCAAGCGGTAGGCCTCCAAAGCTCAATGTGAGTGACAAGAGGGTGTTTGGCCGTATTTTATCTAAGAATCGACGCTTACCACTTGCTGCAATCAGAGAGAAGATGCATGTGAAGGTTTCCCCCACCACATTAAGGAAGGCGATGAACAGTATCGGATTTTCTAACCGGGTTGCTGCAAAGAAGCCGTTTCTTAGTAAAGAGCACATGGCAAGGAGATTGGCATTTGCCAAAGAACACAGACATTGGACAATATCTGATTGGAAGAACATAATATGGACAGATGAATCTTCATTTGAAACTGGGAAAAGGTCGAGCGCCGTGAAGGTATGGCGAAAGTCACATGAACGTTATTCTTTGGATTGTTTAACACCATCTTTCAAATCCGGTCGTTCATCAGTGATGGTTTGGGGTGCATTCACCGGTTATGACAAGTGCCCACTTGTTATAATTCCACCAGATAGACGGAAAGGTAGGAACTTTGTTGATGTAGTTTATGAAAGTCGCTTGAGTGGCTTCTATTTTCTCCACGATCACCCTCAGACACTAATACTCATGGAAGATGGTGCCCCGGTGCATCGTAGCAAAGAATCAAGTGATTGGAGGCAAGCGCATGGCATAAGAAAGCTTTTATGGCCCGCAAACTCTCCCGACTTAAACCCCATTGAAAACCTATGGAAGTTTGTGAAAGATACTATCCAAAAGGAAGAGCTACCGCAAAATAAAAAAGAATTAGTCAACACAATTGAAAGGGCATGGGAAGAGGTGTCTTTAGAGACAATTGAAGTTCTCCTTGCAACCATGCCTCATCGTATGAAGGCTGTAATCAAAGCTAATGGTGGTAGCACTAGATGGTAGATAGTTTGTCAAAAAATGCTATATTTACATATAAATCTATAATTTTTTGTGTGAATTCCTAATATATTAATGAAGTAGATTTCATTATCTCTCCAATGCACTTTGCAGTTTGTGATTTGGATCATTTTTGAGCAAATGGTGGCAATTTGAAATTGGAGACCAGTGTCTTGTTTCTGCAAAATGAGTGCTGTGAACGTAAACTTGTTGGTGGGTACTGTACAATAGGGTGACATTCAAATTGGTTGTTTAGTAGTTCCAGGGATAGTGTCCTACACTGCTGCCAACTTTGACACCCTCCCCAAAGCTGAGAAATTGTTATTTTACCATGAAAATTTGGGAACAACATCATCTTTATGTTGAAAACATGCATACCAAATTTCAAGTCCAGGAGACTTATACAAAAAAACTTATGCAAGATCTACCAACATGGGATAGATGTGAGAAAAGTGTCACAGCTGCCAACTTTGACACCCTCCCAAGAATTGAGGAAATTTTTTTTGCCCATGAAATTTTTGGAGCAAAAACATTTTTATGTTATTTGCATGTGTGGAAAATTTCAAGTCCAAAAGACCCATACAAAAAATAATATTCCAAATCTACCAACATGTGTAGTTTTGAGAAACAAAGGGGAAAACCATTTTACTACTTCCAACTTTGACGCCCTCCTTAGGATTGAATTTTTGTTGATACATAATGAAATTTTTGGCACAAGATCATCTCTACGCTGGTAACATGTGGGATAAATTTCAAAGCCAAAAGACATACATAAAAAAATTATTCCATATCTACCAACGTGTATGTCCTCCATTAGCGTCAATCAGTGGTGGTAACCTAGAGGGCATAGAATGACATAGTTGAATGAGCTTTGTACCATTGACTAACTTCCACTCTCTTTCAAGAACTACCTTCAACACATCTAAGCTTCTAGGGCATTGTTTGCCATGTTGCACAACATCTTTTAACATCCTCCAAACGTTCTCGATTGGATTGAGATCGGGAGAGTTTGCAGGCCAGTTGAGCTTTTTGAGAAGGTGGCTTTGTCTCCATTCTTCACATATTTTGCTCCTATGGACGGGTGCCCCATCTTCCATAAGCACTCCTTGTGGAATTTGATCCATGAAATGAACCAATTTGGCATCGTAAACCACTTCTATAAAATCCTTAGCAGAACGTTGACCTTTAGGCATAAAGACAAGTTCTGACTTTTGTCCTCCGGCAAATGCGCCCCAAATCATTAAAGAAGTCCTTCCACTTTTAAAAGTAGGAGCTAGACAACTTGATGAATAACGCTCGTATGCACTTCTCCAAACATGAATTTGCCGAGAATTTTTTCCAATTTCAAAAGTAGATTCATCTGTCCAAACAACACCCTCCGACTATTTTGCACTCCATCCACGGTACTTCTGAGCAAAAGCTAATCGTTGAGACATGTGACGAGGTGTCAAAAAAGGTTTTTTGACTACAATTCGACTAAAAATGCCATTTTTATGTAAGATCCTTTGAATAGTACGTCTACACACTTGAGTAGGACATGCATTGGTAATCTTTGAGAGTGAAGAGCAACGATGAATTTTTGAGTAATGCACAATACTACGAACATCTCTATCACTAAGCTTTTTAGCGTGACTTCCACCGCAAGGTTTGCGCTTGTAGGTTCCATCTTCTCTAAATGTTTTTACTAACCTTGTAACTGTTCTAATAGGAACTCCAATAGTAGGTGGAATTTGAACTCCTGTAAATCCTCCCTCACTCAAACCTATGATGCGAGCACGAATTTCATCTGAAATTGCAATCATAATCTTATGGAGTGCGTGATGTTAGTTATAGCAGTAGAGTAGGGGTTAGAGCAGAGCAAGGGGGAGAGAAGGGGGCCAAGGGGCTAGAGCAGAGCAAAGGGGGTTGCAGGATTGACACGTGACAATTGGCAGAGGAAGGAGAACAGGGCTGGAGTAGAGCAAGGGGGAGAGAAGGGAGCCAAGGCGTTGGAGCAGAGAGGAGAGAGAAGGATCGCCAAAACACAAGCCCATATGCATACATGAAAAATCATTTTGCTCTTAATCACTCATCATGTATGCCCAATGTGAATCAACACTCATGCATCCCACAATACAACACTCTCTGTTTTGAGGATTGTCTCAACATTCAGTCTATCACAAATCACACACACCATTTCCTTTACATAGTGTTCAATAGATATTTAGAAGAAAAAATTTGTCATGTGTCTAATGCACACTTTATGGCCAAGTGGATTCTTCTGCATGGAACACCTCTTCACTTCTTCATTTAGATGTCATTGATCTTTTTGAGAAGCATTTATGTTTGGTGGCTTACTCACATGATTGAGTTCAATGAAAAAGCATGAGGTGTCAAAGATATTTTGACATTTTCAATATGACCTTCAAATTGTTTATCATAGTTACACATGTTGATAGATATGGAATAACTTTTTTTATGTATGTCTTTTGGCTTTGAAATTTATCCCACATGTTACCAGCGTAGAGATGATCTTGTGCCAAAAATTTCATTATGTATCAACAAAAATTCAATCCTAAGGAGGGCGTCAAAGTTGGAAGTAGTAAAATGGTTTTCCCCTTTGTTTCTCAAAACTACACATGTTGGTAGATTTGGAATATTATTTTTTGTATGGGTCTTTTGGACTTGAAATTTTCCACACATGCAAATAACATAAAAATGTTTTTGCTCCAAAAATTTCATGGGCAAAAAAAATTTCCTCAATTCTTGGGAGGGTGTCAAAGTTGGCAGCTGTGACACTTTTCTCACATCTATCCCATGTTGGTAGATCTTGCATAAGTTTTTTTGTATAAGTCTCCTGGACTTGAAATTTGGTATGCATGTTTTCAACATAAAGATGATGCTGTACCCAAATTTTCATGGTAAAATAACAATTTCTCAGCTTTGGGGAGGGTGTCAAAGTTGGCAGCAGTATAGGACACTATCCGTGGAACTACTAAACGGCCAATTTGAATGTCACCCTATTGTACAAAGAATTTGAGTTTTTAGAGTTTTTAGTTAGACTACTTTATGATTTATTTGTTTGTTGGGTTCGTCATATAGAAGAATATGATGGTTTCAAAATCATAATATTTATTAAATCCAAAATTCACAAGAGTCTATTTGGGAGACTTTATGAGTCCTCTTTGGAGACTCTTGGGAATTTAGGGGTGAAGTATAGAGGATTTTGATGGTTTCTTGACTCAAAATAAAGTAGGTTAAAATAATTGTTTAGTTTGAATCAATAAACCAACTTTGAAATACATTAGTAATGCTTTCAATATCACTACAAGATTGATTGATGACCTTTATACGTCATAAGGTGCCATTGGTGGCCATTGTATCTACATGTATAATGTTGTATTGGACTGTAATCTACCTATATAAAAAGCGTTAGTCTATCTGCCCGCTGCTCCCGATCACGTGACCTTTGGATTTGCCATTTGAATCAAATGTGCCCTTTGAATTGAATAAGAACTTTGAAAGAATCCTCCATATGTGCCCTTTGGAGGAATCCCTTATAGTGCCCTTTTATTCAAATTTGGTTTATTGAGTTTTAACCCCTAAGGTACCAAGGTAGTTTTACACCAAAAACACTTCAAAATTAATGGATTCTAGTGCAATGAATAAAGAAGGTAACAAAAACTTTGATTGTTAGTTCTGACCGTAGGATCTCAATAAAGGCTTATTAAGTAATACATGTACAAAATTTCATAAACTTTGACCGCACGGATTGAAAGATTATAGTGTTTGAAGTCAAGAAAATGGTTCATTTTCTTCCCTGCGTTTAGTGGATCAGCAGACTTTGACTTCAGTTGGTGTCAAAAAATTTCACTACACAAGGTCTAAATCTATTACCATCTTGTTAAGCATGATGTTAGCTCCTTACACACCAATTTTTAGAGGTAGAGACAGGGTGCAGCATATTCAAAACAAGTGTGCAAGGAGTGGAGGCTTGAATTTTGTTAATTCACACTTTAATTTTTTTTGAACTTAATATGTTTTTGATTGATAATCCGAATGGTTAATATGAAGGTTTACATTACATATTGTTGTGGAAAAAATAAAAAGTGAAAAATATGAAGATCTCTAGGTTTTATGTGGAAAAGAAGAAGTTTTTTTGGTACCTTGCCCGAGAATGAGTGACAATGTGTGAAAATGTTTGACTTGGGTTGGTATGCTATTTTCCACTAAAGACAAGAACTTTTTTTTGACAACATGAAGGGAAATAATATTACTTGCGAGTACTGAAAATCTCACTTTCAATAGAGTGTCCTATCAAAAGTTTTTGGAGGTGCCCGCCCTCCCCATTTGAAATTAAAAACCCTATGACTTTTTCATCAAATGTCCAATTTAGGAAAAAATTGTTTTCCCACTAAGGTCTTGGTAATGCCCTTCTATGGTAAGAATTTCAAAGATGAATGTTTGAAATTGACAGCATAGGAACCTGACCGAATTTTCAAATAGCCTGTTTTGGACACTTGGTCCTTTAGGGGTTAAAATTGTATTATGTATCAAAAATAGAAAAAGAAAACCATAATTTCCAACATATTGAAACTACACAATATACTACCTAGGGTTCATAAAATAAATGATAGTTATCTAAAGATAGTAATATGTATATGAAGTAAATAATGGGTATTTAAAGTAAATAATAGGTATATATAGTACATAATGCTTTTATAATGGGTAAATTTGATATTTGCATTTACATACGTTTATTTAACTTGGGATTGCCCCGGCCAATTGATGACAACGGGAATACACATTTTTGTTTTCTATGAACTCAATTCTTTATAGAAAGCAAATTCAAAGCAAAGGTTTATGTCACAACTTCCAATGGAAAATATAAAATAAGTTTACAATATTTAGACATTTTGTAGGAACTATTTTAGGTCTCTTAGGGTTGATTTTCATATAATACAATTGGAGTAATTTTTTTCCTCCAATTTTCAGCTCTCTTATGTCATATAGGGAACATAGTAGTGGAACAAAACAAACACTTTATTCATGTTGGCCTCCTTGAGAGACCAGAGTTTGTCTTTTCTCCTTTTGGGGGGGGGTTTGTTTAGGGTGTCATGTTTCGCTTTTTGCACTCTAGGTTAACACGTGTCAACCCACTGATGACCACCCACCTTTCTCTAAACTTCCACTTCTATATCCTACTTAAATTTCAAGGACAAAATTTGGAAAGGATATAGAAGTGAGCTTTCATGGAAAAGTGGGCAATGAAGGCCAACAGATCTTGGATGGAGGACACATTTACATTTTCATTTAATACATTGTTTTTAAGATTGCACTTTCATTTTAAAAATTCCTACTATGTTTGTAAATAAAATGAGTAAACAAGTTTACATATGACAAATCGCCCTTTTGAACATATATATATATATATGTATATATATATATATATATCTACATATATAATAGGCGTCAGTGTCTGTCCGTCCGCCGCTCCCGGTCACATGACCTTTGGAATTGCCATTTGAATCAAATGTGCCTTTTGAATTGAATGTGAACTTTGAAAGAATCCTTCATATGTGCCCTTTGGAGGAATCCTTTATAGTGCCGTTTGGAGGCATCCTTTATAGTGCCCTTTTATTCAAATTTGGCTTATTGAGTTTTAAAATTGTATTATGTATCAAAAATAGAAAAATAAAACCATAATTTCCAACATATTGAAACTACACAATATACTACCTCGGGTACATAAAATAAATGATAGTTATCTAAAGACAATAACACGTATATGAAATAAATAATGGGTATTTAAAGTGAATAATAGGTATATATAGTACATAATGCGCATATAATGGGTAAATTTGATTTTTGCATTTACATACGTTTATTTAACTTGGGATTGTCCCGGCCAATTGATGACAATGAGGGATGACAACGGGGTAAATTTAACACACCACCCTCCGCTCTTCCCGTCGGGACGACGGGTACCAACCCTAGTATATATATATATATATATAATCTTGTTTGGATTGTCAAAGATGTATTCTTTTCTTTAGTGTAAAAAAGACCATTGAAACACAAGTCAAACATTTCAACACATTATTTGGTACCAAAGAAAATTACTTTTCAATATAAATGATGAAAATGTTTATAATTGATTAGCTTTCATTTCATTACTACAAGATGTAGTATTGTTTGAGCCTTCCTTTTACCATTTGGTTTCTAGTTCTACAACAAATTCAATTTATAAAAAATTTAGATGTGTATTGTAATTTTTTGTACCTTCTTTCCTTGCACAATTTTATTGAATATGCTACATGTCTCTTCTACTTTTAAAAACTGGTGTACAAGCAAATAACATCATGTAAAACATGATGCTGTAAAACCAAGACATTGTGTGACACAAAATTTTGACAACAAGGGAAGCCAAAGTCTCCTGACTCTCTCAACACATATTAATTAGGAACCTTCTTCTTGGCCCTCTCAACACATAATTAATTAGGAACCTTCTTCTTGACTTCAAACACTGAAATCTCAAATTTGTCAGTCAAAGTTTATGATATTATGTGAGCATGTGATAACAAAATAACGGATCCTGTTGTTAAAATTTAATTTAAAATTCTTGATTTCCCTGTTGCACTCTTTCCTATATGTTTGTGAAGGAGGTCAAGTCATTCGAAGTAATCACAAGTCAATATTCCCCCTCTGCCCCCAGAATATGCTAACTGTTTCAACAATACACTGTGGAAATTCTCCCACTCAAACAACCGAGTCACATGGAATTATATCATCGTTTTGTTGGTATTACCTTAAGATTGTGCACTATACATTTCTGGTACCAAAGAAGTCTCCAAGTCTAACCCAAAGAAGACGAGACCTGCATCTAATTTAGCTCAGCTTGGGAATGCATTCTGAATGCCAGCTCTTGTTCACAACGACCACTTTGATCACTTCCTTCACGATTTCCTGGAAAAATATGCAAGACACGTATAAACATCTGTTCAAAAATGAAAAACAAAACGCTGCATTCTTTAACCCCTAACTTTGAATTGGAATGGAAATTTCATCCATGTTACAGGGAAACCTTTGTTCTTTCCGTGTGATGTACAATTCAACCCCTTCTTAGAAATTTCTATGACTTTGAGGTTAAATGAGCTATGATTTGTATGATGTTAGTTAATTGCTTTAGAATTTTGTGCTGAACTGTATGAACAAAAGCATATTAAATAATCAAATTGACCCCATGATCGGTCAACTCACTGCAGAATGGTTGCTAAGATCCAATGAGAGTATCAATGGCCTTAAAGATCCAATTTTAGTGCACTCACAGCACAAGAGGCCATCAGGCAATGAAGCGCAAAGCTTTGAAACATGAAATCTGAAACTAATCAACTCTTCATTTCTAGACAACTACACTCTCCAGTTCAATCATCGTTTTACTGTAAAAAAAAGACAAAGATTTTTACTAGACCATATAGTTTGGAATAATTTGTATAGAAGCAAATTCTTGATTTCTACTTTTACTAGATGGACATTGCTAAAAGCTTTGTGTGAGTCCAATTTTTTCCTAAATGTAACATTTTGTGAAAAAGTTTTAGGGTTTTGAATTTCAAATGGGGAGACCGGGCACGTTGCGCAACTCTAAAAACTTTTGCTAGGACAATCTAATCAATGTGAGATTGTCAATAGCAACAAATAATATTATTTCCTTTCATATTGACAAAAAAAACTCTTGTCTTAAGTGGATAATAGCATTATAATCTAAGTCAAACATTGTCACACATTGTCACACTTTATCGGGCAAGGTACCAAAAAAACTTCTTCTTTTCCACATAAAACTTTAGATTTCTTACATTTTATCTTTCCTACTACAAGATGTGGTGTAAACCTTCTTATTGACTATGCGGATCATCATTCTAAAACATATTTAGTTCTCTAAAAAATAGAACATCAATTGGCAATTTTTGAACCTCCACTGCTTGCACTTTTGTTTTCAATACGCTACACCCCTTCTTTACCTCTAAAAATTGGTGTACAAGGAAATAACATCATGGTTAACATGATGGTAATGTTTTTGAACCTTGTGTAGTGCAACAATTCGACACCAAGTGTAGTCAAAGTCTACTGATCCACTCAAAACAGGGAAGGAAAAGAACCGTTTCTCTACTTCAAACACTATAATCTTTCAATCCGTGCGGTCAAAGTATATGAAATATTGCAAGGACGTTAATGAATAAGTATTAATTTAGATCATATGGTTAGATGTAGAAATAAAAGGTTTTGATTACCACATTACTCATTGCACTAGAATGAGCAGTTTGAAGTGTTTTTGGTGTGAAAATGCCTTGGGCCTTTAGGGGTTAAACAAAAGGAGCGCATGCCTCAAGAGCACATGAATGTCATTAACCATCAGAGATTGCTAAATCACAGCAATCTTAATTCACATGAAACTCTTAGCCCAGCTCATAAATAGACTTCTCTCCACTCACATGAAATTCTTCAACACGAGGACCATATGCCTCCATAACACCATCAGACTAGCACATCGCATAATTCCCTGATCCACATGAAACTCTAACCCCAACTCTTCACACTCACATGATAAGTTATCATTGATAACAAAAGAAGCAATCCAATCACAAGAAAAACTTACTTCCAATTTGGATCTCGACACTTCTTTAGTAGAGCTTATTTACATAAAAATCTTGGAAGTAGTTGAATGACAAACCTGGATGGTGGCAACTAGTTGCTTGGACTTGATAGAAAACCTCACCAATGACACCATAGCTCTAAAGACTTAGATAAATTTCTTGAATTTTCCAAATTTTTTGGACAATCTCCATTGTGAATGAATTATGTCTGAAACCAACCATTGTGTCAGGGATAATACTCTTGAGCTTAATTATGGTGGTTCTTCTATGGTACATTTTGGAGGAAATTGTACACTAATGATATCTGATAAAGGAGAGGGGGGGGGGGGGGGTATTTTGAGCAAGGCAATTTAGTGATGTTGGTATTTGATTTTCATTTTTGGTGTAGTTGATGTTGTATGAAACTTTAGAGGTTGAGGTTAGATGATGTGTATTTGTTCATCACGAAGGGCTTGTGATACTATGGTCATGGCTTTGCAGCTTGGACACGCCCAAGGCCAATTGAGCCCCCCGTTGGGAACCTCCCAATGAAGGGAGACTCATGAAACTTCAACCTGTTTAACATATGGAGATTTTTCCAACTGATATTGGACGAAAACCCTCTTTGAAACACATCTTGACATGTCAAATTCCATTGAACAAACATTCATGCTGGAGATTCTCCTTTGCTTTCTGCATTGCATGGTGAATGGATTGGATATTTCACCATTTTCTAGATGTTTATGATGATGAAGTTCTGTGTTCACAATCTTGAGCTCAGGTTCTTGGATTAGTCATGATTTTCCGAGCTCGAGTTGTGGATGTGGCGGAGGAATCGCTCACTATTGAGGTACCTGTTTCTGAGAAAAAACTCTAGTGACAACAAAGTAATAATTCTATTGAGTTTGAAAGTTTTGCTGCAACTGGTGTCTTATCAGTACCACTTTTTGTTTTGTAGGTGATCCGGGGAAGATAGTTGATATCCAATCAACGATGAAGAAGTTCGGAATCAAGGAGCTAGCTCGTACAGGCAAGGTAAATATCTCATACATGTATGCTGAAAGTAATTTATTCCTCAAGGCATCTAGTATCTATTGATTTACAGCTCTTTACAAAGGTTTTGCTCATGTTTTGTACAGATAGCCCTGCGATGAGAAAAGCCTGGTGGAAGAACCATCTCAAGCCCTGCACAAGATGTCTCAAAGATGGGGTCTGATGACGAGGACCAAATCACGGTAGAAGCTGATGCAACCAACGACATGTTTCGTACCCGAAAGAAATATGAACCAGCCGCAAATGTGAGTATTTCTTTCTCACATGAATGGTACTATCCTGATTTTATTTTTATGGAATGCTGGATTTAGAGTTTGGTGTTTCGGTCACTCACCTACCAAATTTGTAGGGTGATATGTACGTAGTGGAGCCGGACAATGAGGGTGTATGGTACCATTAGGTTTTGGACGCCCACTAGGGAGACGTTAAGAGGATGGTGTAAGCTTCAAAACTCAATTTTGTCTAATTAGATGTTTTTGAACTTTAAATAAACTTTGTCTTTGTTTGTTGGCAGAGAAGTGGGTTCATTCCTCACACTCTTGCAATTCTAGTGAATGACGCGCTTGGCGTTTCCAACAGAGTCATAGAAATTCTTGCACGATAGGCCCACTTTAAACAATACAAAAATCTACGATGGGTGCCTGAGAGCGGGATTGGAGTGGGGTTTGACTAATGAGCAGGAAGCTGAAGAAAACGGAGAAAGAGGTACTACAACGGCAACAGGGGGGGGGGCTCTGGCTCTTGGGATGGATGATAGCCTCCCACGGCAATTGCTCTTCCTATGTTGGGAGGCTCCCAACGAGGGGGTCCATTCGCCCCAAGCGCTTGGACACCATTAGCTAGAAATTATTACTTTTTATAAAATTTAAAGCATCGCTCGTTTTGAGAGTTTGGAAAATAAATGTTTTTTTAGGAATAAATGTTACACACAGTATTAGGGATAATTTGTGTGGTGAATTGGAGTAGTAAATCTATTTTACATAGCAAGTTCTAGTGAAGAATGGTCTTGTGAGGCATGCATCCTTATATGTATAATCCATGGATTATATTTCATATTTCTTGAGCACATGAATTGCGCCTTTTTAGAATGTAGAAAAGGTAGTGGAGGGTTGTTTGTTTAATGAATAAGTTCTTGTGACAAATTGCTTCTTAAAATCACATCCGGGAGTGCACAAAAATATGGGGGTTGCTTGATAGCCTTTAGAACAAATATTAAATCATAATCAACTTTTTCAATAAAAATATAACAGAACTTTACTTTCCTTGGTTTCCTTCCAAATTGATTTCTATTGATGAATGATCAAGGCATAGATTTTCAACTGTATGAATATAAAATAAATTGACATTGCCATTATATCAACAATAATTTGGTCTGACAATAAGGCAATCTCTTTGTTTCACACCTCACATGCAACTCCATTTGGCAACGAACTTAACTTCCTTATCACATAAATTGGTTCACAATAAAAAGTAACACCATTGCTTTAAGTATTGCACCATTACATGTATGTTACATGGCATTGCAACACAACAAGACGGCTAAAGAAACATTAATGCTACCACTACAATAGAAGAGGGAAACATCAATGTTTATAAAGATCTACTCTTTATTTCTAGTTCTTAAAATCTCATGATCTTCGCAGTCTAGCTTGATAACCATCTCTATAATTCTGGCCACTTTGCAACTTATAGTGTTTGTCCAATATGCTAGCTCTTCTTGAATGTGCTAAAATCACATTCAATATGTCTTCAATACCTGGTCTAGCTGTTGGATCTGATTGCCAACACTTATCAAGCAATTCATGTATCCAATCTTCAACATGCTTAGGCACCAAAGGTCGATGGCCACTAAGTACATGATCGTAATCATTCCTAGGAAAACCTTCAAATGGAAGTCTTCCAGTTAATACCTCATAGCATATCATGCCATATCCATAAATGTCAGCAGCTTTCGAAAACACCTCCAGCCTCCGTCCCAACTTGCGCTCCTTGCATGCTTGTAATATCTCCGGTGCCCTAAAGAACCCAGTTCCCAAAACTCCGCCCGAGCACTCATAATCTGCTACCATGTAGTCCCACTTTTGCCAAGTACTTTCATCATTGCACACAAGTACATTTGATGCCTTCAAGTCCCTGTGAACAATATCTTGCCTATGTAACCATTCCACCCCCAATGCAACCTGAAACATGATCGATTCAACTTCCTCCTTTGAAAATGGCCTACAATCTTTGCCACTTCTCAGCTTCATATTCTTGTCAATACAATGACGCAAATCATAATGCTCCTTCTCCATCAAGAAAGCAAACCTCCCATCCTTCAATAATGTACCTCGATGTACTTGACACTGGAACCTTGCAAGCTTTGTGGCTGTAGGAGAACTCAAATCCTTCATTTGGTCAACATGGAATTGTAGCAATCCTTGGGGCAAATGGGACTTTAATTGCTTCAAATAAGTCCCCTTCTTGAAAACCTTTAGCACATACTCTTTTCCATGCCTCACACCCCCATCATTCTCTTTAGAATACGACCACTTGACCTTGCAATCATAGAGCTCTGCTTGCGCACCCTCTGCAAACTTCTCCCCCATCACTAACTCACCTTGACGAGCATACCATCTTCCCAAATCATAACCAAATGTTTGGAAAAAGCCACCCCAAGCAGGATGTCTTTGCAAAGCCAAGAACTCTTCCACATTGCTCACTTCCGCCACTTCTTCGCTTTCCTCGACATCCAATATACTCCAATGTGACTTGGAGCACTCAATCTCCTCCTCAACTCCTCCACCACTACACTCCCTACTCTTGTTCTTCTCCACTTCCTTCAAGTGGTGGAAGCATGAGTTTGTGTTTCCCATTGCTACACACCGACCTTGTGCTCCAATCCAATCACTCTACCATAAAAACACAAATTGCTATGGTAAACTAAAGGTTTTGATTTGAAAAACTACTACAACTTCAATGCTCCAAGCTATCCCACTTGTAAGACCCTTATTCCTAAAGGGATGACTTCCATTTCCATTCAAGGATTTCATCCCTTAGATGTAGGGAATAGAAGTAGGGGGGATCACAAAATATAAATTGGAGGACATCCCTCACGAAAATAAAATTCGATTGCTTGCAGAGTTGCCACTGCCAACAACCGCCAACTACCAACAACAAATAGATGCGTGCAAAGCACTTCAGTCAATGGCAAGCAAGCCAAGCAGACAGATCTTGTCAAGCACAACTACACGATCAACAACATCACAACAAACAAAGACCCAATACAAGCGCCAGAGCTTAGCACCTGTAATAATAACCGCCGGACGCTGATCTCCTATACTTGAAAGTAGCAGCCGCAAACTTTGTTGCATCTGATCCAAACCAGGTGCAAATCCTCTTGAAGCAGGTCTCCAGGAAGCGGATCTCCGGAGTGTGTTGGTAACAACCCCAAACTGCCTGGATGCTTGGAAATACGAGCAGCCTTGGACGTGAAATGCGGTGCAAACCCTGAGGATCGAAGCAAGGTTTGTGAGTAGAAAGTGAGAAGTGCGAGGCTGTGGATGCTCTGAAAGCGGCGCAGGCTGCACAAGTAGAAACCCTGGCAGCGGAGGCTGGTTGAGGAGGGTTTGAGACGCTGAGAAGTGAGGAAAGTTTGCAGGCGGTAGAATATACCTTTGAAAACAGTGGTACCGTCGTGTTCCCAAGCTGAAGTGAGCGTGACAGTGAGTTGATAAGAAGCTGAAGAGGCAGTTGTTGCGGAGGCGCTTCGATGGAAATGGTAAAAGGTGCGGAGCATCATGCTTGAAACTAGGAAATCAGGCTTTACTTCCTGTCAACTTGTATTATTACATGATCAAGGTGAACAGCTTGAATGAGTACATGAATAGACCTTCTCCTTTGGCATTGTAGCAAATCTGATTGAGTTGTGCCCATAATTTAATTTAATTCTACTACAGATCATTTTCAACTAAAGTTGGGCACTGGGAGAAGGGGTGAATTCTTTGAATCCAGTGTTTAATGTCACCATAGTAGTTGGGCTCAAGTCTTTCTTTGGCTTTTTAATGTTTGCCAACCTAAGATTGCATTCTGGACTTCTATGCAATTTAGTGAAGCTGTTGAATCATGTCAAGATTTATGTGTGTTTGTTTAACCCTAAAGGACCAAGGTATTTTAGAGGAATCTCGACTCCAATGATTAATAACTGCCAAGGTGAACTTTTTGAAAATGTAATCGTAGGATTTTTCTTCTACACTTGTGTGAGATGATGTTCAAAAATATTTACAAATTTTGACCATACGGATTAATAGATAATTGTAGTCAAAGTGAAAAATTTTGTCCCCCAAAGAGACACTTGATCCTTTAGGGGTTAATAATAATGGATGCAATTTCATTTACTTGGGCATAATATTTTATTCATCCAAATGAAAACTGTATTCAGATATGATTTCAAATGCCTTCCATTCATCAAGTTATATCTTTACACTCGTTTATTAGGAAAAGTTTCATTTTCATCCATTCAAAAATTGGGACTTTATATTGACTATATGGAAGTTGTAAAATGGTTTTTCCCTTTGTTTCTCACAACTACACATGTTGGTAGGTTTGGGATGTGATTTTTTCGTGCATTTTTTGGACTTGAAAATTTCCAGCATGCAATAAACATAAAGATGTTTTCACTCCAAAAATTCCATTGGCAAAAAAAATTCCTCAATCCTTAGGAGGGTGTCAAAGTTGGTAGTTGTGAAACTTTTCTCACGAGTCACAACTACCACATGGTGGTTAATCTTTAATATCTTTTGGTTTATTAGTCCCCTCAACTTGAATTTTAGTATGCATGTTTTCAACGTAGAGGGGATGTTGTCGCTAAAATTTCAGGGTAAAATAACAATTTTTCAGCCCTGTGGAGGGTGTCAAAGTTGGCAACGGTATGAGACACCATCCCTGGAATTGACCAATCACCAATTTGAATGTCACCCCAGTGTACATCCAAGGAAGGAGGAAGGAAGGCTCCTCATGGATTATCATATTAAAAAAATGGACAGAATTTCAAAGGAAGTTTGGGTCGACTGAAATAGGCAACTCAAGTTTTGCTAGAGAGGCCATCGCCTTGGCGCCAAAACTGCCCTTAAGTGTTGCCATGTAGGCACAATGGAGGACTCTGGCCTTTGGACTTCATGCACAAGTGTGTAGGCCCAAAGACTATACTTTAGACATTCTAGCAATCTAATTGGTGGAAGCCAACGGCCTCTCGACTCGGGCATTAGGTGTGAAACGGCCCTAAGTTACCTCATGTGGAGTTAAGGTAAGCCCGCCTAAAAACCAACAAGTTAAGGAATGAGCATATATGGAGAGAGGAGATAACTATACTATTATTTTTCAGCGATAGGCAATAGAATTAAAAATTCAACCCAAGTGATCTCATATTTTTCCGATGAAAACTGAATTAGTTATGAATTTTCAAACTGTGCAACCATGTTTAGTGGGTGGCCAACGATAGATAACCGCTATAACCAACAACCAAAAGTAAGGGTCTTGACTAATAGCAAACCTCCATTTGGAGGCGTAAGCGTTCGCCGCACCTACCTTGGGGATGAAGTGGACGAGGATGAACCCCTCTCACCGTCGCCCCGTAGATCCTGAACCTAGGTTTTCCCGAACCTATGGATAGGGTATTGAGAGGGCCGAAACCCTGACCCTCCCTCTTCCTTCACCCTCCCTCCCTCATTCTCTCGCTCTTTGCTACTACTCGGTGAGGGTGGCTGTTGCTGGGAGCTCTTTGCTACTACTCGATGAGGGTGCTCGGTGAGGGTGCTGAGTTGCTGGGCGCTCTCTGCTACTGCTCGGTGAGGGTGCTCGGTGAGGGTGCTGAGTTGCTAGGCGCTCTCTGCTACTGCTCGGTGAGGGTGCTCGGTGTTGGTGGGAGTTGGGTGGGTGCTGAGTTGGTGCGAGTTGTTTAGGGTTTGGTGGGTGGGTGTTGAGTGCTCAAATTAAGGTGATCTGGAGATGTATTGAATGTTGGGTGGAATGTTGTAGAGCTCTGTACGTGCTGTCGTGGGCGTGGTGTTCGTGGACGTGGTGTTCGGTGCGGTTTAGGGTCGGATCGGATGCATTGCCAGCACATCTGCAGATCGGATGCGTCGTCTGCTTGCTGCCTTGCTTCAGATCGGGTGCGTCGTCTTCAGATCAGGTGCGTCGTCTTCAGATCGGATGCGTCGCCTTGCTTCATCATCGTGCTCATCATCGTGCTCATCATCAACAGGAAACTCAAAGAAAACAAACGTATTCGAGGCGAAATCTCCACCGACGAGAGATCTCGCAGGGCAAGGATTTAGCTCGCTCTCCTCATAATTGCGCCCGAGATTCAACGATAGTCCAATGACCATGTGTGTTGGTTGAGCGTTTGCAGGTACACTTAAGAAACCAAGGGTAGCAAAGGTTTCGAATTCAGCCGTGGCGTGAAGGAGCCAGCCCCGGATTCTGGTGGTCAAACGGGAGAAACGTTGAGTAAGTCTTTAAATGACATGTGGTTTTCATTCTCTTGCTCGTGTCGTGTAGAGATCAAAGTCCAACCGAATGGTATGATCAAAGTCCAGGCATCTTGTAAAACTGCTGGCTCGGGCAATGCTGCTCTTTTGATCACTTCGGACGATTGTGATGAGTACTTGGAGATTATCATAAACAACTCATTGGCACCTCAGAACCTAGAGCTTGCATATGTTAGACGTGGGGTAGATCACAATGAAAGCGTGCTCATGCCGAGAAGTCCTGTGTCTCGTCGTTGTGTCATATCTTAGCACGGTTGTCTCGTCTTGTAGCGTTGTACTTTTGGGGTTTCAGATACGAATTCGGGGGATAGGGTATTGACAGCTCTATTTCTCGGTTTCTGTTTTGAACACAGGTAGAGTGGTTGTTTTCTTAGAGCGTGAATATGGACAACACAGACGTTCTTTCTGCTTCAGCGCTCATTGGTACGTCCCATTCCCACTCTAGTGCTGTGATGCCGCATTTGTGGCATCACAGCTTTTTTTTTGGCTTCATTTTTCTTGATCGATACCCTATCTGTCAATTAATCGGACTTCTGCGTTTGTTTTTTGCCTACAGTCTTGAAGTAAGCGCTCTCCAATGAGGAACTCTTCAATCCGTGATGTAGAAATCCGTGCCTGCTTGCAAGTCTTCACAATGCCTTTTCCTTTCCGCACACAATCTCTCCAGATCAAGTCATGATGAGAGAAAGGGGACTTTGGAGGATCTTGTATGGCCCATAATTGTGCCATATTGAAATCCTAAAACACCTCAACAGAAAATATGCACGACATGGAAGAGCGTGATTTTACATATTCTTCTGCTAGTATCCTATCTCAGTATAATGTTCGCAGTCTACGACCATTGGCTGAAGGAGGCATAAATGGCTTCTCACAATGCAAAGACAGTACCCTATCCACACTTATTGAAGATTTAGGACAATGAATCCGTTGAGAACAATAGACCATGAAACATAGTTCAAACCATGAAGTTTGTACTACTCCTAGTAAGGAAAGATTCAAAAAAATGGTCAAAGTCGAACCCTAAAACCTGACAATACCCTATCATATAGGCCCGCAGAAAATTTGATATATTTGTGGAGAATGAAGCTACTTAAGCAATAAACAAAGCAAAGTTGGAGTAAGCATACATTACCTTAGAGTGCTCCTCAAGAAAGCATGGATGATTGAAAGAATAATAGACTCTCACAGTGGTATAGAGGTGCACCACACTCCCCCAAAAAGAAAGATGTAGAAGAGAACTTGAGGATGTTATTCAAAAATTGAGATCCACTTTTTTATGGGAACTCATTCCTTGAAGGAGAACACCATGGAGATGTTGTAAGCAAATTAAGTATTAAAATGTTGCATTTGTTTGAAGTTTTGAATAATAGTGAAGTGCATTGAAGGGAATTGAACGAGTTTATTCCTTTATTTAAAAAATTTGTTTAGAATTTTAAAGCAAAGTGAATAGAGGGAAAAAAAAAAAAAAATGAGAAAAAAAAGAAAAAAAAGATTGAACGAAATACATGTAAGAGTATAAATAGTTCTAATTAAATTTTAAAGCAAAGTGAATGGAAAGAAGAGAAAAGAAAATAAGGAAAAAACACAGAGTACCTTATATGCTTATTTTGGTATATGAGAATGTGTCCAAAAATATGAAATGAAATCAATTAATTATAAGAACATGGATTTTATTATTCAAACATAAAAAACTTCTGAATGAAAAATCAGTATTCAAAATAAAATGGAATACTTTATATATAGGTTATAAATTTAACTTTTATAAAAAGGTAGGTTTTAATATTTTGAACGAAATTAAAGTACTTTGCGTTTCCTTAAATTTAACATGAAGGTAGTGAGCATTATAATGAAAACCCTAAAGTGTAAACCGCACAGCCTCAATTTAGAACCCTAATGTTGTAGTGTGTGTACAAAGAACCCTAATATGTGATATTCTGCAATCCTAAGACATAAACCGAATGTGGATGAAGATATGAGGGATAGGGTACTGACAGTTCCATCACAACTCCCCTGTCAATACCCTATCCAATTTTTTAAGCACAGATCTGACCCCACATTAGCGGATTTTTTTAATGTGGTGATGGCTAAATTAGAGTTTATTTTAAAAAGTCAATATGTAGTATCCTTATTTGAGATTTTCAGTTTATAATTAGTTATTTGGAGAATTTTGGAAGAATGTGGCATCTCCCATGTATGCACATGCCACCTCAACTAATAGATAATAAATTATAAACCATATTTAGTGGACACATGGGACACATGGGCGCCACCTACCAATCATACAAAATTGGAAAGGGGGGAGACAAACACTTTCCCCCCATTTCTGCCCACACCCTACTTCCTTCCTTTTTTCTAAATGTAGGTTTGGAGATGGCCCCATCCCCTTCTCATCCTTCGATTTTTTACTGCCACTTAGTTACTTAGGTGCTACGAACCGTTGCCCCATTTGGAGCTGAGTTGGTGGTATTGGGATGGAAGAGGGTTGGATATACCCCAATTTTATAGGCGTTGGCTATGGGTTTTGGTTGGTTAGGGGCTTACCTTATGTTCCCTCCAGTTCATACTCCCCCTTCACGGCAGTGTACATGTCCATGTCAACTTGAAGCCGCCCTGGAAGTCATGGCGAGGACAAGCGATCATCATGCAGCGATCCCCTGCTCACTGCATCATCGAAGTCACCCCCGGTCACTCTCAGCAGTGAATTTGAATCTCCCCAAGACCCCTCCAAGACCCCTCCTCCTTCAGCCATCCCTCCCCTTTCTATACACCTAAAACCGTCAGAGAACGTCACACCGGCAAAATCAACGTTCTTTTCCTGGATTTGCTGATGGAAATGTACAGATAGGTTAGGAGGTGTCGGTTTTGGGTTAGGGGCGCTTTTGAGTTCTCTTTCTCGTTCGGGAGGTGAAGCGCTTGCAGTTGCACAGGCATCTTCAAGGCATGGATTGCATGGAGAGCGTAGAGCGCAGCCTTAGTTTTGCGCCGCGGTAAGCGATTCTAGCGCATGATCGGGCGGAAGTGAAGGAGCTTACTGCGCTTCTTGTCATCAGGTGTAATATAATTTGTAATGCGCGCTTTCTTGCTGATAGGAGTTGTTGTTATGTATTTGTTGTGAGTTCTTGGCTACATTTTGAGCCGTAATGTTCATATTAGCTAGTGAATTTGTTTCTTTCTCATGACATGATCGTGACGGTCATAATTTTGGTCTAGAGGAGGAAGCTTACAATTGAATGGGGAAGTATCTTGAAGAGGTTTGCATCGTGTTCCTCCAAGGTAGTTTGGCATTGGCGTTTTTAGACACCACGCTTGGACAGATGCTCTTGAAAGGTATTTGATACGGCTCTATGAGCTCGAGTAACTTCTGATTTTGTCTGTGACGATTTTATTGAACAGGATGCGTACCTCTTCAGATATCTTCGGCATGCCTGGCAACGGAGATTATGACCTGGAAGCTGGAACAACTGGAGGGACCGACTTCAGCGCCGCTCCAAGTCAGGAACATGTTATCCACGGCTTCGATTCGCCGCCAGGCGTTGGTTATCGCGGACAGGGCGTGCTTAACCGAGGAAGGAGGGGGAACCGTGCTCCAAATCAATCGCACAGACCGAGTCATGGTCGTCATCTACACCATCGATTTAAGCAATGGCTCACCTGCCCTGTCGTCGCCGTAGTGGTCGGAGCTTTCTTGGCCTTTCTGTTGTTGTTGTTCCTGGTGTTCCGATGTTCGTTGTTGACAAAGGCCGTCTCGACTGAAGACATCTCTTCGCGTCTATATTCTGACGAAGACTATACAATGAGGAAGTTGACGGAAGCTCTTGATGAGGAAGGGAACGGTTCAGTGGACTCTGAACAGAATCTCATCACAAACCGTACTCGGTTTGGAAGAGGGGGCATGATGATGTTCAGACGAAGGGTTTTGGACACGCTTCTGGGAATGCTCTGGGTAAGGATAAAACAAATCTTTCACTTGTACGGCAGGTTACAGGTTTGATATCATTTGCAGCTTTGTTGTATATACGCAACTTGATTCAGCCTTTGATTCGTTGATGGCTATAACTTTAACTGTTCCTTGAATATGCTTGTACAGGCTAAGCACCTACCTACACATGCGCGAGGAAAATCAGAGGAAGAATCGGTGTATCATAACCTCACTCATTTTACAGAGTATGCTCAACGACTCTGATGGGATTCTACCATGTCTCAATGAACAGTGTGCTGTCAATTTCTAATGACACAAGAATCAAGATACCTGCACAATGAACATCGATGTCAATTCATGTCAACATTTCTGATTCTTGACATACATATACTTGTACTGAATAAAGATGCATAGCTTTCACTTTCAGTAAAATAGAAAGGGTATTCTACATGTTTTTTGTCCTTTTGGTTTTAGCTCAAGGGAGACTCTGGAGCGTTTCAGCTAATTTTCTCGCAGATATTAGTCGCCCTTTGAAAATTCTTACTAGAATCAGACCCTCTGGTCACTTTTCAAAAATTGTGTTAATCAGATGTATTTTGTGATGACAGATCTTTCCCTCAACGTCATTTTGAGCACTGTTTTGCAATTTGTGACAGGACATATGCAGAAATGAAAAAAAACTTCAAGATTTTTGTATATAGGGATGGATACAAGCCGCTTGTGCATGAAGCTAAAACAGGAGGGATTTACGCAACCGAAGGGCTATTCCTGAAACGCATGGAAGATCCCAGCAACAGGTTTACTGTGTCTGATCCCAGAGAAGCGCACATGTTTCTGCTCCCATACAGCGTGCGGCAGATGGTGGACTTTGTGCAGGATCCGTACTCACGCAGCATGCGGCCTATGAAGACTTTCATTGCGAACTATGTTGAAACAATTACATCCAAGTACCCTTACTGGAACCAGACACATGGGGCTGACCATTTTTTTCTGTCTTGTCACGATTGGGTGTGTACCTGAAAGCCCCTTTCGAATATTACTTTCCCGTAGAAAGTTTCGGGTTGAATTGCAGCGAACGTTGTGATTTTTCTGGTTGTGATCCATTTGAGCAATTAAGGTATGCTGTGTTCTACCTCTCAGACTACGTTAAATTTGTCCAACCTATCACCAGGTAAGTCTGATCATTCACCCGACGGTATTTGACATCTCTTGATTTTTTTTTGCCGCAGGCACCGTTGTCGACCATGCTTCACGGAGAGCTTCACCAAAACGCTATGAAAGTGGTGTGCAATGCTGATCTCACAGCAAATTTCGATTTGATGAAGGATGTTTCCATCCCCCAGACACTGAAGGGTGGAAATCAATCCGACCTGGATGTTGGGAATCTGCCACCAGATAAGCGAGATTTTTTAGCGTTCTATGCCGGTCAGATGCACGGAGTAGTACGGCCAGTTTTAATCCATCATTGGAAAGGGAAGGATCCAAGCATGAAGATCTACGAAGTCCTACCTCCCGAAGTGACCCAGAACATCTCCTATGCCCAACACTTGAAACGCAGCAGGTATTGTTTGTGCCCGAAGGGCTTCGAGGTAAACAGTCCCAGGATTGTGGAATCCATCCTGAGCGGCTGCGTCCCTGTGATCATAGCTGACAACTTTGTGCTCCCATATCACGATGTGCTGGATTGGACGAAGTTTTCCATCACTGTGACGGAGAAGGACATCCCCCATTTGAAGAAGATCCTGACCAGCATACCGGATGCGACGTACCGCACCATGCAGAGTCGTCTGAAGCACATCAGGAAGCATTTTGTTTGGATCGATGATCCTGAAGTTGCAGAGTACGATTCCTTTCACATGGCCTTGCATTCCATCTGGAAACAGAGTCTGAGAAATATACGCAAGCTCCGGACCCCTGAACCTGAAGTAAGTCACTAGGATTTTTAAAAAAATGGTTGATTTGCATATCAGGTTCATCCTACAAGGTGGGGTCGTTTGGATTCACACAGGGAGTTTGTTTTTCCATCTGTAGAAGTTTGAAATGCCACATCTATCATTGTTCTCATCTGAACTCTGACGTAATGTGCAGCTTAGAATGTTAACCAATTATCATGATGGGGGAGTGGAACCAACATGACAACTTTGCTGAAGAGGCGAGCGAGTTCCATTTTTCATTCGTGCTTACTTTCAGGCCCGGCAACAATAATATTGCCAGTTTTGAGTTGGTGTTCGTATATACTGTTTACACGCCAGTCTGCGTTCAGATCATAACTCTTCCGAAGGTAACGTTGTGGTCATTTAGTTTTCTGACGACTCTTCAAGCAAGTAGCAATCTCGTTTTCTTTGCAATTGATATCTAGCGGAGAGAACAGCAGGTAATACTGCAGACATAAATGTTCGTAATTGCTCCGGGTGTCCTCGCTGATGATTCTGGACCTTCTGTTTGTTTACATTTTGTTGAGGTTGGAGCCTAGGGCCAACCTTTCAGAAATTCTGGGGCGCCTTTGCAGGCACCGCAGGGGGGTTGGAAATAGTTTTCAACCAGCAATTGACGCGTCTCGGTAAAACCTCACTAACTGCGTCATTGCCCCAAGCGCAAAGATGATAGCAGAGTCTTCACCTCCACAATTTATACCTCAAACTTGCACAGTCAATCAGCATTCGTTAAGGGTTATTGTGGAGGTCAAGTAAGTACTCGTTGATGACAGTACAGTAATGTGTTGGAAGGCGATTATGATCGCTGCATCTGAATACGGACTGTTTAGCGATCCGAGAGTGCGTCGCTATTGCGAGTAGCAGGTGACCTCATACCTACCTACAAAAATCTTAGTGGGGTTGAAAATGTATTTTCTTCATGGGGTACTTAATCATAGACTAGGTACTTCTAGGGTTCATCTTCAGAAAGAAGCATTAAGATTGGTAAATTCAAGTTAGAGCATGAGCAACATCTTTGGTTTTTCGCATCCTACGGACTTCATCATCAGGCAAGAGTTATTTATAACCACAGTTACAGAGCGACCTGTTTTAGGCTTTTGAACTTTCGGAGGGTTAATGTTTAAGCGCCGAGTTCATTCTCCAAAACCAAGATACGTGCTGATTTGTTTCTTTGAGCTAACTTTGATGGAAATATAATACCTGATTTTTAGTATCTAACATTACAAAATTGAACTAAAAGCATGAATGAAGCTTTGGGGAAAATTTGCACAACATCCAACGGTTGGTGAAAATAGATTATAGTGTTTAAAGTTATCGTATATTGGTATTGAAAATTGTGGACTTTGGAGGGTATACTACTTTTATCCATCAATAGATTCTTGCAAGAATTTCTGAACTTTGAATAAAAGAGGTTCACATGTGCACTCGGTGGATAGCTTCCCATTGACATATCATACGTGAAGAAAACATTTATACATGATTGTTCATGATTTTTTTACTTTTGTCTACTTGATTGTATACGAAGATGTTCCAAACCTATACAAATTAAAACATAAGTTTTGTATGAGATGAGAGAGAGATCAACAATCACAAAACAATGAAGAATCTCATAAAGACAAATTTCAATCAAAATTTAAGACCAAAATCAATTTGCATGTGTATGAAATACAACATAGTATGTGGCATGATATTCATTGTATTTTAGTATATCTGATGTATTTTGTGTTGTATTCCTAGCTTTTCCATGAGTTGTTTAACTCCAAATCATAATCTGATTTTGGTAGAGTATTCATGTAATGTGTGCGCAAATCTAAACTTCAACTTTCACATCCTAATTCCTCATGGAGGTCATGCAAATTGAGATTGAACACCTCCAGAGTCCAGAGTCCTATTTTGGGCCTCATCGGCTCCAAAGGATTAAGGCTACCTAATATTGAAATCCTTCTTCACAACAAACACGTTTCTAGTTAAGTAGAATCTAATTGTAGTAGAAGGTAAAAGGCATAATAAGGACAAAATAAACCATTCAACGTTTACAAATAAAGAACCTAAGTAGAAGGGAATATACTTAATTAAAATAAGAAAAATCCAATACAATTTCAAAATTGAAGTTGAAATAGGAGAATTTAATAGAACAAGGCTTTCTAATTCTTAAAGTACATCTTATATTCCACAAAAGTGTGGATCCTCGTCATCTCCGACAAAGGAAGGGCAATCTCTTAAAAAGTTAATGTTTGGAATCACAAAAATGTGAATGCAAACATTCGGCCAACATCTTGGCCCAGCTTAGTGTCTCAAAATCTTGTACTTCTACACCAACCAACGTCCCGACCACCATGTTGTGGCAAGCACCCAAACCTATCCGAACACCATGTCCGGGTCATGAATATCAATTGGTGAATCATGACAATGGTGAAGGAGAGCATGAGATGGCGAGTGGTAACGGTGGTGGGTTGAGTTCACTGGAGAGACGGTGTTAATTCTTTAAAGACGACATGCCTATGCATGGCAGTCACTCATTTAAATAATTTGCAAATAACTTAACTCATAGTTCATTACCCCATGCTCCGCAAAGTCAGGAAACTTGTGTGGATCTCTATGCTTCTAATGAATGCATTGAGATACCTGGTTGCAGTTCAACAGCTTTGCATGAAAGGAGATTTGGTGCAGGCCAAACAAAATTTCCAACGTATTTCCACACAGAAAGCACTCTCCTGATTTGTGGTTGTTGACTTTTCGAAGGGGGCCATTGGCATGTAGTATGTGTGGACGAGTTTTTGGGGACCAATTGGAGTGATCCCACATTGGACCATCGGCGCTTTCAGAGAAAGGTGTATATGTAGCGTTCAAATATGTTGTCGTCCTTATGCGGTTAAAATTCAAAATTGAAGTTGAAGTAGGTGAATTAATAACATAAGACTTATAATTATTTATAGTACATCTCATATCTCTTTACATTATAAGCGTGGAAGGGAAGATTCCTGGTGTTGCTACATACCGGTGATACCTTAGCGTCTGCCTGCCTGTTGGTCAACAAATAGCATGTCTATCGGTTAGTCTTGATGACACCTGCCAATGATGTCGAGGTTGCCACACATCAGGTCGTGCATGAAATTAGTTAGCATTTCCTTTCCGTGAAACTCCCTGCATTTGACTTCCTTTCTGTGAAATTTGCAAGCATGAAGTCGTGGGTTAATTTTAGCAATTGGGTGATGTCGATTCTAGAACTAGATTCTTCCATATTTCGGTGCCATAGGATGTGTGTAGATTGGCTATTTTGAGACTTTAGGTCAGATAATCAATTTAATTGAAATATAGATTTGGTAAAAAAAAAATTTAAAATCCACCTTGGTTTAATGCCTTCAAGGATTATATATATTTGTTCAATTAGAGATATTTGAAAGTCCTCTACATTGTCCTATTGGGGGCAATGGGACAATATACTAATTCCACAAAAAGTGTAATTCCACGTCATCTTGAAAAAGGCAAGGGCAATCCCCTTGAAGTTAATTCTTTAAAGACAAGCAACAATGTACAAAAGCTGAAATGACAACAACAACTTCAATCGACAACATGACGGCCCGGTCTGTACATGGTTGCCTCGTCATTAAAGAGTTAACCCTTTAACCCTTTAAGGCCCGGATGAGCCTTTTTGGCCTATGAGGATCTACAAGTGTAGAGATCATGCAGAATGGCATCGACGCACAAGTTACATTTCAAAACAAAAATCTACAAACAAATTTCACAGAAATCACTGTAGCTCGTTGATGCTTGTACCGATTGCGGTGGCGGTGTTCTCAAAAAATGCCCATCTTCCTCGACCTCCAAGCCATGGTCAATTTTTTCCTTTGAGGTGGCCTATAGCCTTTTCCATAAAGGTTTTTGTCGAATATCGACCCATATTTGGTCAATTGGCCTTAAAAGGGTATTGCCTAGGAGGCCTTGGCAAGGTCGTTTTTTGTGCTTTTTCTCTTGTAACTCTTTCTACAATACTCTATTGTCTCTAGTGTACTCTAAACACATTTTGAGCTCCTCATAAGCTTTCCAAGAGATCATCCCAATCTCTAATCCATGCAGGCATCAACCAAACTACAGTGATTTCCATGAAATGGAGTCGTAGATTTTTTGTGCTGAAGTGTACCCCGGGGCAGATGATTTTTTGCCTAATCTACTATAGTCGTAGATTGTCTCTAACTCTCGTGGTCAACGTAGGCGTAAAAGGATTAAGAGCATCTCCACTCTTGGCAGGGAATTTTCCACGCCACGGCGGAAAGACTCCTCCAAAATCGGGGACAGGAGCGACTGTGACGTTCAGTGCGTGCACCCGTAGGCGGAGAAAAGATGAGTGGGGAAATGGCAATGTAGAGTCCAATAAACGTGGTCGCCTTTTCCTGACGCGCCCTTGAACGTCGCCGCCAACGATGATAAGACACCACGTGTCGTCGAGGGACCGGGTCGTGGCAACACCAAATATTGAGGCTCTCCCTGCATCCGACGCGCTTTCCTTGTGCACTGCACCAAAATTATTCAAAACAGTATAACAGTTCCCCGTTTTCAGGTCTCCCGTTCAAATATGCATCACTGAAAAACCCCAAATTGGACGATTATGGCGGTTCTCTGTCGCACCGTGGAGATGCTCTTACACATTCAACTCAATAGATGGATCTTGGGATTATATTGTATGAAAATGCGATTATAATGTATGAAAATGTATGAAAATGCAAAAATGAAAATGTATGAAAATGAAAAAATGAAAATGTATGAAAATGCAAAAATGAAAATGTATGAAAATGCAAAAATGAAAATGTGTAACGTTGCGGGTGTTTGCGGAGCGTCGCTGTAGGCGACAGCGCTGCGGGGCGACGTGGTGAAGGAGATCATGCGACGGCGAGCAGTGGCGCTGGTGGGCTGAGCGCACCGGCGAGACAGTGTTCTTTTCTTCTCCCTGTGTTGTGTGGTGGTGGTTCTTTTGGGTTCTCGGAGAGCGGGCTGCGCTGTGCGAGAGAAAGGTTCAGGGGCGGTCGGAGGACGTGTGCTTACGCACAGGCGACCTCCACACAAATTGTCTTGCAAAGCGCATCTCATAACCCTCCTTGATCACTCAATCGTCAATATCTGCTAAAGAATTATGAGAACGGTGAGTCCAAAAGTCCAATTACTGTAATGATCATTACGACTTCATATTGTGAGTTCTGTCGCGTTGGCTTCTGTTTTGGGCAATATACTCTCATGTATGATCGTCCAAATGGCATCGATCACCGAGAGTAGAATTTTGATCTCCACAGCTGCGCAGTTCGGGCTGCACGATGCTTCCAACGTCACCGACGGTTGCGCTGAACCATGAGCGCGCTCCTACATTCTGCGGCGCTCGGGAAGGAAGAACCACATCTGCTGGGACAACCAAAACCATCCGATGAGAGATTCACAACAATGTCAATATATAACGAAACGCCGGAAACAGATGTGAAAGATCACCATAGCTTGCAAGCGGCATTACTGGCCATCTGGGTTATGACCCAAACCCTGCTGTGGAGTTCAGGTCGAGAAGAAGACTGAGAGGCTGGTGGGCAGGATGAGCGAGGTGGCGGCGCCGCACAGGTGAGTGTCAGCAGCAGCAGCAGCGGCGACAGCAGCTTCTCGCCGGCGGAGGGTGGTAAAACTGCCCGATCTTCTGCTCTCACTGCATCGTGCAGTGGTCGGAGATGGCGTCGGCGAAGATGTGCTGCTGGACGTACGAGTGTCCGCTCTGCAAGGCGAGGGTGCTTGAGGAGATCCGGAGAGTACTCCTTCAGTTGATGGATGATGTTGATGCGTTGATGGACGAAAAATACAAAATAGTGGTGGTGTCGTCGTTGGTGCCCGGCAGAGCGGATGCCGCGGGGACGGCGCAGTACGTGGAGAATAACGCCTTTCGATGTGGTACGTTTCCCCTCTTTCTCATTGCATATGCAACAATTGCAGATTGATGAACAGTTGGTCATATTCAGGGTTGATTGGTATTCAGTGATGTGATTCTCTATGGATGCTGTGTTTGCGAGGTTTGGTGATTCCTTGGAGTTTGTTAATGTGGTGATGCTGGCTGATGTGTTTTTTGGTCGTGCTGTACGTGGTTTTAGTATGCACCATGTGGGAAGCGACTGCCGAATTCATCCTTTGATAGTTCTGTTGAAGTCAGTCAATATGTGCATGCTGGGTGATGATAGTAGTTTGCAGTGATGTGATTCTTGGTTTTGAAACTGAGAGGTTTGGTGATTCTGGGCGTTGGTTCATGTGAGTTGTTGGTGGTTCTGCTTTTGCACATGTGAGACGATTACCCAATCCGTCCTTTGGTGCTTTGGAGTTGCAGCAACAGTTCGGTCAATTTCCAGTGGTGTGAGTCTCTGTGGATGATGGTTTCAAATTTGAGAAGTTTGCTGATTCTCGGCGTTTGTTCTGTGCTTGGCGATGTGGTGAAGTGCTTTCTTGTGGGTCATGGTTTCTTAGCCATGTTTATGTGAGCTGTTAGTGGTTTTAATTTGGTCCTTTGATGATTTTGCATGCTGGGAGAGATGATGATTCAGACTCTAAGATGATTGATTCTGTGGTGTTCAGTGGAGGGCCATTTTCGGACTCTGCGCACCCAGAATGAAGCTGCCGGAGACCTCACGGTATCGTCGTTGGGAGTAGGAACGTACTTTGGACCCGAAACCGACGCTGTGGACAATGAATACGTCGAAGCCGTGACCAAAGCGCTCTCCCTCGGCATCAATGTTCTCGACACGTACGTGACATGTTGTAGTTTCAGTTTCAGCATTCTGCGTGAAATGACATTTTGTTGAAGTAACCTCAGTTTTGTTCTTGTGCTTTTCAATATAATTCTCGAATGTTCAGGAAGAAGATGAGAAAGACTTCCAGGTCGTTATCTGAAAGAGCATAATTTCTATGATGGTGGAGTTATCTGTAAAATCAATACGATATGCCTCGTTTGATGAATTGTACCACTATTTGTTCACCATAGGAGAGTTTAGTGGCCTCTAAACCCAAGTCAAAGGAGTTCTACCCAACTTTGAGAGTGAATAAAGAGTTTCCATGTAATCAACCCTGATGAATATTTCCCCCCTTTCTCACCTTTGAGCTTTGATTATTATCGAGAGGTGGTTTTGATGAAAAATATCGGGTGTCTAGTTGCAGCTATGAGTGACTCTACAAATACCTCTGATGACCTGACCTTACATGCAACGATTGGCCTCCACAGGGCACTAAACTACCGTGGGACACGAAGTGAGGCAGCAGTTGGGCGTGCCATCGCTGAAGGAATCAAGGAAGGGCTCATCACAAGGGAGCAAGTGGTGGTGTGCACCAAAGGAGGCTACCTGACCTACGGCACGAAGAGGCCAGAGAATCCCCGGCGGTGGCTTCAGGAGACGTATGTGAAACCTGGCTTGTTCAAGTGGGCAGACGTTGTAGCGGGGTGCCACTGCATGACTCCTGCCTATCTCAAAAACCAGGTAAAGCCAAGTTTGTGTCTTGTAGTTTCTACAGGTTTATTTCTCTCGCCCAAAGAGAACCCCCTTCTTCCGGTCTTTACATAGTTCTCAAAGTAATCTCATAAAAGGACCAATATTCTTCATGGTATTCCATTTCTTCTCTCTCAACGACGGCTAGAATTACTTCATATAGCTTGGAAGTTTAGAGACTACCACCAAGCTCTTCACCTGAAACACCACCAAGTTCTTCTACTGATCAAAAAACTCATTAGAGTCAAAAGAAGGGTATCTCTTTCAAACTTTGGGTGACTTTACAAATAACTCTAGTATGTGATCATTGGTGATTCAAGTTGTGTTTGTGGTGGTTTGAGTTGTCTTTGTTGACCATGATGCTTCATTTGCAGTTGGACAGGAGCCGCGAAAATCTGGGATTGGAGACAATTGACGTGTATTATATTCACAACCCGGAGACACAGTTGTTGGAGGTACCTCGTGAAATATTTCTTTCTCGTATCCGGGACGCGTTTGGAGGTCTGGAGGAGGCATGTGCAGAGGGCAAGCTCACCGTCTACGGCACCGCGACTTGGGGTGGCTTTCGACAGGCTCCAGAGGATAATGGCCATCTCTCTCTCGCGGAACTAGTAGCAGCTGCTCAGGAAGCAGGTACAATCACCTCCTTTCATGTCATAAAGCATCTCATACAACAACGATTTTATTATAACAGGCGGCTTAGGTCCATAACAAATATTGGCTCTCTACAACAACACATCAACATCCATCAAGCTGAATTGTCACCCCGCATGACATCCATTCATAATAAGGCATGTTAGAATAGGTCACAATGGAGGAATACTTCATAATGGTATGAGAATATGTGTTTATGTGGATCCCATGAGAGTCAACTAATTTGTGAGTCACAAACGTCGTCCAAAGGCATATTATATTACAATAAATCACTCACATGATTAGTGTATGATCAACTCAACTATTCACATGATCAATCCATGCTCATTACAGCAACTCACTCACATGTCAGGCTGTGATAGAACCATTACAAAACTTACATTCGTCCAAAATACATGTAACAACCATAGTCCACTCCTTCCATTATAGCAACCGCTTGGAATAACATCATGTTGTAAAGGGAGCTGACTTTATGGCATTTGATAGAGTAACTTGCTTTATGACACTTGATAGAGTAAGTTTAATACATTTCATGCTGGAATGGATGTAGGTGGCGATGGACATCACTTTCGAGTGATTCAACTACCATACAATCTTGATCTGCAGGACGCAGCCACCATTGAGACGCAAATGGTGGAAGGGGTACGCATGTCTCTCTTGAGTGCAGCTCAGAAACTCGGCATTTCCGTCGTTGCCTCTGCCTCACTTATGCAGGTGAGATTGTTGTTTTTATCATCATTTTCCTATGATGCTGAAAATATATTCCTAGAGGCACAAGGTTTAGTTGCATTGCAAAGTAAGGCAAAGACACCATGATTATTGACCTCTTTCCTCAATTTAAACTCTCATAACTAGTCCAAAGTAGCTCTACACCGCTCATAGAGGAATAAGATGGCTAAGATTTATGGTACATCACAACTCCTCATTCTTTCTTTTCAAAGGTAGCAAAAGCTAGTTTTGATTTGTTTAGAGACCACCAAGCTCTTCCGTATCTTATAGAAGCTAATAAACCATAAAGACCAATAGTCCCTAGGTGGGCTTTACAAATCTCAAACATGCTCCAATGGTTGCAATTTATATATTTAACTCTTGAAATATTGTACAAAGGTGAAAGACGATAAGGGTCATTGTACACTCGCTGTCAGGCAAAAACGGAGAATTCAATTAGGAATTGAAAAAAATAAAATTGCATTTTGGGTGGTTGGTGGAGGAAGTTAATTTAAATTTACAAGTAAGCCTAATTATTTTGGTATTTAATCCCTTCTACAAGGATTTTTTTAGGATAGAATTTTTAGGGATTAAATAGAATTTGATATTTAATCCCTAAACTTGAGAGGAGGTAAATTGTGACACCAAAAATTCCTAATCTTGGGTATAGAGTTACTTCAAAAACAAAATGATTAATTAATAATTAGGCCCACTTGTAGAATCTTGTTAGCTTCTTCTACCAACCAACAAAAGTGTAATTTATTTTTATATTTAGTTTTTTTTATTTCCTAAATTTTAGTGATTTTAGTGAATAAAACTAAATATTGATTACAAATGGTGAATTGCCCTTGAATCCTAGGATCCATTAGTAATGTCGATCATTAGACCAAATTCAATATTGTAATTTGCTTGTTTATTTACCTTTCATTGTTTTGAATATGGGACACTCTGACACCAAATGTGGGGTACCTTGGTGTACTATTACCCATAAGAGCTATTTGAGATAACAAGTTATTATTCTCATTAGACCTATGGAGAAAAAATTATGCAATCTAAAAATTAAATCGTTGAAAAGCGACCACTTTGAAGTTTGTGCAACTTCAATTTTTTTTGCTATAACGCTTTATTAAACATGAGTTTATAATACAAGTAACATTATCATATTTGAGATTGTCAAAAAATAGCCTTCCATAGTATAAAACTTTCACTCCACGACAAGTCAAAGTTTTCTCACCCTTTTCAAGCAAGTTGCACAAAAAGAAACCAAAAAGTTCTCAAAAGAAGTAGAAATCTTCATTTTTCTTTCAATAGATTTTTTCAACTTCAAGAAGAAGCATGAACCTTTGTTTCTACTGTTTGGATTTTCAATTTACATAAGATTGAATTATTTTAAAATCAAAGTGGTCTAGTGGTTTTTGAACCTTTCTTCACTTGCTTAATGTTTTTGAATATGCTATGTACCCATCTCCTAAACTTTTTACAATTTACAATGTAGCACTTTTGTAATGCAAGAGTTTGAAACCAAGTGAAGTGAAAGTCTACCGATCTTTTTAACGTACGTAAGAAGAAAACCGGTTTCTTTACTTTAACCCCTAAAGGACTGACAATTTCACACCAGAAACACTTCAAAATTGTTGATTCAGTGCAATGAGTAAGAAAAAAAAAACCTTATTTTTATAGTTTTGACCATAGGATCTTGATTAAGGCTTACTAAATAAAAGATTGCACGGATTAAAAGATTTTAGTGTTTGAAGTAAAGAAAATGATTCATTTCCTTCCTTACGTAGAGTGGATCAACAGACTTTGACTTCACTTGGTATCAAATTTTTGCACTACACAAGGTCTAAATCTCTTACCATTGTGTTAAGCATGATGTTAGTTCCCTGTATTCCAATTTTTAAATGTAGAGAATGGGTGTAGCATATTCAAAACAAGTGTGCAAGGAGTGGAGGTTCAAAAAGTACCATTTCACTTTTTATTTATTTTGTGAACATAATATGTTTTAGAGTGAGGACTTAGGTCTAGAGGTGGAACAAACATACACTTTATTCACGCCGGGCCCGGTCCCCCTAGGCCGGCGTTACTCTTCTCTTCTTCTTTTAGAGTGATAATCCAAACGGTCAGTAAGAATGTTCTCACCACACATTGCTGTTGAAAAAATAATAAAGTGAAAAATATGAAGGTCTCTAGGTATCATGTAGAAAAGATGAAGTTTATTTTTTCCGCTTGTCCAAAATGTGTAAAAATGTTTGATTTAGTTAAAATGTTTTTTCACTAAAGACAAGAATTTATTTTTGACCTCTTCAAAGAAGGTAATATTCTCTATATATGTATGAAAATTCTCAATGTCAATAGAAACTTCTAGCAAAAATTTTGGAGCTGCCTGAAGTCCCATTTCTAACTTTGAGTGGTACTAACTTTCAAACCATGCATCCAAAAAATAAAAAACCTCCACAAAGCTCGTATCAGGGACAATCTAGTATTAACAAATTTTTGAAAGAAGATTTTTTTTTGAAGTTTAGGAGCCTGCCCAAAATCAAAATCGTCCTCCAAGGTGTTAAACTCTATAATCTTGGTCTTTCAGGGGTTAAACTCTATAATCTTTCAATATGTGCAGTCAAAGATCATGGAATTTGTGAGCAAGTGGTCTAAGTAGTATGGATTGAAATCTTACTCTTGGAGGTGAAAGTAATGACTTTTAAGTAGTATGGATTGAAATCTTACTGTTGAAGGTGAAAGTAATGATTTTTTATTTTTTTTCACTCTTTAAACTAAAATGAGCAGTTTTGAGGTGTTTTTAGTGAGGAATACTCAAGGAATTACATGGATTAAAAGAAAACATGAATAAAAAGAAGGGTATCTTTGGATGGTTTTACAAATAGCTTAATTTGGTTTATGTTGTTTGTTGTTTCTCTCTATTGTAATAACAAATTTGCAGATACTAGTTTAAAAAGTTGGTTTATAATCATTAATTATCTTTTGTTTATTTCTCCACAGGCTAATCTTTGCAAGAGATTGGCTGAAGACACACGGATGTTCTTCACTAAACTCAAGGAGGATGCGACAAATGCGCAGTGTGAGCTTCATCGCAAGGAACTAGTAGGAGTCACCCAGAAGTTCTATACTGAACTTGGGAAGGATGCGACAATTGCGCAGTGTGCCCTTCAGTTTGTGCGCACAACACCTGGTATATTGATTGGCTTGGCAGGCATGCGAACCATGTCTCACATAGAAGAAAATGTTAGTATCACATTGTTATCATACTATCTCAACCAGTCTTTAGAACCTTCTATAAACAAGCCTTTAGAACCTTCTACAAATAAGCTTTTAGAACCTTTTAGAAGCAAGTCTTTACACATTTCTAGAAGCAAGCCTTTGAAACCTTCTACAAACAAGCTTGTAGAACCTTCTACCAACAAGCATTTAGAACCCTCTAGAAGCAAGTCTTTACACATTTCTAGAGGCAAGCCTTTGGAAATTTCTGAAAGCTTGTCTACTATAGAAGCTTTTAGAAACTTCTTAGAAAATCTTTAAAAATATTAGAAGTTGATTAAGAAGCTTTCCATTGTTGGTTGGTGGAAGTTGCTCTAGAAGCTTCTCAAACTAGGTTGTGTATAGGAGTTGAGGTTGAAAAGATCTCCAGTCTCGACAATGCATCTCTTGGAGCTTGAGCTTATCCTTTAGATGTAGTTTGTGTACTCTTCTTGTTAATTAAAGTTCTTGTCAACATATGATTTTTCCTCTACTGATAGGTCTATTTTAACCTTCTTCTAATTTCATATTCATGTTTTGTATATATTCACGTACCTTCACAGTTTGACAAGACCTCATTTTAAATATGATTGCTAGATACTTCTTGTTAAAATGTGGATGATTACTCTACTTGAAAGTATACTAGCGCTTTAAAAGTTGCAGATTACCCTCCTCTAAACTAGTATCTTTTTTCATTACAATATTAAAGCTTTAGTTTCTTGTGAGGAAGAAGATGACCTCTCTTCTTATAGGTCTTAAAGCATATCAAAGGTTGCCAATTATCCTCCTCTAAATCAATATTGTCTCCTTGTGGAATCATTTTTTTATTTCTCTTAGAATGGTTAGAAGTCAAGACATTAGTAAGACTGAATCTTATGAGTCGAAGTCAAATCTCATTATAAGCGCTCTTGCCACTTTATTGATTTGAACTGTGGAGATTGAAAGGGTCATTGCAAGGCTTCAAAATGATGCAACATCCAGAATAGCACAATCCATGATGCACTAGCTATCTCAAACTTTTGCACGAGAAGAAGCACATTTGCCTCTCGCTTTAAAAGTCCACAGGTTCAACAACAAAAAAAGCCTTGGAGTAGTCTTCTAGAAAATTCTTGGTCTTCATGGTGAATTCAAATTCGGATGTGAAAGACATGCAAATTGATGCAGTATGTGTTAAACTCCTTACTCCAAAAGAAAAGAAGCATTCTATGAATAAAGCCTGGCTATGTTTGTATTGTAGTGTAGGAGGCCACAAGGCTCCCAATTGTCCCAAGGAGCAAAATCAACACATTTCCATGACCAAAAAATTAGTCAAGAAAACAAAGATGCTCAGCCATAATAGGAACCGTGCAACTGCACAGTCCAGTACTGCAACAATATTCAGGTCCTTTACTTTCTGCTCAGCATGCTTGTTGTTTTATAATTCCTTTGTTTTTTGGCCTTCACTGAAACTCAAAACCATTGGTTTCTGTAGTCAAGAGCATCTGCTTGCTTTTTAGATGAGGAATTTTCCGAGCATCACAAGGAACCCAAACTGTTCATGTAGAAGTAGTAGGGCGACATTTATCTCTTGGTAATATCATCCTTGAAACAATGCATGTAGATGGGACATTTGAAGTCTAACATAGTAGTCATAATATTTTCAACGTCACCAGGCCTATCCTAGTTAGAAAGGCATATCCCATCTATAGATTGGAGGTTGCAAAGGATGAAATTTTTATATATTATAATTTATAGTAAAATTGATGCTTGGTGATAATATTAAATTTCAAGAGGAAAGATGACAAAAAAATTATATAAAATCAAATTGTAGAGTAAAATTGATATTTGATGCCGAGTGCAAGGTATTTGTCCTTAAGCTTGCACCGAGCACCAAGCACCAATTCTATCCTCCCCATTCAAAGCGGATACCATTCATAGAGGGTCTAGAGCTTGTATGCCTTTTATGCAAGGTGTTCATGCATAAAGACCCCTGAAAATATAGCTCGCCCTCCCATTGATGGCGCTTTCTAAACGCGGGCTTGCCAGCGCCGGTCTCGCAAGACGTGGTCCCACACGACCACCCCCAACTTTCCCAGCGGTGTTTCCGAGATTGGTTTCAACACCTAGCCAGGTATACATGTGTTATGCAACGTCAAACGCTCGCTCTCAAAAAGTTTGTGTCTTGTATCATTTCGTCTCGTACCAGGCCAAATTTGAAGAGACATGCCGCCATGGCCATTGCGACCCTCAAATCCATATATGCCATGTCGACATAGAAGGGTATCGCAAATGTTACGGATCTTCCCACTAAAATCCTAAAAGAGAGACTCTAAATCTGGTCTTGGCCTCTGTAGCTGGTATTGCCTCAAGTAGAACGCCAAGACTCCTTCAAGCACGGTTTCACTTTCAGGGTTTAGGATATTGCGACAACAACATTTAGCAGACGAGATGTGCGGTGGTACGCATGTTTTGGGCGAGACATCGGTGTTTGTATGCTTCATGGAGTGCGTTCTAGATTTAATGCGAGACAAGAGGAAGTAGATTCTCCTGAAGGCGGAGTTTGCTGGAGATGTTGAGGGGTCACAATCTCTGGAGGACACTTCATGGATAGGGCCGTACGAGCACCTCTACATAGAGAGGAATTCTATAGTGTTGCAAGTGTACCAAACGGCATTGCAGTGCTCGCCAGCTGGCC
The DNA here is from genome assembly GCA_963971425.1 of Bryoerythrophyllum caledonicum. Lineage (NCBI taxonomy): Eukaryota > Viridiplantae > Streptophyta > Bryopsida > Pottiales > Pottiaceae > Bryoerythrophyllum > Bryoerythrophyllum caledonicum. Next base: position 9,548,184 of record OZ020524.1, read on the forward strand.
CGATCGCATACAAGGACTTGAAGTGGCAGTACCGTGTACCGAATGCTTCTGCTAATTAAGTATGTGTACGGGAACAATTGCAGCGGGGCTAGCGCGACAACCGTAGGCATAAAGTTCGAAGCTGGTGAGGTTGTCAAAAGGAAGAGTGAATCGGCCGAGGACGGTGTAGAAAGGCGGACGCTTATTGCATATATACCATGGGATCAAGTGGACAACCTCGTCACCGGTGAGATGAGTCACTAATCCGATGTCCATACCAATTTTCTAAAGAGGCCAAAAGGGAAGGGACCAAGGAAAGAACCGCGGTACAACACCGGACTTGTAGCTTACTGGTATGGACCCTTATGCATACACGTTTTCCTCATATTTGTGGTTTTTCTTCCACCTTTGACTTAACAACGGCTCTATTGTAATGTTGTCCCAGAAAGTAGTGTCAACCAGCATTTGCTGAGCTGTGAGGCTATTCCGGCGAATTTGCCCTCTTAAGCCTCTTAAGCCTCTTAAGCCTCACATTTGCCCTCTTAAGCCTCACAGCTCTTAAGAGGGCAAGACATTACAATCACAAATTTTGTTACCGAGACATATGTTTTATTGTCGTTCCGACACTTTTCACGTCCAACACACTGTTTGGCGTGGAATTCAGTACCCTCTGTACACGTTAATGGTATTTGACAAGTGGCGCAATGGTGTACCGATGGCATGTATAGTGACATAAAGAAGCACACAAGCTGTCATAAGCCCCTAGCTAGGAGCCTTACAAGTATTAAAGTTGGTTTCAAAGATGCCTGAATGCCGTCCAAACGCTTTCATCGTCGATGATATGCAAGCTAAGATTAATGCCCTCAAGTTCGTCTCAAAGCCTTCTATACCACTCCTCAAATTCATCTTACATGCTACTTGAAGTGTTTGGTCCACGTCTTTAGTTGAGACGATAACCGTTGTCTTGATTCTGTCTGGCAGACAAGTCTTCCCAGTGCTTATTTCCATCTTCTAGTGCCTTTGGCATGTTTGTCGTGCATGGAAAAAGAATGCATGTTCCAAGATCAAAGGCATTATCATGCGGGCGTCGGCGCTTCAAAAATTGGGGGCTCTTATGTACATAGAAGAGACTCTATTTCCTAAAATGACAATGCTTTTGTACGTCTAGCCTACTACCAACTTTGACACCCTCCTTAGCGCTGATGCTCTTTTAATTACCGTGAAATTTTTGGCACAAGATCATCGCTATGTTCATACTATGTCGGTCAAATTTCAAGGCCACGTGATGAATACAAAAAAATTTATTCCAAATTGTTTCTCACAGTTATAGATGTTGGTAGATTTTGAATATCTTTTTCTGTATTCATCTTCTTGCCTTGAAATTTGGCATGCATGTTGTCAACATAGAATTATTCTTGTGCCAAAACTTTCATGGTAAATTAAAATAAAAACAATCCTAAGGTGGGTGCTAAAGTTGGCAATAGTGAAATGATTTCCCTGATTGTTTCTCACAACAATACATGTTTGTAGGTTTTTATTTTTATTTTCTTTTGTGGATCTTCTAGATTTGAAATTAAACACACATTCAATTAGTATAGAGATGGTCTCATGCCCAAAATCTCATGGGAAAAAATTTAAAATTCAATCCTAAGGAGGGTGTCAAAATTGACAGGAGTGAAAATGTTTCTCCTTATTACACATGTTGGTAGATTTCAAGAATCTTTTGATATGTAGGTATTTTGGCCTTCCAATCTGGCACACATGTAATCATCATAGAGGTGGTTTCATGTCAAAGATTATTTGGGCAAAAAATACAAATTCAATCCTTGGAAGTGTATCAAAGTTGGCACGAGTGGAATTTTTCTTACAACTACATATGTTGTTTGATTTTGAATATTTGTTTTGTTGTGTGGATCATTTGGATTTGAAATTTTTTACTCATGTAATCAACATAGATGTGGTCTCATCCCAAAAATCCCATGGACAAAAATTGTATTTTCAATCTTTGGGAGGGTGTGAAAGTTGTTAGCTCTGAAACTTTTCTTCTAGCTACACATGTTGGTAGGTTTTGAATATCTTTTTGTATCCATCTTCTGGCCTTGAAATTTGGCACACATATTGTCAACATAGAAGTGATCTTGTGCCCAAAATTTCATGGTAATTTAACAATTTTTCAACCTTCAAGAGGGTGTCAAAGTTGGCACCAAAAAAGAAACACACTCTACGTAACAAAAAGTACGTATACCTATTGAAGGCTACTGTAGATGGACATTATTGAAAGCTTTGTGTGAGTACAATTTTTGAACCTCCACTCCTTGCACAATTGTTTCGAATATGCTACACCCGTTTTCTACCTCTAAAAATTGGTGAACAAGGAAATCACATCATGATTAACATGATGGTAATGAATTTAGACCTTGTGTAGTGCAAAAACTTGACACCACGTGAAGTCAAAGTTTGTTGATTCACTCAATGCAGGAAAGAAAATGAACCATTTTCTCTACTTCAAACACTGTAATTAATAATCTTTCAATTTGTGTGGTCAAAGTTTATGAGATTGTGTGAAGACATTACTTAATAAGTCTTACTTGAGATCCTACGGTTAGGTGTAGAAATAAAAGTTTTTGTTTCCCTCCTTACTCATTGCACACGAAGGACCACTTTTGAAGATTTTTTGGTGTGAAAATGTGTTTGGCCCTTTAGGGGATAAGCTATTATATATATGTACACATAATACCATACTACTATCCCATGTCCCGTGGGCATGAACTTAGTAGTGGAACGAACAGACACTCTATTCACGCCGGTCCCCAAAGTCTTCTTCTTGTTTTGTACACAATGTAATATTTAATCGACACAAAGTTCTTTGTCCTTTTTTTCGATGTAGTGGTGTTCATATACCGTCTCCAGTTTGTCACAGACATTACCAATAGAAGATGGATTTGGAACAGAGTTCGAAGAAGTCACTTCAATAACAAATCCTTTGACCATTGATGTTGGCTCAAAATATCGACTTTGATGCAGTAAGTCATGAACTTCATTTCACACATTAAGCACTATCATTCTGCCCACTGATTGACGTAGACTCACAAATTTGAGCCTGCATTCAAGCAGAGCCCTAGAATGGTCAAGTCCCCGTAAATTTCTGGCAAGAACAAGTGCAAAGAGACAAATGGGCCCTCGTTTCCATCATGTCAAAGTTTTTCAGAGGCTGAGAATGTGCCCCAAGTCTCTTTTATTCCCAGCCCTCGACGTGAAAGCCTGACTTCCTGGCATATTTGACCACACTAGAAAGCTTTATGGGCTCTTGTGAGGCCATTCTACATTTGTCATTTCCTGTGCCTGTAATCATGGAAGGGCTGATGCACATTCTCACATGATGCTTCATGAATGTCATGAAATAGCAGGAATATTCTTGGTTTGATGAGGATATTTAATGAGACCCTCATGTCCTTTAGCAAACTGAGATGATTGTCAATTAGTACACATGTTGCTCCCAAATGGAGTGCTTTGAGGCTTGGAAAGCTTGCCAATTCTGTGGGAGCAATTTACATAAATCTGATAATCTAATTCTACATTCCACTGAATTCTAAGTACGTACTTGATTAATGAATGGTTTTTGGTGAATATAATAGACAACATTGCAATTTTGGGTCTTATTGCTAGTAAATTATCCTATTTTCAAGTAAATAAGACCATCGACTTCCAGTGAATGTAGGCATCCTTCTGATTGATTTGATTTTCTCTTATTATTCCTCGAAAGCTGAAGTAGATGTCTCGATAGCAAAGAGCTCAAAAACGAGCTCGTGGTGCAATATATGCACTATCAGTCAATCCTTTTCGCCCAATTAATTACAACACTTTAATTTAGAATTTTTTTTAAATAATAATATTAAAAAATCAGTACTCTTTTAGAAATTTCAGGATCCTTGTTTTGTCCGGCACCTTGTTCTCTACGCCCTGGAATGTGGTTCATTAGCTCCGTGTCAAAACTAGAGGAAGCTCTCCCGCGACCACAGCTCCTGGAAAACGTACATTCATCGTCTGTAAAGAGAAAGTAAGAAATCAGACAGGGCGCTTCAGCGGAGCTGCTTCACCAATCACGCATCATGTGGTGACATCTACCACGCACCTTCTCCTCAAACGGGAGGCTCACGAGCCGCCAAAAGCACAACTCCAGAGTCAAACCCCCACACCAAGTTTCACATGTCCCTAAAGAAAATGTGACACGGAGAAAATATTTGTAAAATAGTTCCCGGCAAATCCTCCTCAACCACTGAACAAAAAGGCAGAACGAACAAAACTGAAAAGGGAAAAACAAAGGCAGAAACAGCTAAAAATATAATATAAATATGGACGGTAGACTGCTTTTTAGTTCAACCTGAAGGCTCACGTGTGAGAAAGACGGCAGGCGGCGACGTCGCGTCGGGTTCTCCGCGTCGCCATCATCTAGTAGCGTTGAAGATCTCTTCCTGATACTATTGATGAAAATCTAGATCCGGTTAAGAAAATTTATTCTTATTTGTTTTTCATTTTTTCCACTGGTTGAGAATTCATGTTATGGCAGCCGCCACTTGTAACCGGCGTCAGCAACGCTTCATGGCATTGGAAGCGGGTCTACGTTCGTGCTCCGCCTCCCGTCAGTGAAGTTCGCTTTTCGTTTGCTTCGCCTGCAAGCCTAGAAACCATCCTTATATAGTTCGCAGCTAGTTCCTGAATCACCTCATTACCAACGCCATCGAAGGAAAACAACGAAGTTCGTGGTTTAAAGAAAGGAAAACAGTTGGGTCAGTACCGTGACTTGTGAGAAGGAAGGCTGGTTGAGGCTAACACCCGCTGATGTTCGGATTCACTGAGTAGTTGATTCATGTACGTGTCAGTATCGTCGAGGAAACTTATGGACGGTATTGAGTGGATCTTGAGCTGCTACGGCTGCATCACCAAAGTCCTGTAATCGTCTAGTATTGTAGTCAGATCTTTTGGTTAGAGGGTTGATAGTTAGGGCTTCAAGGGTTTGTTTCCAGGTTGCACTGGATTTTGTTGGAGGAGCTCAACGGAGAATGCTTACAAGGAGACCGTCGTTACAGTCTGGAGCCATTGATCGCAGTCCTCTTCTGCGCACCGAGTTCTTCGATTCTCGCCGCATTGAACGCCTTCCAAGGAACAATGGCATCAGGACTAGGAACAGTCGCGGAGTTCATGCCTCTCACGTCTCCGGGAGTGGGAAGAGCCGCGCTTCGCTAGCGTACCTGAGGAGTTTGAGCGTGAAGGGGCTTAAGGCGGAGTCTGTGACGGACGCAGTTGTTAAGAGGCACCACGTGATCCCCTACTCGGAGCTCGTCCTGAAGCGCACGCTGGACGGCGAGCACTCCCTGATCGAACCCTCCGAGAGCGAGTATTGCTGGGAGGACGCCTGGAAGCTGTACATGCAGAGCCAGACTGCCACCTTGAAAGAGCTCGCTGCTCGCGTGGAGGAATGCAAGGTCCCTCAGGTCAGTGAGGTCGTCGAGGAGAGAGGATCGTGCGAGGACAATATTGCACAAGAGAGGCAGCAGCGGACTGTCTTATCGAAGCTGCAAGGAGAGATTCTAGGGAGGCGGAGGACGGGTGGCTTGCTCTTGCTCAACGTGCTTGCGGCTCTCTATGGATCGAGTACTGTTGCGGGGAAGTTTGCGGCAGACGTCGCGCCGGGCCTGCCTGCGAGCCTCAGCACCTTGGTTCGATTCTCCTCCGCGCTCGTGGTATTCCTTCCGGCGATCCGCTCCATTCTGAGCCGAGAGCGCAATGTACCGCTTCTGAAAGCCGGAGCGGAACTTGGAGCGCTCTTGTTCGCCGCTGCAGTGCTCGAAACCTGCGGCAACGGCGGCGCCTCCAGCGACGCGTCAGTCCTCTTCGCCTTCACGGTAAGGATCCATGAGTGTCCAGAGTTTTCAGATTGATATATTGTCCGATGTGATCTAGGGATCCATGATACCGCGCTGGACTAGTGTCCAGGTTGATGAAGTGTCCGATTCTGACGCCCACTTCTCTTGCAGGTGGTGTTTGTTCCCATTATGGAGTTGTGCGCAGGCCGGCAATCAGTGCGCAACATCACGCGGATCGCCTCACTGGTCGCGCTCTCAGGGATGGGCGTCTTGGAGGAGGAAGGGCTGGGGTGGAAGGGAATCTCGCTCCCGCAAGTGGGCGACATGTGGGGCTTGGCCGCGTCTGCCATCTACGCGCTCCACATCTTCCGATCCGAAGCGCACAGCGAGAAATTCAAGCCGTTCGAGATCACAGCCATCCAATGCGGCACGGTCGCATCCCTGAGCTTGCTGTGGGAGATTTCTCGCGTCGCCCAGAGCAATACCACCGCGATGGAGTACATGACCCAGCTGCAAGCTCTGCCCTGGGGCCCTCTTGTGTACACCGGTCTCGTATGTTCCGGACTATGCTCTTGGCTTGAGATCCACGGCTTGCGGTCTGTGCATGCATCCACGGCGACGATGGTGAACACCACCATCCCCATCTGGGGCGCGTTCCTGTCGTTCTTCCTGCGCGGCGACAGCCTCGACGACTCGGCGATAGTGGGCGGGTCGGTCATCCTGGTGGCGAGCCTGTTCGCGCAGATGGTCAGCAGGCAGGAAGATCAGCCCGCAGAACGTGAGAAACCACCATCCCCGACCCCAGCGGCAGATCACGTACAAGGCGCGATCATCACCTCGCAGCTCAAGTTCCCTTACTACGCCGCCCAGGCGAAGCGCCTCCTCGTGGAGGCCAAGTTCAAGCTCTTATCTATGAAGAGCTTAGTCATGTCCGCAACGTCGACCCTACTCACGAGCAGTCCTCCAGCACCTCCGGGTTCTCTCCATGCACCGACCGCCATCGTCACGTCCGTAGCCGCAAACGTGGTCACCTCGTCGACGTCATCGTCGTCCGATGTTTTCCAGTGGGTGGACGTTGCGGTGGGTGTGTTGGAGTCCGCCATCACTGCGCTCGGGTCGGACTTGGTGCAAGCGGTGGAGGAGGCGGAGGACGTCGCCAAGCTTGTGGAGCAGGGCACGCAGGCTGCCGTGGATCATGTAACCATGGCAGCTGCTTCGGTGGAGTCCTTGCTCGACATGGCAACCTGGACGTCGCCGAGCATGGAGTTTCTGAAATCATTATTTGTCGACACAGACACGTCCAGTGCAGTTGTGGATAGTTCGCTGTCATGCGCTCTGCCTCATGCCGACGCTTTGGTGCACGCTCTGCTAACTTGCACTGAACTTGCCCCGAAGTAGATCAGTTCTTTGCTAGTCTCCATTCTTTGATCGAAGGGCAGATCAGTTCCTTCGTCTCGTTAGCTTGGCATTCAAGCTTTTTCACGTCATACATAAATCCATATCACACTTCATATATAGGATTATATATATTTGAGGACGAATATTTACGTGTATATATATACGTTGAGGCACGTTTTCTGATGGAAGATTTGTACACGTTTTTCCTAGATACAAACTAAATTGTATTCATGAATAAGTTGGCACTTTCGCCAACGCTTCTCATTCGCAGTTTGTAAACTTTAGACCTTTAGCCCTTTAACGGCGTTGTGACCAGAACGTGTTCCGGTTATCGGGGAGCCACGGTTTATTGAACTGTTGTTGAACCCTTGAATTGATTTGCACTACACAAAACATTGCTTTTAGTGTATCGTTGCAAATAGTGTACTTACTTTCGTATACTACTTGTGAATGAGCTCACAATTAGTGCAAGCCGCCAATGTCATCAATGAAACCCTCAATGAAAACACCTACTAGCTGTCAAGCCTTTATTCTCCATGTTGACTCCTCCCTATTCCCAAGTCTATTTACACTCCCAAAGCATTTTGGTTTTCTCACATGCAACCCTCAAATTGGGAGTGTGAGATTTGGGTATTTTCACACGTTTGAGTGAGCAAGGTTTTTAGTTACGTGTTCGGCTCACCTGGGGTTCTAGAAAATTTGGGATTTGGGCGCTGGGGTTTTTGAATTCTAGGTGTTGGGGTTTCTCAGGTTTCAGAGTTTCTCTGCAAAAAAATTTGAGGGGGGGGAGGGGTGGAGGGGCTTATACCTTTAGTTTCTGGGGGTATTCAAATTGACAGCAAACCGTATGGGTTCGGTGCAGTACCCGACTACAGTCTTGGCGCAATCCAACGCCCGACAACCGAGCCCGGCTCAACGATCGCGCGAAGTAGAGGTGGACCCCGCCAACCTCTACTTCGCGCGATGTAGAGGTGGACCCCGCCACCCCTCCAACCTTCGATCCGATGCCACACCCCGACGTCACCCCATCAGGTATAGAATTCATCCACATCCTTTCTTTTCATCCTAATGTTGAGTGGAAATCAAGGATGTAAAAACAACTTGTCATCTACGTAGGGACGGAATTATTGCCACGCAGCCGAGCGGTGCAGCAAGTCTACCATTTAAACGCACCCCACTGTGGTCGCATGGATGGTCAAGAACCAGACCTTACACGAGTCTCGAGGGCTTTACGGTGGCGCTGTGAGAGCGTTTCTGGAACATTTCCGGGCCCAACACCAAACCAACCTTGTGAGAGCGAACCGTTGGTGGGCTATGCGAGACACACTGCTCCCACCTGATGACGATGCACCAATAGAGTCTACCCAAATAATCCGCAGCACCATGGATAAGAGGAAAATAATACTCAACAAAGCAAGCAGCAGTTGAGGCCCCTATCGTTTAGACTGGGTACAATGGCTATATCCTTGGCTGCTGCAGTATTTCAAAGTTTACCATAGTTGTACGGTAGAATTCTCTCTGGTCCTACTCAAAAAATTTGCCCTGTCTATTCTTTTAGCGGTTGATTCTCCGTAATACGCCCAATCTACTAGCTCCGAGGACAACATTATCCTCTTAACACAAAAAATCACTGGTACGTGGGTTCACCATTTCATGGATGCCCACAATGTTGTTCTACAAACTCAAACAAGCCGTTTAACTTCTAGCCCGCAAAAAGAGGCCCAAATTAAAATGAACATGGCAATTCAATTAGGTGTTTTACATCGTGAATTCCAATCCGGTCATTTTGATGAGAACCTAATAGAAAACATGGATGAGTCCAACTTCGTAATTAACATGGACAATGGTAAAACTTTAGATTTTTGTGGTGATATTATTATGAAGTACGCCGATGTTGTTGCTGGTGGAGAAGCTATGACAATGGTTGTTAGAATTTCACGAGGCCCTAGGGCCATTATTAAAGCGCCTATGTAGATTTTACTAACCCTAGTGGTAATAATCCTATTTGCAGTTTACAGGACAATATGGAGGAACTACGGGCTTACCAACCGGATGTGTACAATCATACAAAGTACGTTTGGGTAGACAATTGTACGGCTCACAATTTAACCTGTAGGTTAGCAGCCGTTTTGGCATTGAAAAGAACGGTTTTGAAATACTTACCACCGTGTGCAACTGAGTCTCACCTTTGTCAACCAGTTGATATGTTCGTGATTTCTAAAACCAAGGACGCTTGGACAAGATAGTGGGAGACAAAAAATACTGAACTCGTCGGCCACAACGCTTGGCAAAACACTCCCCGCGGCAATGGTCAGTGGTCCGGTAAACTTACCAATCCGAGTAAGGAGTTTTTTCTTCACAAGGCTGCAAATGCGATTAATGACGTCAATTGTATGGTTGATTGTGATAACATTTCATATGCCCAAAAAGTCATGATTAGAACTTGTTTGTCGTTGGATTTAGATGGCACTTGGTCGGTTGATCAATTATTTCCCCACCTATGAGAAATCATTGCCAAATATTGTCATTTCTTTGAAGGGCAAGAGGTTTCTAGTTTGTCGTAAGCAATTTCATAATTGTATTCTTCTTAAATATGAATTTGAAATTTTACTTTTATTTTCCTTGCAATTGAATTCCTTTACTTCCATTTTCTTAAATTATTTCCATGTCATATTTTTACCCCATTCCTTATTTCTTCCCATTTTGCCACTATGTTTTGTCCCCAAAAATTTAATTAAGTCCATTCTCAATTAAACAGAATCTTCGAACGACCATTACTTACTCCTATTCTATCCAAATCAAACATATGAGTTGTTTTTAAACATCTACAAAAAATTGTAGATGTCAAAAAACACCTCATATGTCCAATTTGGAGATGTTATGAGTGAGATATGGCCTCTAGAAGTTTCTCAGGAAGATACTTGGCAATTTACAGCATCACGCTTTCCATACACTAAATGTGCACATGTAAAAAAAATATCCTTCAAATCTTTATTGGAATTCGCATACAGTATACTATTTCAGATTTAGTATATTGTTGTGTCACTACACTAATTGTAATTTTTACATTTAGTGTATGGGTTTGTATTTAGTGTGCAACACACTAAATGCAATGTTTAGTTTATTCAGAGTGGTTGTGCGTTTTGCTTTCCTCCATCTAACCCATCTTCCTTATCTCCAATTGGTGGAGGCAATAACGAACTGCAATGGTTTCTGTGAAAAATGTGAACAATGAAACGTATTCTTCGTGTAGATGTTGTTTATGCAAAATCTACTAAATATTTCAAGGCCCCGTGCAAGGCCTTGTTGTTGTCAACCCTTCAAGGTTAATCTTAGACCGTAGAGATTGAAAGATCATAGTGTTTGAAGTAGAGAAAAGGGTTCATTTTCTTCCCTACGTATAGTGGACCAGCAAACTTTGACTTCACTTAGTGTCCAATTTTTACACTACACAAGGTCTAAATTCATTACCATCATGTTAAGCATGATATTAGTTCCTTGTACACCCATTTTTAGAGGCAAAGAAAGGGTGTAGCATGTTCAAAAAATTGTGCAAAGAGTGGAGGTAAAAAAATTGTCAATTCACGTTTTTTTTTTGAAGTTGATATGATTTGGAATGAGAATCCAAATGGTCAGTAAGAAAGTTTACACCACATAATGCTGTGGGGAGAATAAAAAGTAAAGAATATGAAGATCTCTAAGTTTTATGTGGAAAGGTAGAAGATTTTTTAGTACCTTGTCTGACAATGTGCAACAATAGAGTTTTCCTGAAAGTCTGAGTTTTAAAGGGTGGCTACCTTGTGTCAGGCAAAAAGACCCGGTGTAGCATCTTTTGAGGACCTTGTGTCTTTCTCTATTCATCAAAGCAGGGTGAGATGTAAATACGGCAATATTTCTAGGGTGAAAGTTCTCACCCTCCATATTTTATGGGCCACGCGCATGGTGCAAGCTAATGTAACCAAATTAGTAATTTGGAGTCACCAATGCCACCTTGCATCTTTGTTTGGACGGTGACTGTGCCTAGATGATTAACCCTGTAGCATATTGGTTGGCTGACAAAGGACCATAATTTATGGAATAAACCCAAAGTTAACCAAACCACCATGTTTCTCAAAAACATGTGGACTTTCAGGTGTACAACCAAAATCAGCGTTTTGGGGTGACAGTTAGGGTTTAAACCTTGAGTACTTTCAGGAAAACTCCAATGTGTGAAAATGTTTGACTTGGATTGATATGCTATTTTTCACTAAAGACAAGAGTTTTTTTTGACAACATGAAAGAAAATCATAATATTTTCTAGTATTGAAAATCTCACATTTGATCGTGTCCTAGCAAAAGGTTTTTGAGTTGCCCAACGTGCCCGCTCTCCCCATTTGGACTTCAAAACCCAATAACTTTTCCATAAATTGTCGGATTTAGGAATAAATTGGATTTGCACAAAGCTTTTAATAATGTCCATCTACAAGGAAAAAATTCAAAAAAAAAATGTTACAAACTGACACAGTAGGAACCTGCCCGAACTTTCAAGAGTCCCCCGAGGGAACTCTTGGTAATTTAGGGGTTAAAGGGTTAAGCGCTTTGATACCTTCGACGATTTCCCCTTTACTTCGATTTCAGAGAGATACCCTTCTAGGTGTGCTTTCAAACAAGTGACTATTACAACAAACTACTGTTTCTTCACATTTTTTCATTTTATGTTGGCTAAATGAAAAGAAATGAAACTCCAATGCAGAGGAAGAGCAACTCCAGTTTCTAAAAAGGAAGAAACTGAGCCAGACTATGTGCCCCTTAGCAGTAGAGGACAGCAACAGTGCTATCAACGATCTCTGGATGCCAAGGATCAAAAACGGACTAGATTTTCATTCATAGAGGTACTTCAATGTACAACCAGGCTAGCATGAAGATGCCCGACTGGCCAGACATGCAGGCAGTGCCTGGCATCAATTCTTGAAAGACTCAATATGGCCGTCATGGGGTCGGCTGCTAAAAACCGACCTCAGGCAGCAAGCAAAAAAACGTACTATATAATGTAACAGTTGGACGAAGTGCACGACCGAAAGTCATCGGTTGAGAAGATAGGTGCATCTCTCTACATACATAATCACGCGTTTAGAGCCCCTCCCCCTATGCTATGAGAAGGCGCAAATTCTGCCTGGCTTCCAAAAACCTGCATCCAACTAAATAGAGCACGGAACGGGCACCGAAACGTAGTGCCCTTGTGGGATACCAACTCTTCCCTCTCTACATACACTGATCAATACCATGATATCCACCTATTACAGAAAAACTCTACAGCGGCAGCCTGGGCAGAATCCCTGTCCAGGTTTCATGCTCACCGGCCACGTCATCGTCCGATATGGACTTCACAGCTTATATACGTACTCCTCAGTTATATATTTTCACAGGCTTCTCAAAGTTGTGGCGAACCTGCACCAATTAAGATGAAAGTATGGTTCAGGCACTAATTTCAGATGCCTGCTCAGATCGAGAATTATGAAACGAATAAACAGTCGTAGCATTGATGTGAAAATACCTGGTTCGTTTGATGGGCTCGCTTAGGAGCAGTGTCACTATGCTCCAAACCCAGATAGTATTCCCAAGCACCATATGTGTCCTTCCTCTGAATAAAACATACAAGGACATTTCAGTACCTTGGCCAAACATCCTAGCAAGCTGTGCAACCAACGAACCCAATATTGGATCTCCTCGGTCCCTTTATGAAAGGAAAAAGAAAGCATATTACTACATACCTGGAATTTGCTTGCGACAATTTCATCGTCTTGTAGGTACTCTGGTCGGCCAAGTGACAAAAATGCAAATGTATACTGCACGAATACAGAAATGCCGGTCAAACACAGCTCGAGCGATCCCTCAACCAAAGTCTCAAGAAAGGGAAACTCTCAGTAGAAAATAGTAGAGTAGCATACTGAGCATGTAATAGTATATAAAACTTGAAAATATACCATTGTACTGAAACCAAGTGCAGTCATTCAATTGACTCACAATAGTGCTGGGTTTCGAAGCCAGACTGCTACGTTTCAATCAAGTAAATGAAAGAGAAGAAAAGGACATAAAATCTAGCAAAACCATTACTAGATGCGAAACATCAATCAATTAAAAGTTCATAGATTCGGACCTTGGAAAATTCTTCATCGGAAACTTGTAGTTTGTTTCGAACACGCACTTTGACCTCCGCCAGCGTCTCGTTCTCCCTCACTACTAAAAAGAATGGTTCGCCAAAGTTTTGGACCTGATAAAAAACAAGCAGGCATACACAGGTCGAGAAGATAATTTCAGTAAACTTTATCCAACGATAGAACTAATTGGTACACAGTCTCGCCAAGGTGCATCAGTAAGAAGGTGATCGTTGAAGAGTCACAAAACAGCAAATCGTATAAATTTATCATAGCAGAAATTGAATATGATGCTGGCTTCAGGGTCAATGTACCATTTGGTTTTGTGCAGGGTCCCGGAGGAAATGATAGACATGAATCAAACAGTCTTGGACTCCCAATTCCTTCTCCTCATCAGGAATCTACATCGACCAGCAAAATAACTTCAGAGTCAGCCAGGTCACTGTAAAACAAGCATAAATCTCCATTGCAAAGGATCAAGATGCACTATCGATCTTTACAAAGGAAATTAATGACATACCTCTTCAGCTCGCAGTGTCCAGTACTGGTCGTTAATATTCTCAATTTTCTCATTCAACGGAAAGATCTGCGGAAAGCAAGTTAGTTTCCGCATGTAACTGTCTGGCATTAAACTGCACCAATTTTTTATTCTCACAATGTCCGCATACTGATTTTCTACTACATCACCAGGAAAATCAATGACCTTCAGCTAGACACCGTCGCTGATTCTGATAGTATAAATTGTGTCGTACAAAGTGCGCAGTTCTAAAGTTGACAAGCCCCATCAAGCCTGCTAGGTTCATATTATCTCTTGCCTATAAGAATCTAAGTAAGATGACACATGGCACTCACCTTGTATATTTTGTGGTAGAAGACTTCAAGAATTCTCAACTCAGCCGTGGGACTCGACAGCTCCACCTGGTGAAAACCAACGTAACATGATTTCTAAGCATCTCTACTAAAACAAAGCTCTTGGAAAATCATAAAGGTCTTGAATCTTCGGCAGATCAGGTCTAGGACGTTAAGGAACCAATACCGAAGATTGCACAAATTCCACCCAATATATAAAGTCGTGATAAGTAAAATTATCATGTACCTTCGTTTTCAGCTCATTGATGACATCACCAACAGTGCTTTGCTTGGGCAACCTGATGTTGTGAGCTGACACCTGCATTCAAAGATGACCCAAGCAATGCATTCAAAGAGAGAGAAAATAGGATTTAATCCAGAAATCACAAGTCTGTTAAATAACCAAGAAGATACCAGCGAATAAATTAACCCCTGTGAAATCTGCTCATTACCTCCTCAGTTTTTGAATTGTGGTAAGCAATCTTTAGAGTCTTTAACCCTTGCAGTTCAGGAAGTGGCAAATCCAACGTCTCAAAGTAAAGTATATCCGATGTCTGTCGTCCACACAACACAAGGACATAAATATGACAGAACAGTCGGCTGAAAACCAAATTTAACCAAGTTCAAGAAGAGAAGAAAAATAAATAAAACCACAACGAATACAATAGAAGATGCCTCATTCGAATATCAATGAAAGCAGTACATCAAAAATCATTAACAGGCAGACAACGCAACTCTCCATGTACTAAATCAAATCGGTGGTAAAAGTGAATTTACATAGTCATCAACTTGATTGAAAGAAATTGCGAAACCAAGCAATATAATACCTGATTGTAGTGACCGAGCATGTCACTGAGCCGTTCCACACCCCGATACTTTATTGGTTGGGGCTTCGGTTGCTGCGAGTAACAGTTGTGTGAAGTGAGTCTCAGTTTTGAGGGGTCTTCAAGTCTAACCTTCAGAGCAACTCTCTCAACCACGTCGTCATACGTGTGCTGCTTGGATCTGAAACAGACGATCACGCTCTTAAGAAACAAAACTTGCTGAACGGTCTCAGGAAGTAGCTGAACGTGTACATCAAACATTCTTCCGTACATGTTTATTGACTTAAGTAGGGTCGTTCAGATACTTACAATTCTAAGCAGAACTCATCCTCTTTGGGCTTCTCAAGGCGTCGGAAATGCACAATCTTCAATGAACACCAACCGATGTTAGAAGCCTTACAAAAAATCAATCAACCACAAATGATGAACTTGAAAGAACAATGTGAACTAAAGCTGCAGTCAATGAAATAATGCACATAACATAAATAATTACTACCAAATATTGCAAGCATATCCGTCACGACTCACATTATATTCCTCGTCAGTAGGTTGGTGCTCCAAAGACTGGTAGAAACTTGACACTAATGGTGAATTGAAAAGTGAGCAAGATTGATTTGGATTCAAATATTCAGTACCTGTCGGTTGCAAACGTATTCGAGAAATGATGGCACATCTGGGTAGCGACAGCGTTCCTCCTCTTCTTTGGTAAGAGCTCTTTGATAGCATATAATATCACCATTCTCCAACTGCATGTGGCAACCAATCCAGCAGATTAAATACTATTCATACTATTCTTCAAAAAACAAAAGGTACAGTGGTAGGGCAATACTAAGATGACGCTCCTTCATGTATCAAGTATTCCGATAAGCTTCAGGACAAATGCTCTGAGTATAGCTCTGGAAGCAAGGATAAAGAATACAGACCTGACTGGCCTTGAACGTTGATTTCTTGTCAATATGCTCACACATAACAGTCGGCTCAAATTTGATCTCCTGTAACAACAAACCCCACATAATTATTGAAGAACTTCGGTCAACAATATCTTGCACATGAACAAAAAAGAAAAGAAACACGGGGCCATCCATACTCCAGCTGCTATAGCGTTGCCAACATTATACCTCATAGAGTCTGAGCTCGTCATTTGAAGCAAAACCAGCCATCTCACACAGCTTTTCGAGAATATCAACTGGCCTTCCGTTGGCCTTCACGAACAGTCTTCCAACAAACCTAAGAAACGAAAGACGACCGCTCACTTTAGTTCAAACATCAAGACCCAACTGATGGCATATCCACGTTTGCCAATTACCAATCTCATCCAGTCACAAAACAAATGTCTCCATGTGTCCTTATAAATCACCAGCGCACACGCTTAATCCTCAATGGTCCTACTTATTTGAATATAGAATCTCGCTTCTTAACATTATATCAAGTGTTCAAGCGATTAGGGGTGCCATAGGCAACTGATAATACCAAAACCAAATAAGCCAATAGTAGCAACATACCGCAACTCCTCCTTTTCGGGATGATAGAGCTTAAAAAACAATAGAATGTCTTCCTTGGTTCTGTCCGGAACAGGGGCTGGGATGCGTTCCTAAAGATCAATCCAGTCATTGATAGCCTTAGAAACGACCAATATAACAGCTCATACAAACTTAATGTCATCCTTACAATAATCACCAACGTGTTGTAGATCCAAGTGAAAAACTGCCAAGAGGGAAAAAAGTTACCACGCCGGTCAGATTCACTTCCAACCAAAGTTTCAGCTCAGCATTGTGCGCTTTAGTTGAAGCCTCTTTCAATTTCCCCACCTACACAAAACAAAGTTAGGAAATGGGTTGACAGGAACGTAATAAGCTCAAAACATACTTTCAGCTGTTACTTGACAATCTTTGAAAATATCAAGCGTCAAGAAATACTCTGAAAGATTGAACAAGGTACAACCCCTCTAGGAACACTAACAGAAGACCAAAATAATAATCTGCTTCCAGTAGTCACATGCTTGTACCGTTTCCATCTCCTCTAGCTCAGTCAGTGGCCTATTGGGACGGTAGGTGTGATTTTGCCGCCGCGCCCAAAGCCAGAATTTCTGACAACTCACAGGAATTCCAGTCTCTTTTGCAATTTCTTCCTGTACAACGAACATTAGATCTGAATCAGCAGAAACTACAAAAATCGCAGAAAGTTATCTGATGGTGTTAGTTGTCACTATCATCTGACACAGAAGCTTCACTACTAAAAACTACAACGACAAACAATCATGACCACAAACTGCAACATGAGGTCTCAACATGCATGCAAAATAGAACAAGCTGACCAAATCATGCATGAAAAGAACCTACCTTGAACATTTTGAAAGGAACTTCCTGTTGGATACGATAACTCTTGACAGCATCGTGATCAACAAGATCAAAAAACAAATGTTTGCCGATTTGATTTGCAAGGTCTTCATCTCGAGCAATCTGTAACATAACATGTTGAGAAGGCATATTTAACTGAAGATTATACGACACATTGGGAAGTCAAAACCAATAGCAAGGAACTCTCTTTATGAGAGTTGAGGTTCACAAGTCAAGGAAAACCTACCTTGATGACCGTGTAGAGATGAGCTTCAGCTTTATCCTTCCTTCTCCTTTCTTTCTCCCCCTGCTCTTTCTTCAGACGTATCTGCCGAGTAACACGAGATGAAATCCTTCAATAAAGCTATCAAGCTACATGCTGCTCATCCACAACTATCTATGAAGGAATTTAAAAATTCCATATTTTAACTTCCAACAGTAAACAAAAAGTACCTGCAGATGCTGGGCGATGTCCTTTTCATCCACATTGCAGATGACTTTGTCCTTGTCCGTATCTCTAATGTACACGAGCATGTACGCGTTAGAGTATTTTGTGAACTTGAAGGGAGTCTGGTTGTATGCGGGGTTTTGTTGAGGTAACTGCACAATAAGAACCAACCCACAGGCATGAACACTACGATGTGAAAAGCGAGATTTTTCGGTTGCAGCACCTTCGAGCATAGAAATTAAATACCACTTGAACTCGCAAAAGAATCTGTTCAGCGCAGCTCATGCTGTAGTGTGAGAATCCCTAAAATACAGACAAAGAAACATGTTCGTCTGAAAACCATGATCAAAATGAAATAATATTACCTCCTCTTCCCCCCCATATTGATCTTCAAGCGCCCTCTTTGTCTCCTCCTTCGTAACATGCTCGTCGTCAAACTTGTACCTGCCAAAAACAGTCGAACATCTTTCAAACTCAGAATTTCAAACCAGAAAGCTCGAACACCACTTAACATAACCGCACAAGCCCGTGAAAATATACATAATATTTCTTGGCGAATTTTTCAGAAGCGGAAACTTACCATTGGTTTGTCAAGGTTGGTCTGATGAAGGCATAGTAGTGTCCACCCGTAACCCCACCACTATGGACGAGAACACTGAAACAAAACGTTCTTGTCAGTTTACCAGCCCTTAAAGTAGCAAAAAAAATATAAGAATTCAAAATAAATGAAAGACCACCCATCCTTCTTATGAATATATTCAAAGCCCTTGTATAATTTACTCAAGTGAATTTCTGTATAATTAAAAATTCAAGGAATCAACAAGAATGACAAGCAATAGGTGATGATTATGAAGGGCTGCATGTTACCAAAGAAATTCATACCTGTGCAGAGTGTACAAGTTTCGAACACTTCGATCAGCGTCCGGAGACAGATACTTGCCATTATCTCTGTCCAGGTCAAGTTGTTGTGGAAACTCGTACCGGTCATTTATCTAACAGGCAAGATAAGATTGCGTGAGTAGATATTGCAAAAGTGATTTACCTATTCTATCAAGAAAACATGGAATGCACTAATTCTGAAATATCTTTCTCGTAGATCTCCAGGCTATAAAGCTGAAAATATATTAACATGTCTTCTGAAGGAATTAAATATAGACAACCCATTAACCAATGAATATCAAAGAATCTAAGTACATATCCGGTCACAGGAAAAACACCGTTGAAAAGTGAAGTCGTTATCCTTAGATGCCATGAATACAACCATATAGATATACATTGCCCAGAAAACGACACCTACCTTGACCATACAGTCTCGCATGAAGTCGTACTCAAAGCGTTTCAACTGTAACTGGAGGACAGGAGGAAAATCGATGAACAGGACCCCTTTCTTCGCATCCTGTAATCCGTGATTGTCTGCTTGATACTTGTTGTCTCCTTCCATCTTTTCGATTTCCACATACTTGTCAAACGATTCGTAAACATTTCTGCAGCCCTTCACGTCTAGTTGCAAATCTGCCAGGGTCACAAGCCCAAATTAGTCAAGTATAATAATCCAATAGGCTACAGGATATCAGTTTTAATATGGAAGGAATATAGTCAATTATCATAAACAAAGTCAAAAATTCATAAATCACATGAGTTTCTTTTTGAAAAAGAGAAATTCAGATTGTTTCGGGTTGGGAAGTGTACCATAAAAGGACTCCTTCCGAGTAGACTTATAGTCGACATTGATACATTCGATATAATTCATGTGATGGCCTTCAAAAAGATTCTGTATCGTTCCCTCCACTGCCGTACCCTGTAAATTTCAGAAACTTGAAATTTACGTTTCTTAAAACTTGAAATAGGGAACTCGAAATATTATACACCATGACCATTACAAAACCCTTCACGACATGTGAGCCGAAATTAAGAATATGCAGTCTTGTCACAGAAAACGAAACGTTCCCATCTTTTGATATGAACATCACTAGAACCAAATCACCATCTCCTCTACTGTGAACTATAACAGATCTGAACCATAGTAACCTGCTCTGATCTTCACAAAGCATGATGAACATGAAAACAAAGAAGATGTACCTTCATTTTATCTTCTAGTTTCTCACATAGTACTCGGTTAAGTTCCTGAACATCATGTTGCATAAAGGATTCATAAGTGTCCCACCCGAAAGACTTGGTGAGGTCCTTGGTGGCAACGCAAGTATCACTGTACTGCATTTTGTAGAATAAGCTCTGAAGTGCGAGGGGAATGCTGCTGGATGGTGCGTCATTCTCAGTTGTGGGCATGTGGTATACAGCCTGTCCATATGCAGAGTATTAGCACTTTACACGGAAAACATCGCAAGTTCTCTCTGAATCCGATTCCTGTCCAAGAAAATTGTCGTGCAAATTCTTTTGCTATTCATGAAAGCAAGATGGAGGAATTAGAACCTTGCGGAAGTAAGGGAGATGGTACAAAGTTTGAAGAAGAGAATTCATGTAGCACGTAGCACCCTGATTCTTCAAGCCGACAAAACCTGTCTCCTTCTTTGAATCATGTGACCAGTAGTCCACGACTTTCGGAGCATTAACATCAGCTTCTATGAGAAGCGTATCATTCACCAAAAATCCTTTCGACGGATCGTATAACTCATGTAGTGGCATGAACGATGTGAATCCCCAATCGCTTTCTCGGCCGTTGAACTGATGTTGAGTGTCTGCACAATAGTTGCCACCAGGTCAACGCTCAAATAACCACCAAAGATCGAAACAGTGCATGACACATCTCAGAGGTTCCTCAATGGATTCAAAACTCTCATGAAACCTGAAAATTTTGAAATTATTTCTAAAATTGAAATTACTACTAAATTCAATTTATAAGAGGAAGGGGGAAAAAAATAAACCTCACCTTTTCGTACAGACATCTTAGGTTCATATTGATTAACAACAGCCAAGTTGAAATGCGCAAATCTGGTCCAGCCGTTCGGAAGACTGACAGAGTCTGCGCAATCTAAATATATCGAGAGCTGATCAACATTGTTCCCTCGTGGAAATAATAACACTCGCCTGCATGAAACCACCGGCAAACCCCGATTTGCTCAAAAAAACATCCAACCAACCACAGGCAAAAATTCACGGCAACTGTTGCTGGCATCAAGGGAGAATCAGCACTCTTCGCATACACATACCATTTATACCCCCCGACGACGAACGTCTCTGAGTAGTGCTTCCTCACGGATATCTTGGTAAAATTCGATACAGTCCAAGTAAATTTTCCTATATGATCGTCGACGGGCTGGTTCTCCACGGTCGCTACGCTCTCTCCGTGGCCTACACCAACAGCAACGTTAATTATGCAAATCACAGAACGTCACTGCTGCGGATTCAACACGAAAACTTCACAGATCAAAATCCCGATAAGGCCTCCCTCTACCTAAACACGCTGCCAGCGGTAGCGCACCTTCCATCGGCTCTATGCCGTCATTAAGATCTTGCGCACCGACGACCATGTTCTCATCCTCCTGCCGCCATCAGCCACCAAACAATGCAATCAAAACGCCGTGTCATCCCAACCAATATCATTAACACGCTCTCACCTCACATGTTAGAACCAGCATCACCAACACGCTCATCACCACAACCAAATTCCACCACCACAACAACAACACCTCCCTCCATATCCAGCCTAACGCGTCACCATCGCCTTAAACCGCAGAATCTCGAATAAAAAATAACAAAAACCTAAAGCACTACCACCGCGTCACCGTCACCTAAAACCAAAAGGCCTCCACCCAAACCTAAACCATCACATCAAAACCGACAACAACTAAAATCCTCCCGAATAAACAAAAAGTAAGATCGGCATCGCACATCGAGAGGCGGCGCCATGATCCCGCCGGAAATTCCCCTGCCTCCTGCGCGAACAGCAACCGCGTCGATCACAATCCGGCACCAAACCCTAGCGCACCAAACCCTAGGAGCGCTCGCTCTCTCTTCCTCTCTCCCTCTCTAACAAAAACTAAAGGCTCCCTCGCGCCTCCGAAATGTTATTCCTCGCTGCTGCTTCCGCTTAGGGTTTTGACGCTCGAGCCTGGCAGTGGAATCGAGAGGGCGAGCCTCTTACTAGTCACTCACTCCATTCTGTGGAGTGAGCAAGTTAGTGAGTTAGTGAGGTGGGAGAGACGATGATGAGTGGGTTCTTAGGGTGCTGATGTGGCACTGGAGTGGGGGTCCAGCTGGACTTTCGCCGGGTCCACGTCACGGGGGGCGGTACGGTCGGACCGCCTTTTGAATTGGGGAGGGCCTACCCTGGGGGTAGATATTGGGTGTGTGGTGTACAGGAGGCGTAGATTTGGTTGATGACGGGAAGTGGAGGGATAGAGTGGCCGTTTAGCGGCCATCAGTCTTCCTCTTACTCGTGAGGTTTGTTTTGGTAATTTAAACCCTAGAGTTCTCCTTTCAATGTGAAATTATTTGGATATACATGAGATGATTTTATTTATATCTATGAGAGTTAGGAGTATCATGTTTATTTTTTCTCTTGATTGATTAGACTTTAAACTCATGACTATGTTCATTTTCAAAATTTTGGCTTGATAAAAATTTAATATTTTTACTTTAAAACAAATTCAAATTGGATGTTCCTTCCATATACATTCAATTAATTCAATACATTGTTCATATGGAACAAAAGCACAGGCATGTTTTGATCTCGGCAGATCCTCCACAATGAGTGGTTATACCAGTTAAAGGCGGGTGGGCTGTTCATTTGGTATCATCGCCTACTTCAGAACTTAAGAAAAGAAACACTAACGGTGGTAAGATATATCTCAAATTGGAAGATTCAATCTTAGATTTCATGCAATCGAGCGTCCCCGCACTACATGCTGTGTCTAATGCCGTGCAACGTGGGCGTCTGAAGAGTAGCACCAATTCAGAAATAATCAGGCATATTCTACGCTTTAAATAAAAGACCGTGTACATCAAAAGTGGGGTCGGTGAAATTCCCTCCATCTTTACTAAAGGGTGAAGAATAAGCACAAGACCCTATGAGTTTGCGGATATCTCTATCATTTGTACATATAAAATACTCTTAAAAAATGACCTTGTTTTATCTTATTTCTAGAATCTGAGATATACCAACTAACGAAACAAATCATACCTTCGCCCTCATGAAAAGACTATCTCTTGTCTACAAAAACCATGATAAACAGTAAATGCTACTTTTCATTTGAACTCAACACATCGCTGTCAAATCAATTCAGCAAACAATTATAACAAACACAAGAACTCACCATCAGACACTGTGAAATGCCTTGTCCTGACAGAATGAAAGAGTGGATATGATATTGAACACATTCCATCCACATTCCACAGCTCCTTGTCACCACTGACGTTGCGCTTCACAAACTCAAGTGAAATCAGTTGAACATCTGATTAGACAACAAGAATTCGATCTCTTACTTGGCTCATAATGACTGCGCTCAACACAGTACAGAACTGTCATGAGGTGATTGAAAACTCTACCGTACCCAGAGCATTCTACCTTGATCCATCACTGGTAGCATTGACAGAACACGTATAAAGAGCGTTCCACACCAAAACATTCCCCCAAGATACCACAACACGTCCTCAGAGTACAAGTTATATTCTCTTCGATGATATCAACTGCGAGACTCTTCAAACATAGAAACTGTGCCTTGAATGGGAAGGAGATTCTAACATGACCACACGGAATCCATATAAGTCATCAAGGTGCACTTCTCAATTGATATCCCTGTGATATTAGCATGATGCCCTGCAATACCCGCTTGACATTGAGGTGCTGAAGTTGTAATACCCTCATGAAAACAACATTGTAGACATGTGAAAGACTGCCTGTGAACATGCTCATCAAACTGATCTACGAAATTTTGTGCACAGCGAACCTGTGGCTTTTGATTCAAGTTTGCAAAGACTATAGAATTGGAACAAGCGAAATATGACAGCTTCGGTACTTGTGGTCAAAGACACTATTGTAGATAGATTTGCATGCAGGTGTTTGCACGACACAATAGCATTGAGAGTTAGCTTAGTTGAAGAAATGAACATACACTGTATTCAAGTTGGTCTAATCCAGCTAATCTTTCTTTCTTTGTCATTTTGGGACGCTTTGAATGACTTCTTCTACATGTACACATTGGCATGAAGTTGAAACAAATAAATGGCAAAATGCCTGTGGACGAATGTGGAAATTCTAAAACATGATTGGCCAATGGCCTTCTCCACGGTTCCACCATATTGTAAAGCGACCCTAAAACTAATAATAAGAACTAACTAATAGTTGCAGCAAGATTCCCACTACCTTTGTAGTTTACCGCATGTCAGCAAGAGGAACAACTTTGGTACAACCACTCGGTGTCTGTTGTGTGCATACAAGCTTGTTAGAGTTCCGATTATACACATGCAGTACTTTCTGCTAACAATGATCTGTTTCTCCATACCATCTCTCTTGAAAGAGCACTGATCTCGAGTACTACCGGAGTTGCTGTGGCAGTTCTTAACCTTTACAAATGAATCTAGAATTGCAAGAGTTTTTAGTTCGGTTAAGGGTGTTCTTTTGCTGATGATCAATTCATTGGTGTGGAGTGCTTGTCCGTAGTGGCGATGAGCCAGGTTGTAGGGTTTTAAAGGTCGTAGAGGCCCTGCATTGGTTGCCACTCCCACTTTTGAAATCCTGCAGGAACCCGGTAATAGAAGGGGGCCAGAGGCCAGAGACCATCATTCATCATGCTGACATGCTACTGTGAGTCGTTGATGTTGTTGCCACCAATCCACATCACTTGACAAGCAAGACGACGACGCTCCCCTCAAGCGTTCTCTAGAGTTATGTCGTCTTGAAGGTTTCTCATAGAGAGAGAGAGAGATTATGGCTCCTCATGCGAGGCCCAAGTTCGTGTTGTTCGGAGCATCCATGACGGAGTACTCCTTCTGCCACGGCGGCTGGGGCGCAGCGCTCGCCGACCTCTACTGCCGCAAGGTTGGTTTCATATAGCATTTCATGAATGGCTGGTGTGATTAGGGTTTCAGGGATACAGGTGCTTGCATTTATTTTTACGGGTAAGGGTAATGCTAGACGTGGACAATTGAGTTTTAGTTTTTCTCCGATGGCAGGGTTTAGGCATACAGATGCTTGCATTTTTGGCTACCAAGTGCTAGAAGGCAATGCTAGATTTGCTCAAATGTGGACACTGAGAGGTGGGTTACAATTGAGTTTTAGTTTTTCGCTGGTGACAGGGTTTAGGGTTTAGGGTTTAAGAGATACAGATGCATGCCGCATGGATTTTTTGGCTACCAAGTGCTAGAAGGCAATGCTAGATTGCCCGAATTTGGACGCTGAGAGGCGGATTGTATTGAGGTCTTTATTCGCAGGGTTTAGGGTTCAGCGGACGGTTTCAGTTTCTATGTTGCGGCATTTGATCAGAATGCAGGCTTGTTTTTCAGGATGTGTTAACAAAAGTACCATTGAAGTGTCTGTATGCTGAAATACATGGTGGTTTCGTTGCAGGCAGACGTTGTATTGAGAGGGTACCGAGGATGGAACACGCGACGTGCTCTGGAGGCGCTGGACAAGATTTTCCCCAAGGTATGTAATCCAGGGAGTGTATAGACGACCACGTCCCAATCCATCAAATTCGTTGCTTTCTGTGAAGATCTTTCAACTGAAGAGTATGGTTGACAGGATGCGGTTGAGCAGCCGGAGCTGGTGGTAGTGTTTTTTGGTGCCAACGATGGCGCTTTCCCAATGCCTAGCGGCCGGGGCCAATATGTTCCCCTCCCAGAGTTTGAAGAAAACCTGTGCCGTATAGCGACCCATCTCCAGGTCTCCACCTCTACCATGTTACAATTGCTTCTCCATCATTGATCACTTAGGGCATTCATATATAGTTTTGTGCAAGCATTACAGCAACGTGTATACCCCCTCTTTTTATTCATTATACTCCTCTTTCCTCACTCTCGATATTAATCAGATCAATAGAAGTGCTTTGTGGTCTTTCAATTGTAAGTAAGGAAGAGCTCCGCGGCCTCTAAACTCGACTCACAGTTTTTGTAGCCATCTTTGAGAGAGATCAACCATGAATATTAACCACCGTTCTCTTCTTTGAGCTCATATAAAGAACTATCTTTAGCTGGTTTCAGTTATTCAAAATGAAAATAAGAGGGGGTATCTTATTTAAACTGTACTGATGTGTCAATATTTATCCTCGAAAGGGCTTTTGCCGAACATCAACGGTAGAGAGTCCTAACCCTACCAGGAGTCAATTATTCTCTTCTTGAACAGGGACTTTCAGACAAGACAAGGGTCATACTGACAACAGCACCACCAATACACGAAGCTGGCCGTATTGAACATGGCAGGTTGACCCTTTCACCACTTCATAATATTCTGCTGAGAACAAACGTGAAAGTTCAATGTGAGTCGTAAGTGGACTAGCTCAGAAGCGGAGGGATTACAATCATCAGTTTTAGCGGGTTGGTTCGTAAAATGGTTCATTAATCTGGGTGCATGCTTATTTGTCTGTAAAGACAGTAGGGAACAATATGAAAGATAGAGTGGAAGAGACAACTCAGGCTTTTGACTAATAGCCAAGAATATATTCCAGGCTGAAGCACGGAGAAAAGGGAGCACAATACTTGGACCGCACAAATGAGCGTGCGTGTCAATATGCCGCAGCATGCAGAGCTGCAGCGCAGAGAATGGGAGTGGGCAACATCGACCTCTGGACCTCCATTCAACGGCAGCCAGATTGGCAAACAAATTGTCTCACGTAAGAATCAACTTCACCATTCGACATAGGTTGCTGTCTTGTTGCTGAACTGTACCACCTTTACACCTTCTTCATTTCCACTCTTGCATAAGAAATGCCTGCTTATTTCTTCGAAAGCCACCCGAAGTTTGAAAAGGATCAGCTCTAAATAGATATCAAATATCTAGAAGCAGCTCAAAGAAGAGAAACACGCCTAATAATCCTGCTTCTTTCTCAAAGACGATTACTTGAGTTTAGAGATCACCAAGCTCTTTCGTTCTCAACCCTTAGACGTCAGTTGGGAACCGTATTTTACTCTGTTTAAGTTTAGCAAGCCCCACACCTTTGGATTGAAGATTCTTCAACAAACATCTTTCATCTGGAGGTCATTTCAATATCTGAACCTTATCATGTTGAAATACGACACAATACATGTAGAATATTGTGGCCACCACTGGACAATCAGGGTTAATCAGGATGAGAACACGGAGTTCTGAAAACTATTTTGGAGTGGAGAAAGTGAACGATAGTAAATCAAAAGAGGTGTATCTTGTTGAAACTTCGGGCGACTTCTAAAAGAACCTCGACTAGTTTCAGTGCTGCAGTTGGTTGATGATGGAAGGCAGTTTAGTTTTCCTGTTTTTTGATGGACTAATTGAGTTGGCGTTGCAGGGATGGAATGCACCTTAGCGCCATGGGGAGCGCTGTGATGTTGGAGGAGCTCCTGAAGGCTCTGAAAGGTGCAACTTGGCAGCCCAGCTTGTACTATGCCGCCATGGCTGAAGACCTCTCAGAGCCCTCTGTTTACAGCGCTGTCCATCCCTGTGAAGAAGACGTGGAAGTGGCCAGAGTCGCACCGAGTTGATAGTCTGTTGTTGGCATTCTGATTGAGGACTCTTCTGCAACTTTTGAGTTTTGCAGGATTTGAAGAGAAGTATCATTTATTACTTTTGTAGACGATGCAATTAGAAAAATTGTTAGTTGGAGACATCAATAGGGCCGATATATCAACACCATATATTCAAAAATGTCATATACAAATGTGATGTTCTCATAAATATTGTGTTATCATGTGCATAGTGATACCATTATCACTTCAAGCATCCTTTACCCTTTACCTTAAAGGCTGATGAGCATTTTTGGCATGTGAGGATCTACGAGTGTTCTAGACCATGCATAATGGCATCTACACATTGTTTACATTTCAAATTTACCAAAATCTACGATCTTGTTCATTGTAGCTCGTCAATGCTTGCACCAATTGCGGTGGCGATGGTCTCAAAAGATGCCCATCTTCCTCCATCTCTAAGTCATGGTCAACTTTTTCCTTTGAGGTGGCTTGTAGTGCTTTCTATAAAAGGTTTTTGTCCAGAATCGACCCATATATGGTCGATTGGCCTTGAAGAGTAAAGTCTGAAAGAGAACCATGAGAAATTGGGAGGAATCTTTGAGTGTTGTAGACTAGGCACAACATCATCTACACAATGGGTACATTTCAACACTATCCCACTTCACAAAAATCATTGTAGTTTTCTAATGCCTGCATGGATTGGAGATTCATTTGGTCCATATGAAGGGTATTCACTACACCGTTCCCTGAATATAGTGTAGACTAGACTATTTGAAATTTCCTACACTAATTTCATTAAACGCAAATTAAAGTGGTCCACTTCAATTTTCCATCCACATCAAATCATGTCCATTAGAAATAGTGTGGCTTGTTTCAAAATAAAAGACACGGGAATTGATGTGGATAAGTTTTTACAAGTTGTACCCTAAAACCAAAATTATAATATAATAACATAATAATAACATAATAACATAATAATATAATAACATAATAAAATAATATAACATAATAATATTATTTTATAACATAATAATATTAACATAATATTATAATATAATATAACAGAATATAATATTAACATAATAATATTACATAATAACATAATAATAACATATATTATAATATTAATATTATATACAATAATAACATATATAATAATAACATATTAATACTATATTAATAACCAAAATTGATGTGGTCCACATCAATTTTCATCCAAAACTAGAATTGATGTGGTCCACCTCAATTTTCATCCACATTACCTATACCTCCACACTATATTCAGTGAACGGTGTAGTGTCGGACCCATTGTGACCAACAAAAGTGCATCTAACTAACACATTACGAGTTATGCCCGGAAATATACTTGAATCAACCCTATTTTGACCAGCTTGGTGCTAAAGGGTTAACATGGTTGTAACTCTACAACTGGTGCACCTCAAAAGAAAGATCTTCTATATAAGTGGCATCAAAACATAGAATAATCCTTGGAAGCCTACATTGCATTAGATAGTCCTCAAAGATTCCGGGAATGGATGGGTGGATATGGCGACCTCCGCCATTGATTGGTCACCGATGCATGGATGAACATCACATTGTTGCTAGAGCCTGGAAAGAACCATTACCTTAGGGCATCACAATAGCTATGTAGATTTGTACAATATTGTGCACAAACATTTCTACTAAAATATGTGGCCAAGGGACAATATAAAAATCAACCAACTATCATTTGAATGTAATAAATCTTATCAATTTAAATGATCAATTTACTTCAATATATTATGATACAATCTAACCTTGATAATATCACACTTGTTAATAGAACACCTTGATATTGTCACCCAAAACCTTGAAACGGATTTTCGTAGTGTAAAACTCCCTTGTTAATATCACTATCACCCTTGATAATATCACTTTTTTTTTCAAAATTTGTAGTGTAAGTGTGACAATATCAAAAATGGATGGATGAATAAGCATAGATGATGTCCTATCTCATCGGAATGTTGTACTGTATGTACAAGTGAGGGTGATTTGTGGATGAAAAATATGGGCAAATCATAGATATTGGTGAGGACGAGAGTTCTGGGAAGTACGAGGGTTTCGAGCTCGAACCAACATGACTCTGGAGAATATGAGGGTTTCCTTGCGGCGGCCGTTTTCCTGAGAGTTTCCTTGTGGTGGCATTGTCCCGAGGGTATCTGCAAGCTGTGCTGGATTGTAAAGGTGGGGTCGTGATAAGTCCGCAGGTTGGGTCGTAGGTTGTTGGAGTGTGGAGGATGCGATCAAGTCGTTGGGTCGCAGGTCGCAAGTCGTTGGGTTGAATCATCATCTCAATCATGGCTTCTGGCAACGCGTAGCAATTAGAGTAAATCTCAATGTCGTTCTGGGTCCTGCAGATGTCTTTCTTCAGAGAATCCAGAGCCTTCTTTCGTCTCGTTTCCGAGGTGCCTTTGTTGTAAAGCCCCTGAATCACTGCGAACTGACTGTTGGTTTTCCGAAACAAAGCAATGACCCATTTGCTGCAGCGACCTGCTGCACACCCCCAACGACTTGAGTTACAATTCAGCTCATGTGGGAGTAGCAATTTTTTCCTGGTACTACTACGGCCCCTGAATTTGTAAATTGCTAACAAATTGTTACTAGGTGTAGGAATCATGTGTGATCTTTAGGGTGGTACAGTATTGCAGTGGTGGATTGATTAGCTTGGGTTGTGATTGTGGATTGCTAGGAAGGCCTTTGAGGTAGAAATGGGCCTGAGCGGTTGGTCACCATGAAGAATTATATGCGTTGTTGGCTTAGGCTTTGATCCGGAATTTCCTACAGAGTTTTAACAAACAAAAATTCAGATGAAGAAGAAGCCGCTCCTTCCAGAGTGTACCATATTTTTATAATTGAGACTTGCTGGAGGAGCGAGTGCTAAACTTGAGACCTAACATAATTTATATACGTTACACCTTGTCACCTGCTATGTCTCAATGATTATTTCACATGAGGTGAGATAAATAATTTATGTTAGGTCTCAATGAATTTACTAGCTTGTTATGTCCTAATATGGATGTCACTAACTAAAAGTGATTCATTTCTTTGGTTTTTGTGAGTTATGGCATCTATTGGTGATTTATTCAAGTTGGAAAACCAAGTGTATGATAGTTTGTTGTTTTATTTAATTTTCTAACTTTTTTTTGAATTTTTTTGGGATTTTTTTTTGATAATATCACATTTTGCCTAAAATTGCCAAATGTGATATTATCAAAATTGTCACACCTTGATAATATCACACTTTTGGGTGAAACGGAGGGTGTGATATTAAGAAGGTTAGACTGTAGTACTAAAGTATATAATTTACACTATAGTAAGATTGTATTCTATGTTCCATTACAATCATACTACTAAAATCATAATCTATGCAGTGAACCACACAGCAACCAAGCACGCAGTAAACCGTGCGGTGAACTGTAGAAACGCTGCAGTCTACCGCACAGTTAATTGCGCAGTCAACCTTGCAGTGAATCATGTCACTTTTTTTTAATAGTTTGTAATATTAAAACTACGTCAAAATGGTTGGACTATTGCGTTGCAAAGCAAGCGCCAATTGCTAGTCATATATAAGAAGAAAATTTGAAGAAAATGAAGAAAAATAATCACACCATATAGAGAGGTGGAAAAAAAAGAGGGGTTGAAATAATGAAAAAAATATAAAACAACAACATAACATAATTTGGTACATTCCTAAGAATATAGTGCATGAATATTTTATTTTCATACAAATTTTATATTGTTATTCTATGATTATTATATAATAAATAAACTATATACTAGTTGTATGGGATTACACTTAGTACATGAAAAGTATATAGAACTCGGATAAATACTATATTGTTTGTTCTAATCCATATAATTCTAGAATGTTATTATTTGATTATTACAAAACAAATAAACTCTATACTAGTTGTATGAGATTATACTTAGTACATGAAAAGTATATAAAACTCGGATAAATACTATATTGTTTGTTCTAATCCATATAATTCTAGTATGTTATTATTACCGTATAATAATATTTTAATCCATAATTGTTACATTGAAAAATAGTACATACAATTTTCAAACATTGTTTTCACGATATTAGCTAAAAAGAGATTAAGTTGATATGATTATACTGCTAAAATCATAATCTACGCAGTGAACCACGCAACGATCAACCACGCAGTCAACCGTGCAGTGCACTATAGAAATGCTGCAATCGACCGCGTAGTTAATTGCACAGTCAACGGTGCAGTGGATCATGTTTCCTTTTTATAGTTTATAATGTAAAAACTACATTAAAATGGTTGGACTAATGCGTTGCAAAGCAAGCGCCAATTGCTATTATACTACTAAAATCATAATCTACACAGTGAACCATGAAGTAAACTGTGCAATGAATTACGAGAACGCTACGGTTAATTGCGCTGTAAACCGTGCAGTGAATCATGTTATTTTTTATTTTTTATTTAGTTTCTAATATAAAAACTACATTAGAATGATTGGACTATTGTGTTGCAAAGCAAGCGCTAATTGCTAGTTTTAATATAAATAAATAAAGTCTATTTTATAGTGGAAGTATATACCATGTATATGGAACCTACAGTGACAAACAAAACCAAGTACAAAATCTGAACACTCATAGTTCATTGATCCTTCCAACTAACACATAAGTCAATTGATAGAATTACTTTTCCATTGTGTGTATTCATCCAGTTCTCTACATGGATGAAAAATCTCATTATCATTTGAGGTAGGGTTTTTGAGGAAAGTGTTGTAGAAGCATACAAACATGCGTACTTTGTTTTGGTTGCTTCTTCTTGCTGAATTTTGAAATTTCATTGTGCAATCCTTGTTGCAAGATTTGAGGGCATTTTTTGATTGTTGTGTTGCTCTTGTTGTGTACTATCTATAGTGAGAGTTGATTGTAGATTGTCAATTGTAGACTACCATGTCCAAGGGTTGGATTTGGCATCCATGTCCCAAATAAAGTTAATTACTAAAAATATGAAGTGTGATAAAGGTTTTTAAAAAAAATATTCTTCAAAATCATGAAGTTCAAAAACTGATGTTTTTTAAATAGAAATCAAAAGATTGAAAGCTATTTTTAGAAACATATTTTTGATATAGTAAATTATACCCTTGTCCCAAAACCCTAGTTCCTTGCCACTTTAGCGCTGAATTTCGCAGTCTCAGTCTCAGTGGCACTCTCAGTCTCGCTCTCGGTCTCGCTCTCAGTATTGTTCCAGCTCTTTCGGTTTCGCTCCCAGTTTCGTACCAGCCCTTTCGGTTTCGCTCTCAGTTTCGCTCTCAGTTTCGCTCTCGCAAACACTCAACTCTTCCTCCTCTAAATCTGTCCTGACGTCGTAGAGGAGCCGGTTGCTTTGGATTGCTGCTCATTTCTGTGAATGATTCGGAGTGGAGCCAAGTGATGTGAGTGCTTGGAGTGGAGTGGATCGGTTGCGGACGTCTGGAGGAGTTGCGATTTTCTAATACATATTACGGTGCGCAATCTCAACCCTAAGCTCTGTCGCTTTCCTGCGAACCGAGAGGTATTGTTGCTGAATTTGTAGATGATGCTCTCGTAATTCTGTCAATTCTCGTTGTTGCAGACGGCATAGGGAATTGCAGGTAAGTAGAAGATTTAAGTCCAAGTAATAGCAGAGTAATTCAAACCCTAGGCTCTGGAGACATTTTGCTGCTGATTGCGTGGTGGAGTTCCAAGATTTGTAATTTCATTCTCGGATTTCTAGAGCGGATAACGTAGGTGCAGACTTTGTTCCGACAATTAGCGCTGAGAACGGAGTAGAGCGGAGCCGATTGATCTGGCTGCTTGGAGTGGAGTTGATTGACTGTGGAGTTGGAGGATCGGCCACGGCAGATTTCGAATCCAGGTACTGGCGCACAGTCTCAGCTCTAATTTCTGTCGTTTTCCTTGATTTTGGTGAGGTTTTTGGAGCTGATTGTGTGATAGATAACTTGGATTTTCTACGCGCTCTCAATTCTGTGAATTCTGAGAATTCTGGTAAATCTCTTTCTTGCTCTTGCTCAGATTCGTGGAGTGGACAACGCAGCCACACGCATTGTTTATCTGATTCTGGTTCTGAAAATCTGCGAACGGAGTTGAGCTGACTAGATTCGTTGCTTCAAGTGTTTGCTTAGAGTGGAATCCATCGTCTGCGGACATCGCCTGAGGCAGGCAGGAGTTTATCAGCTAAGCCGATTTCTAATCCAAGTAATGGCGCAGTCTCAACTCTAATTTCTGTCGGTTGATCCTTTATTTCTCATTGCAGTTTTGGTCTGCAGTTTTTTAGGCCACAGAGGCCTTGAAACCTCTGTGCGCTAAGCAGCTTCTGTACGGATGTTTATCCTTGGCGTTAAGGAATCAGGCTCTAGGATTTAGTAATGCTCTGGAAATTCTGTCAGTTCTTAACCTTTACAACCGGATTTAGAGTCGCAAGAGTTTTTAGTTCGGGTCAGGTTATTTTTTTGCTGATAACCGAATCATTGGTGTGGAGTGCTTCTCCGTGTTGGCGAAGACCTAGGTATTAGGATTTAAATGGCACAGAGGCCCTGCATTGGATGCCACTCCTAATTTTGACTTCTTACAGGAACACGGTAGTAGAAGAGGCCAGAGACCTATGGCGATGTCTCCTGCGGCACAGTGGCTGCAGCAGGCTTTACTGGATCAATGCTCTGATTCTAAAGCAGCGCTTCAGCTTGACCCGGAGGTTGTGAGCAGTTTAGTCTCGTACTGTGAAATTGCATCTCCATCAGAAGCGCAGCAATATCTTTTTGTAAGCTTCCTCTGAAGTCGTCCTGAGTTTTCGAATTTTTTTGTTGTTGAAAAGGTTATAGAGGGATGATCGATGTGGAGAATGTTGTTTGATGAATGAAAATGGTTCGAACATGCGTTTTTGACATTTTCTACGTCTGATTATTCGGGATTTACGACTTATAATCCTGGCGTACGTTCTGTAATGAAACATGCGAATTGCTTGGCTTGCAGAGCATAGCTGGCGAGGAACAATGTAAGGATATTGTAAGCGAGTATTTGCGAATAAGAGGTGATGGCGGACCTAGTGATGTATTCACTTTTCAGGACCGTGAGGACGAATATAAACACGAAGGCGGTTTGCATGCTTATGTAAAGCCGAAGGAAGATGAGATCTGGTCAGCTGGAAGCAAGAAGGCTTCCAAATCTGTGAAGCAGAAAACAGAGGCTCAAGGAAGCACGCCTCCTAGCACACAAGGTGGATTGCGTGACGAGAACTTTTCTTAATGTGTTTTTTTGTACTTATTGTTAGTGCATACTTAATCCTGATATGCTCTTCTTCTGCTCGCATTTTTTGTTCGTGACGGAGCTATTGTCTTCTTTATGCTGTGCTTTATTTACGGTGTCAACAGGAATTTTCTGGATTTCACCTTTCGTCTCATTTCAGAAGAATGTGTTTGATGTTGTGGCAGTGGCAGCTACAAAAGCAGGTGGGTCACTTTCAGTCAAACCAAGTAAGCCCAAAGGACGCAAAGGAGGGAAAGGGATTTCATTAGCCGAGGCAGCTGAAGGCTTAGCTTTGTTTCCAAGGGGAGGTCCTTGCAACTGCCAAGCAAGCCGGCACAAATTGATCAATAACTGCCTAGGGTGTGGCAAAATTGTTTGCGAGCAAGAAGGAGAGGGTCCTTGCAATTTTTGTGGCGCATTGGTTTTGAAGGAGGGTAGCGACTATGCAGGTCTGGAAGGCATGAGTATGCCCCCCGCAGATGACGCCGAAGCAGCTGCTCAGGCGTTCAAGGACCGCTTAGTGGAGTTTGATCGTTCAGCTGCTCAGCGCACTACGGTCATAGATGATCAAAGTGATTACTTTGAGATCGACGGAAATGCATGGCTCTCTGATAAGGTGTGTGAATTATGTCAGAATCATGAATCCTAGTGTATGGTGCAGTTCCAACATGCAGTTTTCTGACGGTTGGTATCGTTTTGAACTGTGATATACATTTGTCCATTTCAACAAATTTTTGTGTTGCAATTCTCATCTTGTTTCGTGCACGATTTGTTCGTGTTACCAGGAGAAGCAATTGATGCGTCAGCGGCAAGAGGAGGAGGAACGTATTGAAGCGGAGAGAAGGAAACGTGTCATTGTAACCATTGACCTTCTCGGTCGTAAGGTACTCTGAGGATATCACTGCTATCCATAACCTATTGTGGTCAATTGATTTTGATCTTTACACTTTCTCGTATTTTTATTTCTCGTTTGTTGGTTTTTTTTTTTTTCCTTGTTATTATCATTTGCCTGAAGTCACGATTTACGACATAGGAGTTCACAATTAGCGTCCATGAGTGCTAGTTTCAAGCTGTTCATCTATTTTTATCCTATCCCGGTATTCCTGCTCAAGTGTTATTCCGTTCCAGGGTGCAGTACATATATTCCAAATATTAGTGCAGTTTTTGGAGGGTTCTGTTTATTTGGCTCCGCTCTCCCCGTGTTCAGGTGGCCACATGCAGCTGAGTTTTGGATACTGGTTCATTTGTTGTTTCTTAATCATGGGTACTATTACTATGGCAGGTTGTGATGGAAGATAAAGGAGATGGAAAAGCTGAGACTCATCATGAGAACCTCATTCTGGCAGGGGACAGTGGAACTTCTGGAAATAATGGAACTTCTGATTTTCGAATAAAACCTAACCCATTTATCGACAATAATCCCGTTTATATGGGCCCAAAAGGACCAACAGGTGTCAAAAATGACAAAAAGCTTATCAATCATCTTCAAGGGATGGTTCTCGACAGGACAGGACGGATTCAGCATGATGATCCTGTCATTGAGGCTGTCATAGGTCAACAACTCGGTGACATTAATATTGAAGGCGAAACCCCCAGTTCAAAAGGATGGATTGGACCTAGAGTTCGAGGAACAGGAAGCTCAATGGATAATGATGAAGCAGAGTGCACGTTGGATAATCCGTCTGCAAGTACAAGTGGATCACGAAATGACGATACCAATAGTAGGCAGGGGAGGAATGGTGGAAAGAAGAAACACGTTGGAGCTGCAAATGACTCAACAATCCCAAAACCATTTGACATTTGTCTTCCAAATACTCCACGGAGTGATGGAAAGACAGCATTTATGCTAGCACCCTCGTTATTGGATCAAAAGAAAGCAGAGTCCACGCTTCCGTCTATATGGAGTGACACAGTGTTGATGCCGGGAGTCGTTCTGTTAAAAGGGTGGCTTACCATAGATGATCAGGTATGGCACTTCACTTGCAGTTCTATTCCTTTTATTTCAAAGCTATGGATTTGTATATTTCCTTGTATGGAAATATTACTTACGGTGTGCCTCTTATCAGGTGGAGATTGTGAGAGAGTGCCGGTCGCTTGGTACAGGCGTCGGGGGCTTCTATCGACCTACATTTGGGGATGGCAGACACATGCGCTTGCAAATGATGTGCCTTGGAAAGCAACACTGGGAGCCCACCACCAGTTCGTATGTCCCTCGCCGCAAACACTATGATAATGCCTCTCCCCCTGCCATTCCAAGTATGTTCAACGACATGGTGAAGCGTTCACTTCAAAGAGCTCAAGACCTGGCCCTGAAAGCAGGTGGTCAAAAGCTGGGTAGAAAACAAGTTGAAGGAGAACTGCCGAAAATGGAACCCACCGTGTGCATCGTCAACTTTTATGAGCAGAGCGGTGCTCTCGGGATGCATCAGGTAAGAAATCTATGACCACAGCCTGTCTTATCTTCCAAAGTACCCGTTTATGCAGGTTTTTATCAAGCGTACATTGAGCTTTACAGAGTTGACCTGGTTGTGTGCTCATCGAGTTGTAACGCATGCTTGTTTCAGGATAAGGATGAGAGCTCAGCAAGCCTGAAGCGAGGGTCTCCCGTGGTATCATTCTCAGTGGGCGACTCAGCAGTGTTTGCTTACGGTGGTGAAAGGGATCCTGAGAAGGCAGAGAAGATTGCACTCGAGTCTGGTGACGTGCTCGTCTTTGGCGGACCGGCACGAATGATCTTCCACGGGGTGGCATCAATTCTTCCTAAATCTGCGCCTAGGGAGCTCATTGAGAAGTCAAATTTGAGACAAGGCCGGTTAAACCTAACATTCAGGGAGTTGTAACCAGTGTTTTTTTCTGGCGACACCTCCGCTTCCTGAGCCAATCAGACTTGCTGCCTCTAAGTTTAGTCCACTAATCTGTGTTCCCTCCACGAGTTCGTTCCCAGAAAAAGCACAGGTTGTAACCTGGAAGTCACTCACGATTAATGGTAAGGAGTGTGGTGCTCTAGAACATGCGTGTTGGTTTTATGGACACAAATTAATGCAAAGCCACATACATATCCTTCTCCTTTTGTTGAGGCTCGTTTGTGCTGGAAATGCTGTCTGTGTTGGGTTATTCAATGTCGATCTACTCACTGTCATTTAGGGGTGTGCATCTCACCTTTTGGCGTTCCGAGTACTTCTTCAATCACACCTTTTTCAGCCCGGACAAAATCTCTCCCTGGGCATCAACGTCAACAGTACTGGCACTTCGGAGGATTTCTTAGGTGATTTCACGTGATTAACCCCTAAGGTACCGCGACAGTTTCACACTAAAAACAATTTAAAATAGTTGGATTTTAGTGCAATGAATAAAGAAGGAAATAAAAACATTGATTTCTAGTTTTGACCGTAGGATCTTAAATACGACTTATTTAGTTACATACTCACAGAACGTTATAAACTTTGACCGCACAGATTGAAAGATTATAGTGTTTAAAGTCAAACAAATGGTTCATTTTCTTCCATGCGTTCAGTGGATCAACAGACTTTGACTTCACTTGGTGTCAAATTTTTGCACTACACAGGGTCTAAATCCATTACCATCTTGTTAAGCATGATGTTAGTTCCTCATACACCAATTTTTAGAGGTAGAGGACGGGTGTAGCATATTCAAAACAACTATGCAAGGAGTGGAGGTTCAAAATTTGCCGATTCACACTTTAATATGTTTTAGATTGATAATCCGAATGGTCAATGAGAAGGTTTACACCACATATTGCTGTGGAAAAATAAAAAGTGAAAAATATAAAGATATCTAGGTTTTATGTGGAAAAGAAGAAGTTTTTTTGGTACCTTGTCTGACAATGAGTGACAAAGTGTGAAAATGTTTGACTTGGGTTAGTATGCTATTTTTCACTAAGGACAAGAGTTTTTTTTTTGACAAAATGAAGGGAAACAATATTACTTGCAAGTATTGAAAATTTCACATTCAATAGAGTGTCCTAGCAAAAGTTTTGGAGGTGCCCGAGGTGCCCACTCTCCTCATTTGAAATTCAAAACCCTATAACTTTTTTGTCAAATGTCCAATTTAGGAAAAAATTGTTTTCCCCCTAAGGTCTTGGTAATGCTTTTCTACAATAAAAATTTCAAAGAGGAATGTTGGAAACTGACACCATAGGAAACTGACCAAACTTTGAAAAAGTCCATTTTTGACACTTGGTCCTATAGGGGTTAAAAGAAGTACTCTCCCTCCTTGAAACTTGTGTCTTTTCCTTATTCTCCAGCATTGCTTGATTGTTCTATATATTTTTAGTGGATTTGTTGTCTTTTTTTTTTTTTTTGTGCAAGGCCGGTGTCATGGAAGGTCAAGATGGGGAGTTTTGACAAGGTTGAAGCCTAAAGTTAGCTTGGATGACTCACTTTTAACAACCGTAGAGAGTGTCTTCTTCTCAATCTATGTCAAATTCTGCTTCTATTGCTTTGAAAAACAAGATGTGTTTCAATCCATTGCTGGAAAGATCATGAAGTGGTGCACCTTATTGCAATTAGAGGTGAAATGGATGACGATTTTGCAAGGTCAGCAAAAAAAACAAGGTATGCATTATTTTCCTCATATCTTATATTCTTTTGTAGTATATTGAAGAATTTTCAAAAAAATAATTCCTCCTTGCGGGGGTTTTTGGCAAAATGATGTTGCCTTTGCCAGAAAGGTCCCCATGGGTCCGTTTGAGGACCCCCCCCTTTTCCCCCCCATAGGTCTATCTAGATCTCTCAATTGGGGGCAAGCTGCCACCAACGGGGATCGAACTCCACACCTTAATTATGACACCCAAAGGCTCTACCTTGGTTAGGCTACCAACAAGCCTTCTTCAAATTGGTATTTGATGTCTACATTCATTCTTTCCTATACGATTGTTTAGTTCAACTATCTTTGTTGTCCACTTCTTTAACATGTATTTTTGAGGACTTCAAGCATATTTTTTGAGTTCTTTCACCTCTATTTTACTGCTAAATGTTAAATAAATACTATGCATGTACTTTGTAAAGGGTAAATAAATGGTTGAAGTTGCAACCAAGGATGGTGGTGGAAAAGATAGAAGAAAAATAAGAAAATGAGTAGAAGAAGAAGGTTAGGGGATTCCAATGAAAATGGGGAGGTAAAGTAGAGCCACAAGGATGAAGATACAAGTTGCCATATTTAAATTTATGTTAAAAAATGATTTGGTCTATTTGATGGCTCTTCTCACTTTATACTACTTCCAAAGGCTATCGCTACGAAAGGCCGTCCTTTGGATTTGAAGCGAGGGACCTTCACTAGGCTTTTGGAGTTTTGACCACTCACCTTGGTTTGCAGCATAAAGAGGCCCTTAGTGTAGAGTGACGGCTAATGGTTGACAATAGAGTTCTCGTGAAAGTGAAAGGAGGTGATCCTACATTTTTAAATGGTCCTTAACCGTTTAAGGCCGATGAGCCTTTTTGGCATGTAAGGATCTCCAAGTGTTCTAGATCATGCAGAATGGCATCTACGAGTGGGTACATTTCAACACAAAAATCTACAAAATTGTTTAACAGAAATCAGTGTAGGTCGCCGATGCTTGCATCAATTGCGGTGGCGATGGTCTCAACGAATGCCCATCTTCCTCCACCTCTAAGTCCTTGTCTATTTTTTCCTTTGAAGTAGCCTGTAGCACTTTTTGTAAGAATTTTGTTCGAAAACGATCCATATATGGTCGATCGGCCTTAAAAGGTTAATGGTTGAGCAACCTATTTTGGATTGTTTTGGCATGATAATCTTAATAGCAACTTCTATAGGCCACCTCCATGAAAGACTTAAACTATGAGAAAAATATGGAGGAAGATGGGCATCTAT
The DNA here is from genome assembly GCA_963971425.1 of Bryoerythrophyllum caledonicum. NCBI lineage: Eukaryota > Viridiplantae > Streptophyta > Bryopsida > Pottiales > Pottiaceae > Bryoerythrophyllum > Bryoerythrophyllum caledonicum. The sequence goes on from OZ020524.1 coordinate 9,588,787, forward strand.
TGAGACAATCGCCACAAGAAGCATACGCCAGACGATCTTCCATGTTTTGTGTGGTGAGAAGAAGGGCTCGGCTACCATGTTGCATTGTGACCATTGCCAGCGTGGTTGGCATATGGCTTATTTGACTTCGCCTCTTTCTACTCTACCGTTTGGGGATTGGACTTGCCCTCGTTATTGGAGGTCTTCGAGCCACGTTTCACCCAATTAAACAACTTGAATTCCTCGTGGACTTGTCACTATGTGGTGCGTTGCTATCCTATTGGAGTTCCTGGTTTTGATTCAGAGAAAGACAATGTGAGGATTGACCAAGGGATTGACAACAAAGTTGGCTAAGGCGATTAAAGATGGGGAAAACATTGCACCCGACCTACCTTCTCTTTGTTACTTCTTCATATACTTATTAAGTCGGCGACAAACGACATCTTCGGGTGGATGCGTACATTTGTTGCAGCGACATCCTTGTGGCGTAGTCTTGATAGTGATGTTTGGTCCTAGTTGGATAGAGGATCTTTTTATCCGCTAGGGTGGGCACTTGAAGATGTACTATGTATACTTGTTTTGGTGTATGTTTTTTGTTGATTTGATGTTGGTTAGGACTCTCGATCTGATGTGTTAATCGATATTTCTTTACACAACAACTATCACAGGACGTGGCGTCGAGGACCCCTCCGCATTGTAGTGTTTTAGCGCATATTAGTTTGTTACTGTTCTACGGGTTTAGGGACGTATGGCGGCGCACGGCTTTCATCCGTGGATGTTTTTCATTTAATTAGGGTTGTGTGTGTGTGAGTATAACGCCGCACACGTCCTTGACTTGACGTCTTTGTCAAGTCAAGCTTTGTGAGTGAGTTTAAGAGTGCTTAGTGATTACCTTTGCTTGAAAGCGACTGTTTATCATTAGTGAAGGCTCTGCATTCTCTTATACTACTTGCACTTGTTGATTTCCCTTTTGTGAAGTGCGAAACGTTTGACTACTCTTGTTATTTACTAGTCATTTCTTGAAGGTGTATTACTTATACTTGTTTTTGTGTATGTTTTTGGTTTATTTGATGTTGGTTAGTACTCTCGATCTATTGTAGTTATCAATCTTTCTTTACACAACATTTTGCTAACACAACAATACATTTTTTGCCAAAATTGTAAGGCAAGTATATAAGCAACTAGAAGAGGTGTTTTCAACATTACCATGATATATGGCATGTGAAGGAAAATAGGTTGTGAGTATAGATGAAAAATCCATCTTTGTTGATGCATGTTTATGTTTTTTTGTTTTTTTTTCTCGTGCCAAAATCTATGTTGATGTTGACTACTTGAAATTGTGTATGAAAGAATCAACTAACATTTTTTAACAAAAGATATATAGGGATAAAGATATGTCATGTAAAGATGAAAAAACCTTCTTTAAACCTTCAGTTGTTATAATCTTTTGATTCATATAGTGAAGTGGGTTGAAACTTACTTTCTCCACACATTTCTATAATGGTCTACCATCATTTTGAAGTTTGGAATGAGTGTTTTTTTTTTAATTTTAGAAAGATCATCAATTAGTGGTAGGTTTTGACAATTTCACTAAATAAAAATCCATGGTTCTTTAGAAACTAAAATTTCATACTTTGTCATTCAACACATGAAGTGGTCTCACAAGTGCTTGATATCTAATGGGTGTAACTACCAAGAACCATGGTTAGGTTCAATCGAGCTTCCTAAAAAGAAGAAGGTGATATGAGGTTCCATTTTCAATGGATGGTCTTCATTTCCATTTATCAAAAAATTATGGTACGAGATATAAAAATGAATATTTTAGAAGGAAACAAGTTTTATGAAGTGTTTTAAAATTCTTTACTCATTTTGCTATACTTAACATTTGATGAGACTCAATGAGATTTAACTCTAGTGAGATTTAAATACACCTCCCTTTGTGCTTTAACCTCTAAAGAACCACATGTTCACTCGGGGGACAAATTCTTTCACTTTGATTGTATATTATCTTCCATTCATACAAGTTAAGAGGAAGAACCTGCAATTAATATATTAAAAAGTAATCTTGGCAGTTAATAATCAACGGAATAGAGATTCCTCTAAAATACCTTTGTTCTTTAAGGTTTAATTGTTTAACAATGAGCAATCATGGACAAAACGTGAAATGAATCCGCTACTCTAAAGATCACATTTTGTGTAATGCTCAGTAAATGACTTGTAAATGCGATAAGTTTTACTTTAAGTGAATATTTTTACCAGCTATGTTTATAATGATCCTCTTATTTGAATACTATAGAGAGTTGTGCTCTTGGTAAAAATTGGCATCAAGAGTAAAAACTTATCGCATTTACAAGTCATTTACTGAGCATTACACTAAATGTGATCTTTAGTGTACTATCGAACATATTCCCTTATATCTACGTAAATAAAAGAAAGCACCGCTTCTGGGCGACAAGGATTGCATACCAAAACTCCGTCACATCACCTCTAAATGTTAATTTCAGGTACAGGATAGAATGAGCGCATTTGGTAGATGATATCGGGTTTGAGTAACTAACGGCTCAGGGTCTTCTTTCTCACGCGAAGGCAACGGTGGAAATTCTGTTGCAACGCAAGCCTTTTGTCGAAGCTTGCTTAGGGTTTGGAAACTCGGAGGGCTCCGAGTTGAGGCCAGAGCTCGTGTTGAGGTATTTGTGGCTTGGTTTGGTTTTGTAGAGTTTGGACGCAATGGCGCTGTTGCCGAGAGCAGCGCAGGCGGCCTCCCGAGAGTCGATGCGGAGGATGGTGCACACGAGCGCGCCTGCGATGATGGCTGCGTCCACCACTCTGAACGCGCCGACGTCGAGCACGACGTCCAAGGGCGGGCCGGGCGCGGAATTCGTCCTGTCCAAGGTGGACGCGCTCATGAATTGGGCGCGCACGGGGTCCATCTGGCCGATGACCTTCGGGCTGGCGTGCTGCGCCGTGGAGATGATGCACACGGGCGCTGCGCGGTACGACTTGGATAGATTCGGGATCATCTTCCGTCCCAGCCCCAGGCAGTCCGATTGCATGATTGTGGCCGGGACGCTCACTAACAAAATGGCTCCTGCTCTGCGCAAGTAAGTTTTCTCGATGCCCTTGAGAAACTGCGTGATCTCGTGGTTCTTCAGTTATCTCGCGTGAGCGTTCGCCATCAGTTCTTAGGGTTTGGAATTTGAAGGTCTTCTATGCTGTTAATTCTCGCAAACCCTAGGCTTGCACTATGCCCTCCGCAAAATATCGCTCCAAGACTCTGATTATTGAGAAAATATAGCAGAGTACTCTCAGAGTTTTAGTTTCTGCTGCCAGTTACAATTACAGTACGAAATGGATCAGATAAAATTATCAGACATAATGGCCATTGCTCGTGTTGAATCATAATTATCTGGAAGCGTACTTGATTGGAGCTGAGTTGGAACCTAATTCTAAACCACCAGCCAGAATAGTGCAGAGCTGTTTCTAGAATTCAGTTTTCAAGGTTCATCCACTTCAAAACTTTGGGAGAGTTCTTTAGATGTTGTATCCTCACGTCTCACAAACCAGTATACCATTGGTCGAGCTCCTACATTAATATCTCGAATAGCTCCTATGTATACGCTATTGGCTGGAACCCATTTTGAAATCCTATGTATATGCCATAGGCTATGTGTATGTATGGCTGGAAATCGTGTTGAGATAACTAGGTATTGCAATTTAAGTCATTTTGCAGATAGTAATTGTCCGCTTGCAGAGTAATACTTCGCCTCGATACTGTTTGTGATTTATTGACAAGAGGTGGAATTCCTGTTGTTCAGGGTATATGACCAGATGCCAGAGCCGAGGTGGGTGGTATCTATGGGCAGCTGTGCGAACGGAGGAGGCTACTACCACTACTCTTACTCAGTGGTGCGAGGTTGTGACCGTATTGTGCCTGTGGATATCTACGTCCCGGGATGCCCTCCCACTGCGGAAGCTCTCCTCTACGGTCTGCTCCAGCTGCAGAAGAAGATCAACCGGCGCAAGGACGTGACATTGTGGTGGAACAAGTAAATTGGTCGCTGGTCAGATCATCAGAAAACCATTTGTTGCCTGTGTTAGAGAATCACTCCGCAAGTTGGATGATCTACAGATTGTCGTCTCTGATACAGAAAGGAGCCCTGCTCATTGCAAGCTAGAATAGTGAGCTCCTTGACCCCTCAATAGATAACTCATATGCATCTGCAAACGAGTAGTTCTACCTGCTCCTGAAATAAGAGCGCTTGTCTTTCTGTGAAGCAACATGGCAGAGTTTCACCTTTTGCACTTGCCTGATAACATGACTTTTTACTACAAATCCTCACTAAACTTGTAGATTCTGGCAAGAAAAACGTTGGTTTTTTTTTTTCCTGACGATATTATAACTGTTCCACATTAGGCGCCTCATCTCCTCATCATAATAGGTGCTTTTCCTCCATTCGTTTCTTTTAAAGTAAATTGCTTCGACCCGGTGATATTCCAACATGTGCTCAGCTCCACGCCAAGTGTCGCTTCAGGATCGGGAACGTGTATGGGAACGCGGATGGGGAACCCCAAGAAAACGCGGACGGGAACACAAAGAGCAGGTGATAATGGAACAGACGAGAACTCTTCAATTCTGTATCACACAGATTGCTTCGCGGCGCCCTCTGATCGCGCCCGCCCCGCGCCCTCAGAAAGACGGTCGCCCTTGTTGTGTGTAGGATCGCGGTTTCAACGAGCCTTTCCGTGCCCAAAGCACTGCCGTATTGCGTCAATTAGTCAGGTTCTCCGCGGCGCCGCGTGAGTAGTAGCGTGTGCTGCCTTTTAATCCACTTTACGCACTCGTGGGCGCTTTTGGGTGTTAAAAATTGGGCCGGATAAGTCATGGATTTAGGTTTCCTCGCTTTGCAGCTTTGGGGGTGAATCCGGGAGGTGGTGGGTTTTGATTTTCTGCGGACAAGAGCTGTTGGATTGGCGGAGAAGAAACCCGTTTCTGTGGTGAGAAAATTAGTCTTGAATATCTCCTTACGAAGTACCCTTTCTCAGACCTAGCTGCAGAGATTGGAAGTTTGAAGCTGCTGGGGTTCTGATCTGCACTCGGTGGTCATTTGAGAGCATTTAGAATTTGTGCGTGGTAGTCTCTGTTTTAGGGTTTCACTTTCAGTTGTTATCAAGACAAATTACTATGATTTTTTCTTTTCTTTTCTGTCTTTGATGATCACTTGAGTCTGCATTTATGAGCTGAATATCGGAGTGATTCGGAGCTTGAATGAGATACCTCTTCTTTGTAGTTGTTACACTATTATGTCTTCAGTCAAAGTATTTGTTAGATGGGTTGAGTCCTTGAAGAGCTTGGTGGTTTTTAAACTTAAGTCGAAGTAATTTTAGCCGTTGAAGAAAGAGTTTGCAAGAGACACAGTTGCCTTTTTGTCCTTAAGATACTGAGAACTATTTAGAGCTCATTTCATTCTTCAAAATGATAAAAGAAAGGGGGTATTTTGTTCAAACTTTAGGTGACTTTACGAATAAATCTGAAGAAGCCTTGCAGATAGAATCCTTGTGTAGTATGGGAGAGCCTGGTGGGTACTAAACCCAAATCAAAGTAGTTTTAGTCATCTCCGAGAGGGACGAAGGAGATACCATGATTATTAGTAGTCTGGTTATAGATATGTAGAGCTATTCACAGCTGATTTTCTAGTGAGGGTTTGGTTGAAGTTATGTGAATGGACTCCTCAGTTCTAAAGTGCAAATTCTCGTCCTTGAATTCCAGAGCATGTGCTTTCATATACCTTTTTGACAGTCGTGTGTCGAATTCTCTTACAGGTCCTCACTTGGCATCGCTGCGATGTTAACAGTGTTGGGATTCGATCTTTTACTTTCAAAAGAAGTTGAGCTGTTTTTGAACTCTTGAAGACTCATAGTACTGGATTGATTGCTGAGGATTTCGCGGATTATCGGATAGCATGGCCTTTAAGGTAAACCCTCTGTCACTGAGCTTATCCCAGACGGCATTCGAGGACTGGCTACGTGAAAATGGGCACTTGGAAACACTTGATCGGACCGGACACGATCACCATTACCGACTGCCGTCGCATAATTCTTTCAGGGAATTCTCGAAGGCTGTCAAGTCCAATGCGTTCATGAATTTAACAGGTATACAACTCTTGTTCTAGAATGCGTTTTTATTTCTAGGATTTTTTGGTTGATAGACTTTGTCTCCAATCTTTGTTTTTCACAAGTATGCAGTATCCATTAGGGGTGTTAGGACTTTGCCTTTGTGCCAATTGTTTCTTACTAACGATATATGTTTGATTATCAAGATACATTTGTAGGATTAGGTTTGTTCTTGCTTTTAATCCTTTCTTTGATGCGTTTTTGGCAGTGGACGATTTGCTGAAGAAGCCAGTTCCGTGGACGGGCGAGTTTTTTGATTGCGGATATGGCTTAGGAGAAACATACTCGTGGCCCAGGAGTATTACGCAAGCGAAGCTGCGAATGGATGAAAATATAAGAAGATACACGGGCAATTATGTCGTCCTTGTGGCCATCGTTTTCCTCATTCTCTTGTGAGTTTTCTCAGCGTGTTCTTTTCCACTCTCTGTTAAGATTGAGATGAGGATATTGTTTGTGATTTGTAGAAGGATTGGTGTATGGCATCTGTGAACATACCTTTTGTGTTTTTTGAGCATGAGCGTCTGTTGTGTATGCAGGTATCAAATGCCGATGGCGTTGTTAGGGATCATATCTGTGGTCCTGGTGTGGGATACTTTGAGGAGAGCAGGTGATGAATGGGGGCTGGAAAGGAATGGTTTTCGCTACCGAGCGCTTGCCTTTGTGGGAAATTCGGGTACCGCATCCAGCATTTTCCCATCTTTCTTGAAAATTGCCTAGTCTTACATCGCTCATTTTATAATCAGTAAGAGAATTGTGTATCATGTGGTGCCAAAATCTGCTTTATTTTGTTATGTTAGCTTACAGTGTTCCAAACTGTAGAGTATTTGGTCAATATCCTGATAGGAAACTAAGTGCGTTTTTTTCCCGTGTGTCCCCTAATTCCCTGACTAGCACTGCGCAGATCTCAACCTGTTTTCTGAAACGTTGTGTGGTTTTTTCTGCAGTAACCGTGGTGTTGATGGTATACTGCAAAATAGCGCTGGCGCTTTTCTGGGCTGGGGTAGCAAGTTTATTAGGTGCACTTCCTCTCTCTCTTTACAAAGCTACTGGTTTTTATAATTCCTCAAGGTTTCTCAATTATCCTGGGACGCTTTTGAATATTCTTGTCCTCAAGCAACATCTGAATGATATAAACTCAGTGCGAGAACAAGGTGTGAATATCCATGACATGAATCATAACAACAATCTGGTTGTTTCTTGGATGCACCTGAACGAACTCAGGAACTAAGATGTCTTTGATAATCGAGTTGGTCTGTCTTCTACCTGGGCTTTAGTAAAATTGGAGAATGTCATGGTGTTTTGCAGTTGTTACTGCGCACAGCTGTTTGAGGAGGATAACTCCAACGAGAGTTGTTACAACCTCTGGGAGTGTACAGCCTGCTCGGAGCAAAAGAATACCAGACGTATCAGTGAAGCCGAGACCATCGTCAGCTGAGAGGAAACAATCTACAGACTCTGCAGTGAAGTCTGCGGCAGAACCGCCAGTGAAGGTGGTGAAGTTCAAACAACAGGGAACTTAAACTAGCGCAAGTTTTTCTTGTTTGCTTGTAGATTTTGTGTATCATAGTAATTTGAATGCAATCCTTTTTTAAGTACTTCAGATGTTATGGATGTTTTGTTATGTTTTGTTGATGAGTATTGTGGCTCTGACATAATAGTTCATAAGATCTCAAGGGAATCGCTAGAAATTCCGAGGAAGGGATTAATTTTTATACTATTGGAAATTGAGAGTTTTACAAATGTGTCCGGTGTGAGTAGAGAAGTAAATTAGGAGTGTGTTCTTTTTAACCCCTAAATGATAAAAGTCCTAAAGTGGGCTTTTGCATATCTTGGGTACGTTCTCATGGGTACGTTCTCATGGTTGCAATTTATATTTACAATTTTGTACAAAGATGCAAGAAGACAAGAGGTACATGGGAATTTTTATTCTTTTTGAACCTATGAAAAAAAGTTATGCCATTTCAAAGAGAAACTTCTTGTGTGTGGGTAACGTCAAAATACCTTAAACCGACACTCAACCCTGAAGCGACACTGCAGACCTCGTCAGAACCGGATTTCTTCCTTTCGTTTTTTGTCATAATTTCTGTCAGAAATATTCCAAGTCTATTCCAAGCCAACCAATGAATGCAAGGATGGAGCTGGATGGAGCTGGCGGTTTGGTGGGATAGAGGTGACGGTTTAATGTGCTTTTAAGGTTTGGTTTTGTCACTAAACCTGGTCGCTTTAGGGTTGATTGGAGGAAACCCACTTTCTTTCTTTTTTCTCACAATCTACAACGTTGTTTTCAAAATTTTTTTCTCTCACAAATCAGAACCTTATTTCTCTACCCAAGCATATTTTTTTTGCAATTAAATCTCAACTTTTGAAACACAGAATCACTAAAGTGTCGGTTTAAGGTATTTTGACGTTACATTGGGCAACTCCAAAAAAATTTTGGTCGGTTAATTGAATGTGAGATTTTTAATTACAGTAAGTTATATTATTTCTTTCATTCTGTCAATAAACACTTCTTGTCTTTAGTGCAAAATAGTGTTTAACCCTTAAACCGTATATAAGGCATATATTTTACTGTATAAAGTACAAGATATGTAATAAAGTTTAGCAAGACTTATACCTTTGAATTGGAGATTCTTCAAGTAACATCTTTCATTTGGAGGTCATTTCAACATGTGAACCTTATCATGTTCAAATATGACACCATACATGTAGAAAATTGTGGCCACAAGTGGCACCTTTTGACGTTTAAGGGTTAATCCAAGTCAAACAGTTTCACACATTGTCACACATTGTTGGGCAAAGTACCATCAAAACTTTTTCTTTTCCCCATAACACTATGAGATCTTCATATTTTTCACTTTTTATTTTTTTACTACAAGAAGTGATGTAAACCTTCTCATTGACTCTTTGGGTTTTCATTCTAGAACATATCAAGTCCACTAAAAATAAAATGTGAATTAGCAATTTTTGAACCTCCACTCTTTGCACAATCTTTTTAGATATGCCACACCCTTTCTCTACCTCTAAAAATTGGTCTATAAAGAACTAACATCATGCCTGACATGATGGTGATGAATTTAGATCTTTTGTGGTGCAAAACTTTGAGACCAAGTGAAGTCAGAGTCTGGTGATCCACTCGACACAAGGAAGTAAATGAACCATTTTCTCTAATTCAAACACTACAATCTTTCTATTTGTGTGGCCAATGTTTGTGGAATTTGTGAGTATGTTACTTAATAAGTCTGAATTGAGATCCTACACTTAAAACTGACAATTAAGGTTTTTGTTTCCTTCCTTACTCATTGCACGAATCAACAATTTTGAAGTGTTTTTGGTGTGAAATTGTCAAAGAGATTTAGGGGCTAAACATTTAAAAATGGTTTTTAGCATTCTATTTACTTTTTAGGATTTTCTTTAAATGACCAAGAAATATTTTATCATGATATACTTCTTTCTATTACTTACGGTGCTATTTGTGGATACAATATTGAATGGACACTAACAATGTTTGCAACACACTTATTTTTGTGGATCTTTGATCTTATGTCCAAAATCATGGGTCTCTTTGTCATAATTATTCTAGCGTAATCTCTAACTTTGGAAATGATAAGGGTTACAACGGAAGAGTTACAGCAAAAGGGTTATAGCAGCTCAATAGGCAATGAGTGTAGACCCTTTGGACCAATTGTAAAGATAGAGGCAAATAGTGCCATAGTTGGGGAAGAGGGAGATGTGGACATCAATCTGAGGATGAAGGATATAGACAAGGTAGAGGTTTTGATGTTAGAAGGGAGACCTAACTTGGATTAGGGAGGGAAAAGACATCCACTCCACAATTTTTGGAGGAAGTAATGGAATGTAAGATTAGACCTCAATATTTCTATGTAGACTTCTTATGGTTCTTGATTTTATTGTAGAAAAGTATAAGAGATTACACCATCTCTTATTAAGCATTACTAATCCCTAAATTTCCAAGTGTCCCATTGGGGGACTTTTGAAGGTTTGGCCAGGTTCTTATACTATCAATTTATAACATTCTTCTTTGAAAATTTTACTGTAAATGGACATTATTGAAGCTTCGTATGAGTACAATTTCCCCTAAATCCAACATTTAATGAAAAATTTATGCCATCTTATGTAAAAAGAGAGTATGTACTATCTTCTTTTTAAAAACATGATGAAAAGTAATAAACACCAAATTGCATTGATTAAGTGAATAAATGAGATAGTAAATATCTTTTCAAGAACTACTAAATCCAGTGTCATAGCTTTGCAACCAAAAAAATAAATTTAGCAATACAAAAATATTATATATATATATATTTGAAGTAAATCAATTTCTTTTCAATCAACCTTGAAATAATCATGCTTTCAAAATCCAATAAGCATGAAGAATAACTCTGGTCTTCGAAGGAGACCGGTGTGAATATAGTGTTTCTTCATTCTCTTCACTAAGCATATGGCGACGGGATATATGCTAGTGTAATAGAACTACTCCCCCCTCTCGAGGATAAACACTTTTCTACACTAAGTGCTTCCCTACACTAATTGCCTAAGAGACAACCGACATGTCATCTCCCCCAAGGGCTCCAATAAGCAAATGATCGTAGAGTCAAAAAGTTGTTGAACAACAACTTGGACGAAAGCCTTAAGATGTTCAACAATTTTTGACTTGTATGTATGACAACAACTATTGAGTTGATATGAAAGCTCAGTTTTGTTTCTATAAACACCACAAAACTTCCGTGGGTCTTTACAGCTTGCAAGCTTTTGGAAATCGTCAAATTTTTAGTGTGTAGTGCCAGCCAAGCATGGATGTAAAAGGATGTGTCTATTTCATCTTTGAACTTGTCAAAACTTGCATCATGAGTTGATATGACGCCTTAGTTTTGTTTTTGTAAACACTTCAAAACTTCTGTGCGCCTTTACAGCTTGCAAATTGATGAAAATCATCAATTTTAGTGTGTAGTGCCGACCAAGCATGGATGTAAAGAGATCTGTCTATTTCATCTTTGAACGTGTCAAAGTCTGCATCATGCAGATAGAATGACTTTCACGTCACTCTTGCAATACGGAATGGATGAAAAATATCTTTTGCCAACTTCATCTTTGAATGTGTCAAAGTCTGAATCATGCAGATAGAATGACTTTCACGTCACTCTTGCAATACATAATGGATGAAAAATATCTTTTGCCAACTTCTCTATCAATTTTGCACGTAGAAATTGATGTGTAAACATATTACCCTAACTTTGATGGTAATAAACACAAATATGAAATAGTCTTTTTTTCAAAATCCAAAGATAAGCGTCACATTGTGTTGTGAAAAGATCTCACATTCTTAATCTAACACAATGTTTATATAAGTTCCCAACATTATATTTTTTTGGGTATGGTCTCATGAACAAAATACCACCTTCCCTCGGTAAAAAGAAATCAAAACCAATAAAAATAAAACCTCCACAACAATAATGGATAATGATCAAGGTGTCAATTAACCCCTAGAAAACCAAGTGTCCATTTGGGGGACAATTCTTTTCACTTTGATTGCAATTATCTTTCAATCGGTATGGTCAAAATGCACAAGTTTTTTACCACATCATCTCATGTAATTTTGGAAGAGATCCTACGGTTACATTCTTGCCAGTTTTTAATCAAAAAGTAGAGATTCCTCTAATATGCCTTGGTCCGTTAATAGGCTTGAGATGAAACCAAGGCTCTGTCATGGGAGGAATGAGATGGCAAAGAAGATCAACACAAAACCAAGACATGATCCAACAGAAGGAGGAAGGAACATAAATTATTCAGGCGAGATTGTACAACGACAAGCCCGAATCAACAAATTATAATTACTAGGGGCTGCTGCTGCTGATACAAACAGTGCAACTCACAACCACACTCATGACTCATGCACATGTCTCCCTGCATCATCTCTGCCAAACTTGCCCAAACTTCAAAAACCAACAACTTCACTTCACTCAACTTTGGCATCACAAAAAAATTCAGAAAAAGCAACAAGTCAATGCCACTTTGCTGCAGTTCGCTCTCCACGTTGATCACAAATAAACAGTAAACCGACTGGATTATAGTATATGTAAATAAATATATTTTATATGTATTACATACATATATGTGTTCAATATATATTAATATATTCAGCACATAATAATATATCCTACTTTTTGAAAATATTCATGGCGTTTATCATTGAGAGGAGGAAGTAGTTCCATACTACTAAGGTAAGCCTCCCCATAACCAACAAAAACCCATAGCCAACGCTTGTAAAATTGGGGTATGTCCAACCAGCCCTTTTTTTTTGGACCCGTGTCCCTCTTGTTGGCTGCACTGCAGAGGCCAGTTTTTGGAGGGACGAAGCCAGAGAGGTCAGATTTCTGACAATCTGGCGAAATTTCGCCAAAAAAAAAAGCCCTGTGTCCAACCCTCTTCCATCCCATTACCACCAACTCAGCTCCAAATGGAGGTTTGCTGTTAGTCAAGACCCTTACTCTTGGTCGTTGGTTATGGGGGGTACCTACTACCGGCCACCCACTAAACATGGCTGCATAGTTTGAAAATTCATAACTATTTCAGTTTTCATCGAAAAAGTATGAAATCACTTGGGTTGGAAATGTAATTCTATTGGCTGTCACTGAAAAACAATAGTATAATGATCTCCTCTCTCCATAGATGCACATTCCTTAACTTGTCGGATTTAAGAGGGCTTACCTTGATCCTTTCTCCGGTGGGCATGGACTTGGTGGTGGAACGAACAGACACTCTAACACGGAGACCCAAAGTTTATCTTCTACTTGAATCGACTGGAATCCACTCAATACCCGCCGGGTATCACAGATTCCGGGTATCACACCATGCCATCCGGGTACGTGCGTGCCGAAAACGCATTTCGTCTCCGAGAGGCATCCTTGTAGCTCCGCGTCGCGTTTCCAAATGCGGAAGCGGCTGTGGTCTTTCCCTCGGCGAACGAATGACACCCATGCAGACTGTGAGTTGCGAACTTTCAAGTCAGCTACTTGTAGTTCTAGAACACTAACAGGGAAGAATTATTACCAGGTTTGTTTGTTTGTCTGTCTGTCTCCTTCGCTGCCAGGCAGCAGCTAGCATCTGCCATCGCCTCCACTTAGTGTGCCCAAGTTTGGACCTTGTCCGTGATTACTCCATTCCTTCTACCTCTATTGCAACTCTAAGTATCGAAGTGTTTGAGCTAGCTTCAAACTTCCATCGCTGCAGCGTGCCATGGAGCGCCACTAGGTGAGGTGAGACGGATCCTTCTTCTAGATTGTTTTGTTTTGGTTGAGTGGGTTGAGGTGGTGAGCTATGTCGTGGTCGTGGTAAGTTTCTTTGGCAGTTTGGGAAGCGCGCGCTCTGTTTGAAAACATGGATATGGAGTGTGTTATGAACCTCGATCGAAGTAATGAGATGATGTTTCATTTTCTTCTGGTGCAGCTTGGATATGGTCAGGGGCGTTCTACCAGGAGAACCGGTACTAGTTCGTGAGGAGCGTGAATATTGAGTTGCTGAAGGAATTACTTGATTTTGGGGGTGTTCTTTTTTTTGGTCTTTGGGAAGGGAAGATGAGCGGTTGCCGCGACAGGTTCGGCGAAGACGCAGGCTGCGGGCTGGGGCAACCCATGAGCCATTTTCTGCGGTTTACCGCCATCGTCGCCACGTCGTTGTTCCTGTGCATCACCGTCGTCCTGGTCATCGTCGTCCTGCACAAGCGCGGAGTGTTCCTCTGGTTGCGTTTCCGACCGCGCGTGCCGCGCATCCCGCCTGCTCTGTACGTTTGGTCCGCCCCGGCAGCAACCGACGAGTCCCCTAGTACTCAACCTCAGTCCACCACTCCTCCTCCACCCGCCAAATCCTCTAAGAAGCTTGCGAAGGCCAGCTCGCCGCCGGAGCCGCTGTCGTGTGTGATCATGGCGGGCGACGATCGCCCCACGCACCTGGCGCGCGCTCTGCCCCGGGACGAGTTCGTAGATGTGAAGCTGGATGAGCTAGAGCGGGGGAAGCACAAGGCCACGCCTCTCATCTCTTCCCGGTGAGATGATGCTAGTCCTTTTCTCATTATGTGTACAGCTTCCATGGTTTAGATAAAAATTTGTACATTTTCCTGAGGATGTCATGTTCATAAAGAGCAGTGCTAATGTATAGGATTTCTCGCTCCATTTCTGAGGATTATCACTCAGAACATACCATTATCAAGCTAAGTACAGTGATGAGAATTAGGTCAATCGTTCTTCTTTCATGTCATTTTGGTTATTTCAGTTCTAAATCTGCAAAATATATTCTGATGTCAGTGGCTATGTATTCACATGTGGGTTAGATCTCATAACGCTTGCTTGATGTCCAGTTAGGTGAGCCCCAAAGTGCTGGGGTAAGCGTTTGATAATTTACATGGCCAGAGTAGGTTGTGATATTAAATGTGTGATTACGATGTCTTATGAGCCGAGTGTAGGAGGTACGGAATTCCAACAAACTCATGCTTCGAGCAAGTTAGGCAGATCATGAGTGGGAATGGGCGTTGTGGGGGGGGGGTTAGCGCTGACGGTGTGATAATTTCTCTGGCCTACCTTCTCAGAGACATTCTCACCCTGCGCTTTAGGAAGTGTACTGAGACTTTTGCAGGTTACAAAACTCCAAACATCATCATGTCTTTCAAGTGCAGATTCATGGCTATTATACATGCATATTGGCAGTTTTCAGTGCTATTATGAGCCTGGAGCCTGAGGGTCATAGTACGCTGAGGCTACTCACTTTTGGGCAAAAATGGAGAATTCATTTAAAATTTGAAAAAGAGTTTTTTACATTTTGGTTGATTGGTGGAAGAAGTTTACTTGATTCTACACGTGGACCAAATTTTTGGTTACTTAATCTCTTCTACAAGGAATTTTTTTAGGAACGCTAAACTCTAGAGGAGGTACATTGTGACACTAAAAATTTATTATTTTGAGGTCTAAGTCATCTCAAAGACTAATTAATTAGTTGAAATTTAGGTCTACTTGTATTATCTTCTTAGCTTCCTCTACCAACCAACAAAAGTGCATATTAACTGTTTTCCATTTCTTATTGAGTTTCCCGTTGTTAGTGATTTTAGTGAATAAAACTAAATATTGATTGCAAATGGCAAATTGCCCTTGGACCCTAGGATCCAATAGTAATGTCAATCATTACACCAAATTCAATAATGTAATTTTCCTCATTTGTGTACTTTTAAAATAAATTTGTTCCAAATATGGGACACCGTGACATCAAAAGTGGGTACCTTAGTGTACTTACACCCCTGATGCAATTCGAAGAACATTTTATGATATCATCCATAATAGGTTTGTAGGGCATATTCGAAATGTCACATGGGTAGAGAAAAAGTTACGCTATGGCCCAGGAGATAGCATAATAGGCAACATGAAAACTACCTTGAAAACAAAAATTATATTCTTCTTCAGACATTTTAGAATCAAATAACTAGTAGAGAATTCGCCTTTGAATATGATCAGGCACTGACGGTGTTTGTTGGACCTCAAATCAGTAAGATCACACAAAACTCACGCCACTGTTATAGAAGCTATCATGGTTATAGAACTTACACCCAAACTGCCGGATCTGGTCTAGTTTATCTCCTTGCTGGTGTTTGAATTGCATCGACTCGTCACGCGCGACGCATGTCGCAGATCTTGAATCTCAGCTGGTGAACTCTTATAAGAGCATTCATCTTCATGGGCAATGCAGCTGCTGGGAACGAAGCTGAGAGTGGTCCGAATCACAGAGCTCAGGATCATGAGTGATCACAGCAGCAACATTCCAGACCTCGAGGTCACCATCCACGCCGCGAAAGCGGTGCCACCGGCGGCACCCACGCCCCAGGAGCCTCTCTACCTGACCAATATCGACCAGACGCTCGTCGTGCCCGTGGAGATCCTGTTCGTGTACGCCCCGACCGAGGCATGCGCCTCGGAGTGCGTATTCCCGGTGCTGGAGGCCGCGCTCGCGCAGGCGCTGGTGCCGTTCCACTTCATAGCGGGGCGGTTCGAGGTGGACGCGGACGAGGGGCGGCTGCGGGTGAGGTGCGGGGTTCGTGGTGGCCACCGCGGACCAGACCGTCCGGGACCTCGGCGACCTCGAGCTCATGAACCCCGCGTTCCGCAAGCTTGTCCCCGCGCCTCCGCGCGACAACATCAGCCTCTTCGAAGACTTCCTCCTCATGGTCCAGGTAGAAATCTGTCAAACCACGATTGATCCTGAGCTGGTGCATAATCTTATAAATGATCTAAGATGCATAATCATGTATAATGATGTTCACATTTTGATATCCTGTAGAATCATTTGAAAAATATGCATGATCCATTACGTGATCCAAGAAAACCACATGCATAATGTTGTGCAGGTGACGCGCTTCAAGTGCGGCAGCGTCACTGTGGGCTTCCGCATGAGCCACTCGATGTGCGACGGCACGTCCTCCGCGCTCTTTTTCCGCACCTTCTCCTCGCTAGCGCGCGGCGAGCCTCCTCCGCCGCCACTTGACCTCGACCGCACCATCCTAAAGCCGCGCTCACCGCCGTCCCCAGAGTTTCCGCATCTCGAGTGCTTCAAAGCCGCCGACTCCACAACTCTCACGAACCCGCCGCCCCAGCTCGACTACATCACAAAACACATCCCGGTCTCGCTCCCGGAGCTTCAAGCCCTCAAATCCACCGCCATGCGGGACGCACTAGCGTCACGAAGTTCTGTTCGTTCGAGGCGGTCGTCGCGCATTTCTGGCAAGCGCGCACGCGCACCCTGGAGTTCGCCGCGGAGGAAGTCGCCACGCTCCTGATCGCAGTCGACTTCCGCGCGAAGATGGAACCCAAACTCTCCCCCGCCTTCTTAATTGAAAATCTGGCATCTGGAACATTATTTTGAAGGAAATTGATTTCATACGAGATTAAAATGTTTTTTTGCATTGTCTTGAATATCTCTTAGTACGAATCATTCTTACAATAGCCATTGTACCTCTCCACTAATTTTAAGAACTGTTTTTTAGATACGCAGTGATTATCATTATTTTGATCCTTATGGTATTTCTACTTTTGAAGTTCAAATTAATCAAGTCATTCTAAATTGAAACGAGTTGACCTTGTACAGCAAAGACCTTCCGGAAACACGCTTTCCAATTCAAATGTTATTAATATTCAACGCTAATTCAGTGAGCACTGTGTAAATGATTGCAATGACTCATGCTTTTTCATTTACCACACAAAAGGATAAGTAGGTCACAAATTCTAGTTGTCTTGCTCAATTCTAATTGTCAATTGAGGCACTTGTGTCATCAACACTGAATACCAATGTCATATTGATTGATCCAACGAGGTAATTTATGTGACATATATAAATATAGTCACTAATGGGTGAATAGTATGACTTACTATGACACCAAATGCCGTATGACATCAATTACCATTTTTAGTATAGTTTTCTATATAAATTTTATGATTGAGAGCGAGAAACATGATTTTCAAGCTCATGGTTTCTCTTGAAGAACCAACACTTTTGAAGCCTTTTTGCACTCCCACAGACAAACAACTGGTTTCATCCACCACCATGCACAGGAACAAAAGTGTGAAAGTTAATCCTTTACCGCCAAGGAAGCCCGAAATGGGACTCTAGAGGTGCTAAAACTCAGTTCGCATGAAATCCATGAGGAATTAGGCTTCAAGATACGAGGTTCGGATTTGAGCACTCTCCAACAATCACATCATGATTTGGATTTGTAGAACTCTTGGAAAAGCTAGGAATACAAAAGAGAATACATCAAATACAGAGAATATAGTGAATACCAAGCCATATACTATGTTGTATTTCAGACACATGCACATTGATTTTGGTCTTAAATTTTGACTGAACTTTGTCTTCAAGACATTCTTCATTGTTTTGTGATTGTCGATCTCTCTCCTCACATACAAAACTTCGGTTTTGATTTGTATAAGCCTATAAGGTTGGAACATTTTTGTATACAATCAAGTAGAATTAAGTAAAAAAATCACCAGTAATTGTGTATAAATATTTTCTTCGCATATGATATGTCAATGTGAAGCTATTAACCTAGTGCACATTTGAACCACTCTAATTCAAAGTAAAAAAATTCTTGCAAGAATCTATTGATGGTTAAAGTAGTGCACCCTCCAAAATCCACAGTTTCACTACCAATATACGGTAACTTTAAACACTATAATCTATTCCATCAACTGTTAGATGTTGTGCAAAATTTCCCCAAAGTTAAGGTCATGGGTTAAGTTCAATTTTGTAAGGTTAGATATTTTTATTAGGCATTGTATTTCCATCAAATCTGGTTCACGGTAAATAATCAGCAGAAATCTTGGTTTTCTATAAACACCCCTTGGGCCTCGGCGGTAAAGGGGTAAAGGCAACCACTCGGAAAATGTGAAAGGTAACCAGCGTGGCAGACGCAAACCACTACTAGTCATTGTTCTCAATCTGTGTCTCCACATCATCTCACACCACTCTAGCACAAAGCACTATTGGATGGAGAAAATTGTAGTCTTTCAAGTCAAAGTAAGTTGGTGGTGAAAATCGTAGATTTTGGAGGGTGTACCACTTTACAAATGAATACAATCTGAATGAAAATTTAGAATTTAAATGGGCGAGATTTTGACATGCAGCATGTTGATAGTTTTACACTTCTTGAAGTAAACATGATACTAGATAATCGCTCAGAAACGATTTTTAATCAAGATGTAGACCAAAATCATTTTTCATTCGTATGGAGAACTACGTAGTATGTGGCGTTGTATATGTATTTGAGTGTGATTTTATGTATTTGGCAATGTTGTCCTAGGTTCTTCTAAAGAATTTCTTAAATCCAATTTCTTATTAAGGTAATCTAGCCCATTGCAACCATCTTCCTATTAGTGCCACTCTACGGATGGTCTTATTTTCGCCCCCTTTTTCGCCCCATCTCCACCACATTTTACCCCATTTCCACCACATTTCGCCCCATTTCCGCCATTCTCTCCTTCAGACTTCCAAATTAGAGCTCTAATTTGGAAAAATATGAAATCACTTCAGATAAAATTGTAATGCTCAATACTATCATATATTCTATCATATATTCATATATTCTATCATATATTCATATATTCTATCATATATTCATATATTCTATCATATATTCATATATTCTATCATATATTCATATATTCTATCATATATTCATATATTCTAATGTGGACCACATGAATATATGAGTATGTGGACCAAGCCCTACCACCCACCAAACTCACTTGCACAAGGCGTTGAGCAAACTAGCACGTGAGGTATAGGGCATGAACTTGGCAAAAGAATGAGGAGGGAGAGGTGGTTTTATAAAGTCCCCGCCCCACCCACGTTCACACCCTGCCCGGTCCGGTTCCCGCCCTACCTTAGACATCTCCGCCCTTGCCCGCGATGACATTCTCGCCAAGCTCGTGTAGTCCGCAATGACATCCATATCCAGCCCGTGGAGCCCGTGATGATGTCCCTATCTATCCCATGGACCCCACGATGACATCCCCACCCAGCCTTAGACGATGATGTCTGCCCATCTCCGGCCGCAATGACGTCCCCACCTGGCCCTCGATGACATCTGCTCACTGACTTCACCCCCAACCACTATATAAAGCTGTCTCCGCCTTATTTGTCCTTGCCTCGCATACTCCTGGTCAACCACTTCTTAATTGAGCTTGTTTTAGGCATCGTGCAAGGCCCATTTCCATGTGCAAGACGAGTTTTAAAAAAAAATTCCAAAGATGGCTGATCCGCGACAATGACCTAAGAAGAATGAGACAAGACCCGACTACAACTGGGAAATAAATATCACAAGAGACTCCATCTTGGACGCAACCCTACGAAATCAGCTTTCAGAGGGTAGGAAGAAGTACATGAGCCATGGAGTTTTGAAGATTGTGCAAACTACTTAAAGTGGGGCCACATTGACAAAGCCTTCTCAGAAGAACAACACAACTATCACGGACAATTCCACAAGGCTAACTTGAAACACTACATCAACGAGGCATTCAAAAATCAATGCATTGAAACGTATCATGTATTGTACTATGTCCCTAACGTCAAACACAATGTAGTAAATCTCTTCATTGCACAAGATGTCTACGCTGAGGTGAAACTGAGTAAGAGAGTGGGCTGGTTCACCTTCAAGGCTGTGGGGGAGACTATCAAAGTTCCTACCCCAACAAATGGATCGATTTCAATGGGGGTGCGAAAGAATCCACAGGGCGGGTTGGAAAAAATAAAGACAATGATTGAGCCAGTCGACAGATATCAGACCGACGCCTCAAGTACGGATTCGGACCGCTATGGATCTCATGCTCAAGTCACATTGAGCCGTAGAGAACAACAACGCACCCAGCGGAGGAGGTCTGAACAGACAGCCAATGAAGCCGTTAACAACAATATTAATAAAGACTTTTAATAGACAACATTGAATGCGGAAAAGATAAATAGAAACTACTAAACAACCCAATTACTTTAGAGTCCTACTTTCATGAAACCATCATTTTTTCGAGTGGGAACTGCTATACGTGAAACCCTCCTTTTTGCAACGTTAAATAATTTCATCTTGATGTAAGATGCCACGGCCACTTCTGTAAACCCTTGATTCCGCCTTGTCCCATGATAAACCTTCGTAGCATTCAAAACAAAAGCACTGCCATGCTGTGGTCAAAAATAGAGTTTATACTTCGGAAGTATGAACTCTCCTCCAACTATAAAACCCTTCTCAATATATTGTGTGTGCTCCAAAAACCAAGCAATGAAACAAAAATCATGATCTGTTATATCAAGATGAGGAAAAGTGGAATAATTCTTGGTAATTCCCATGCCATAAAATGGAGTGTTTCCCATCTTTCCAATATTACGATCACCAGTTTCGTATAAATCTAGCAAGCTCCGAATCCAGCCAGGTTATAGATCTTTTAGGTTTTAAAAGAATTGCTCTACTACACCATCACTTATAAGCTCCAACTCTAGTGCAGTGGGCAGATCCTCCACCTTATCATCCTCTTCGTCCTTCTTTGTACCTTTTCCTTTTTGTCTCATCTTCTTATTTTCTTCAACTATCATCTTATCCATCTCTTCTTGTGTTTTCTTATCTTTTCCCTCTTGTTTCATCCTTTTGGGCATTTTTTTATATTCGTAGCATGAGGTAAACCTTTTAAACACATTGCTCAATGAAAAGTTCCAGCAGAACGTTGTTTCAATCTCATTGACAAAAAAACAAGCATTAAAAAATATCCGAAATCCGAAAACATATGATACAAAGCAAGGTAACCAATCTAGTAGCTTTCTTAAAATTGAAACCCAAATGATTGTCTTGTAGTAAATGAAGTTGGATGTCAAGAAGTTTAGACGTGATTCTAGACATGTAAAAAAAAATTAATGATCGAACCTCAAATATTAAGGCCAAGATAAATGACTGTAAATATGATCCAGTACCAACCTTTAAGAGTTTAACAAGTTGTACAAATAGTATAGAAGTTTTATAGATAGTGAAGTGAAGAAGATCCAAACATTAGTGATATTGTAACAAACTAAACAAAACAGTTTACACAAACACATACAAATTGTACGGAACACGATGTTAGAGGCGAAGGATGGTAGCAAGAAAAATGGTCACCACTGAAAACCTACCTTAAACCGCAGACATGTAGAGGTTGTGCACAATAAGATGCCATAGGCCAAAGATTAGGATGGAAGGAAACTAGTCACCACCAAAACCCATCGTAAACCACACACACGAACAAGTAGAAGTTATTTGTCAGGGACCAAACTCAGAACAAGGATATAAGTCATGAGAGAGAGCTAACTTGATATTAGAACAAGAATTTGAACAAGAACAAGTACAAGAAGCCTTGGCTAGACCACAAGAGTGAGTTGTCGAGACTGAAGACACCTTCAGCCTCGACTCCTATTTATACTGTTGGCGTAAGGCCTTTATGGAAGCTTCTCGAGCGACTTTCACAAGCTAAGAAACTTCTCCAGTAACTTCTAAGAACTACGAAGCTTTTCTAACAACTTCCTAGAGTCTCCTAGAGTCTTCTAGAGTCTTCTAAGGTTTTCTACAACCTTCTATAGTCTTCTAGAATCTTCTAGAGTCTTCCAGGATCTTCTAGAGTCTTCCAGAATCTTCTAGAGTCTTCCTAGAGTCTTCTAGAAACTTCTAGAGTCTTCTAAGACTTTCTAACGTGTCTTCTAAGGTATGTCTGTCACATTACCCCCTCCTTTAGCTTTGAGGTCTCCGAAAAGTCTAGGTTGTTGCGAGCCTACCATCGTAAAAAGTTAAAAATTTCTCGCATACAATCTGCAATAAACTCCAATTGTCGTTCTCAAGGTAGGTGGTTAATCGGTCCTTGCAACCATCGGTAGTATCCAACGCCTTCGACTTCCGACCAGGTATGAACTTCAGTGTTTTCATTGTGGAACTGTCCTGCAAAGACTCCCTCGGCAATACCGTCGTAGGCAGACTCTATTTCAAACACAATCACTAGAGACCTGTTACTCGGTATCCTTCGTCGTCTTCGTGGTGCAGGTGGTTCTTCATCTCGAGGTCGTCTTCGTGAGCTACTAGGCTGAGATAACATGACTGGTATAGTATCTATCTCCTGGCTCTCTATAATGTAGAAACTAAACAAGGCAACAACAGAGAAAACAAACTATAGACATAAATCAATGAACTTAAGCGGCAATTTTTATTTTCTAACCACCGGTTCACGGGTTCTTTTCTCCCCTTCTTCATAAGGTCAATGGTCAAGAGTCGTCAAGAAGAAGTTATTGCTGGAAAGGCTTTGGCTTATCAGGATAGCACTGATGAAACTCCTGGACTTTTTGCGGCGTATTATCCAGATTTTTCACTGGTTCCCAAGTTCGCTCGTTGATATCATAGCCGTGCCAATGAATAAAATACTCCAATTTTCCATGTTTAAGGCAAGAATCAAGAACTTTTTTCACCTCATATTCCACATAATTATCGATTTCAATGGAAGGTGGTACCGATTGTCGTCTTCCAGGAATGGATGATTCCTTATAAGGCTCTAGTAGGGAAACATGAAAAATTGGATGTACCTTCATTGTAGATGGTAACTCTAGACGGAATGCTACTGGATTGATTTGCTTCATGATGACAAATGGGTCCAATCGCCGGTAGTCCAACTTATCACAAGGCCGCTTGGTCTTGATATTCCGTCGAAGAAGCGATACTTTATCTTCAACATGGAAAGGCGGTGCTTGAGTATGAAATTTATCTGCAGATGCCTTGTAAGAATCTTGGGCCGTTTGTAGTTGAAGCTTTAAAGTATTTTGAAGCTGTAATAGTTGATTTGCAAAGTCTTCAGCCGCTGGATTGTTAGTGGTTGGCGAAGTCAGCAAATCAAGTTTCGGATGATAGCCATAATTGGAATAAAATGGCGTTTGCTGAGTTGAAGTATGGAGAGTATTATTATATGCAAACTCTACGAGCGATAGATATGCCGTCTAGTGGTCTTGCTGATAGTTGATGCTGCATCGTAAATATTGCTCCAAGACTTGATTAACCCGTTCCGTTTGGCTGTCGGTTTGAGGATGGAAAATCGAAGAAAGCTTGATATCTACCTTTAATATAGCAAAAAGAGATCTCCAGAACTTTGATACAAGCTGGGTACCTCGATCGGATACGATGTCGTCTAGTAGGCTGTGATACCGATAAACGTTATCAAGAAAAAGTCTTGCCCTGTCTTTGCTTGATGATGTCTTTTTACAAGGGATAAAGTGTGCCATCTTTGTAAGTTGATCGACCACAACAAAGATGCTATCAAAAGAATTTGATAGCGGCAAATCCATAATGAAGTCCATAGAAACTGAAGACCATGGTCGATGCGGAATAGACAAAGGTTGTAGAAGACCATAAGGACGATGACGAGGATTCTTTGACCTTGAATAAATGCCACAAAAGGTGATAAAATCCTTCACATCCTTCCACATCTTGGGCCACCAGAAATCTCGGGAAATAAGTTTTAATGTCTTGTTGAATCCAAAATGTCTCGCAGCTGGAAAGTCGTGACGAGATTGAAGAACTCGGAGTCGTACGTGTTCTTTTGGGATATATAGCCGCTCTTCAAAGTACAAAAGATTGCCTTCTACCTTGAAATTGCCATTATTGACACGTTGTTTGATATCAAGAGCTATAGAATCTTCAATGGTTGCTGCACGTACTTGATTGAGGAACTCAACATCAATTGACACAAACACAGCGGAAAGCTGAAAATGCTCGGGCTTCAATAATGTCGTACATTGTTGATCAAACGCTGCTTCTCCGTTCCGTGGCGTAAGATACGATCTCCTCGATAGTGCATCCGATAGACCTTGTTGCTTACCATGTCGATAAGTGATAACAAAGTCGAATCGAGATAGCGACATACTCCATCAAGCTTGACAACGATTCAAAATCCGGGCGGACATGAAATACTCCAAGTTCATGTGATCTGTATATATAGTCACCGGATGCGTCGCTCTTTCAAGAAAATGGCGCCACTCTTGAAAGGAATCTACAATAGCAAGAAGTTCGTTGTCGTGGATCTCATTGTTAATCTCGGCAACAGAAAACTTATGAGAATAGAACGCAACTGGATGGAGCTTCTCGCCTTTGTCCATTTGTGAAAGTACAACTCCTAAAGCAAAATCTGAAGCATCTGTTTCCAAATAAAAAGCAATTGTAAAGTCCGGATGTACCAAGAGTGGAGCCTTGGTAAATGCCGTTTCAAGATCTTGAAATGCTTTCTCTGTTGAAAGCCCCATTCAAGCTTGTCTTACAAGTCAAGCGAGTGAGCGGAGCAGCTATTCGAGAGGAATTCTTGATAAAGACTCGATAAAAATTAGCAAATCCAAGAAAACATTGTACGTTTCTAACCGTCTTTGGAACTTCTGAGCACATGATTGCTTCCACCTTCTTGGGATCCATCTTCAAGCCCTCCGTAGTTGCAATGTATCATAGAAATTTCGTCTCAGGTTGGTGAAACATACACTTCTCAAGTTTGGCATAGAATTCCCGCTTGCGTAATTTTTTGAGGACTAAACGAACATTTTTCTCGTGCTCGTCTTGGTTTTTAGAAAATATCAAAATATCATCTAAATAGATGACAACAAAATCGTCTAGGTGTTCTCGAAAAATGTCATTCATCATGTCTTGAAAAACTGCCGGAGCGTTGGTGTGGGATTCCGTTCCCACATGGTGCCGGAAGTTAACCTTAAGTTCCGGCCAAAACAAAAAAATTAGTTAATTAATTATGATAGATTGTGCCAGCATACAGCCAATAGTCTTCAGGTAGGAATAAAGTCGGATAAACCTGACTGCAAACCCTAATTAAGCCTAAAGATGTTAAAAGCGGGGCTGGAGCAGTTACCGGAATTCCGGGGTAGTGAGTTATCCGGAACTGTCCCCATCAACCGTCATCATGACGCTGTACTAATGGCTAGACTACTTAAGGCTGGGGTTTGGTGGGATACTCTTTCTTCTCACTTCGTCTTCTCGTCTCTAGGTTTTCTCTCTTTCTTTCGTTCTCGCTTCTTCTCTCACTCTTACGGTTTTCCGAACCGCTTGCCGTTAGGGTTTGAAACGTAGACGGGTTAGAACGGACATGCGTCCGTTAGGGAGGGTTTTTGTGAAGTTGGTGCGTGCAGGGACAACCTCGAGAGACTGTGACGGGAAAGGCAGGTCTCATGAAGTCTGTGCCGATGGCAAAGAACAAGAGGACGGATAGAGATGGGCGCGGTCGGAGAGACGAGGAGCCGACAGTTGCACTGCCTCCTTTAACCCACGTTCTTCAGGAGATACCAGAAGACCCGGACGAACTCACCATGCTGATGAATAGTCTGAAGTATATGGCTTGTGAGGGTTTGCTCGAGGTTCCGTGGGGCATCCGGGAAGAGATCTACATCCGGGAACTTATCGGGACGCCGGACGAGAAATACAAGGGGTTGATGAGAGCCCATCCGGAAGTCTGGGGAGTCCCAGAGTGGTCTCAGGTCTACGACTTCCGAGCCGGCCGCACCAATTTGGTGGAACGGCTGGATGAGTTTCTGGCGAAGGAATTCGGAGGACCAACAGACCCGAAGGATGGCTAGAATTTCCAAGACCTTCGGCACCTGGATGCCCAACTCGTGCTAGGGTTTTTAAACCCTATCTTCCATCCGGAAAAGCCGAAGCGGGTGGTGGCATAGTGGGCATGCACTTTCCTCGGAGCACTTAGGGGGAAGATCGTCGTCGACTGGGGAACGTTGATGACCGACCTGATCAACCGGCTCGTGGCCAGTCTCCAGAAAGTGAAGAAATCAGCAACACCTATGGCCTCGTATGTGGTGCACCTTTATGCTCACCACCAGCAGCTGACCTAGACGGAAATCCGGCAGTACGATGAAGTCCTTAACTTCCAGAGGTATGGAGGGGATGAGTCAGAGGAAGAGGAGTCCGGAGAGAAGGAGACTGTGCCGGAAGCAACAACCACAGGCACTCCGGAAGGCCGGAAGGCTCCCTAGAGACCTCGGGGGAAGGAGCCCAAGATAGAGAGTCCGGGCATACGCAGCTCCTCTGCATCATCCGGAGAAGACAAGTCCAGACCGTCAGAGGGGACTAGCCGGAAGAGGAGAAAGGTTGACAAAAACGATTCCAAGAGTTAGCTCAAACTGATGGATGAGCTCACCCGGGATATTGGCTGGAGAGTTGGGCTCCTTAAGGAGACCAACTACATCATCACAACCAGCGTGGAGCAAATGTTCCGGAGTGTGGACGTCGACCGGCTGGAGGACGCCATCAACAGGGTGGAGGAACTCCGGAACCGGGAGACGGATGCGAAGGCGCTGCATACACAAATCTCTACCATATACAAGGCCAGTACGGAGATGGAGAGGAAAATGAAGCATTACCTCGTCGAAGCAGCCCTGGCGGTGACGGCCCGGAAGCAAGCCGAGGCGAAGGCCCTTACTTCCGCAGCGACCCTAACAGAGGTCCGGGCGGCCCTACAATTCCCGGTTGACGTGATCAACCGGAGCCGGCTCTTCACCGAACTGGTGGAGAAGAAGGAGAAGGTCACCAGGGCCAACATCATCCGGTCTCTCCTAGACCAAGCGGAGAAGATGGGTCGGACCTAGGAACAGATGAAGATGTTGGTTGACAACGTCACCGTGGAGCCTCCGGAAGACCCAGCAGCACCTGGACCGGACAGCACCACGACACCAACACGGACCACAACCTCTCCGGAACCTCGGGCCAAGTCAACACCTGCTCCGGGCACCTCGGCAAATCCGGAGTCTCTCGACACTCCGTCACCTCGGACGCCAACGGAGGGCATCATACTCCCCAATCCGAGTACGAAAGAGATCCTGAAGATCCTTCTGGATATCCTGTCGCCACCCAACATGCGTTTGCCAGATCCTCCGGCGGAAGGCGGCCTTCCAATGCCATCAAGGTCCATGTGCCGGAGGTTGGCGCCCGTACCAAGGAGTCCGTTTGGAAGCTACAGAGACCTGGTCCAGGAGACCAGGTTAGCTTCCGCGACAGAAACACCAGCACCCCCGGTCCCGGAAGGATCACTGGAACAACCCCCTGGAACAACAGCACCGGAACATCACCGGATCACCGGAACACCGCCGGACGCCAAGACTCCGGTGGTTGCTATTCCTCCAAAGACCGGACCATCGACCCAGAAGACCGACCTTTCGCCTGCAACGTCGAAGAAGGCGAAGGGCAAATCGCGTGATCCGGTGGAGATTTCCCCCTCCCATTGGAGTGGGAGAAATCGGGGCCTAGGTGCTCCGACTTAGGTTAGTCAGGTTTTAGATATCCTTTGCTTATTTTTTCTTGGACTTAGACTCCGGATCAACAGCGATTAACGATGGGGCCCCAAGTGCACCCGGCTGCTGAAGGAGTCGACTGTCCGTTTTTATAAGTTAGAATAGGAATTCCGGAGACGGAACTGTTCCGTGATTTGTGGATCTGAGATCCGATCTGGAACTTTTCCAGATTTCTCGGATCTTTTAGATAAGATCTAGCGGACTTCCTGGCTAGAAGGAAGGCTAAGTTTAGAAGGACTTAGTTAGTACTTAGTAGTGAGGTTTTGGGCAAAAACCTTTATCTTGTCTTTCTCACTTGGTAATATATTGCACTTTTTGTATCAGATTGGCTCTCTTGTACTTCCAGTGTGTAGTATTGACTTTGTGGGTGGCGGATCCATTATTGTGGAAGAAGTTGTGTCGATATCCTTTCGGAGTGTGGTGAAGGTTAGTTCGGATAGAGGAATAGCGGTCATTATCCGTGTTGGGAGATCGCCTAGGAGAGCTGGAGGGCTATTGTAGAGGTGTGCCTAGTAGACTCCAGGGTCCGGAAGTAGCAAGGAAGGGAGGGGACGAACTGTAGAGGTGTTCCTAGTAGTCCCTAGGAGACGGAGTAATCCGTGTCAACCTGAATTCCGGTTAAAGCTGGAGTTTTTCCCCAAGATAGGAAAAAGCCTGATGCGTAGGTCTAGACGGAATACTCTGACGAGATAGCACCATCGTCCTTGGAGGATCACAATTCACTCACCGGAATGTCGTTGTAGTCTGGACTTATCTCTGTGTGACCGCATCCGGAAGGCCTTCCGGATGTCGTGAGAGTCTAAGTCTAGCAGCAACAATCAATTCATCTGGTTAGCAGAGTAAGAGAGTGGTGTTCGGTCACTATAAGTTTCGGACAGTGGGGGTCTAGCCACTTTAAGTCACAAGGCAGTGGGAAATTCAGCCACTTACACAAAACATGATCAATGGACTCCCGCCACTCGTTAAAAACTCCA
Organism: Bryoerythrophyllum caledonicum; assembly: GCA_963971425.1. Classification (NCBI taxonomy): domain Eukaryota; kingdom Viridiplantae; phylum Streptophyta; class Bryopsida; order Pottiales; family Pottiaceae; genus Bryoerythrophyllum; species Bryoerythrophyllum caledonicum. The sequence continues at coordinate 9,617,793 of OZ020524.1, forward strand.
GGAGCCCCTCTAAGGAGGAACAAAGACAAATCAAACTACCCTCCCGACTTTTGGAAGTTACTTTCCGGAAATCATTGTACATAATCCGGATTCCGGAAGGATCCGGATCTACCCTACTAAAGCTAAGAAGATAGCTAATCTATAAACGATTGTTGTAGTGAGTTAAGAAAGTGGGAGTATTTGGAAAATAACATTAGCTCTCTGTCGGAACGAAATCGGAGCGGTTATTTTGGAAGGCACTTAGTGACGATTGGGTGCATTCCGGAGGGATACTGTCTCTACGAACAGCAACAGTTGGTAAGAGCAAAAGGCATGACATTATATTCAAACTGTCCATACCTCGTACGGAAGGTTGTCTTCCATTTGTCTCCTTCTTTGATTCGTACAAGGTTGTAAGCTCCCCTTAGATCAATCTTTATAAAGATCTTGGCGCTCCCAAGTTGTTCGAGAAGACTGAAGATCAAAGGTAGCGTGTAAACCAAATTCACCCTAACTATTTTCATCCAACCTAAATCTCATGGATGAAACCCTAAACCTGGTGGATGAAACCCTAACATCTAATGGATGAAATCCTAACACCTAATGGATGAACCCTAAACTAATAAATGAATCCTAAATATAATGGGTGAAACACTAGCCTAATGGATGAACCCTAACCTAAGATTGGAATTCATTGGATGAAGTTGAGTGCAAAGATTTTAACCATACAAGGTAAGATAAAAAGTAAATTAGACGTGGGGCAAGAAGTAGGGAAGGTAAATAAAGTTCAAGGGATAAAAATATCAAAGGTTGCGAGTACACGATGAACAATGAAGAAGAAGAAAAAATGTAAGGAAAAAGGTGCTCCAATCAAGGCAGCAGACCCCTTGACACTAAAACTACCGTAACTCCGTGGTCGTTGCTTGGATTTGTACGTGCAAGGTGTCCCTAAAAAGCCAACGTGAAGACCAAAGAGCCTGAAAAATCTCAGCTTCCAACTCGTTGGTGCCTGCCCGCAGTGGGCCGTCAAAGTTGATGGCCTGATTATGGCCGATAGCAGACCCCTTGTCACTAAAATTGCTGTAACTCCGTGGTTGTTGCTTGGATTTGTACGTGAAAGGTATCTTTGAAAAGCCGACGTAAAGACCCAAGAGCCTAGAAAATCTCAGCTCCAAATTCGCTGTTGCGTGCTTGCAGTGGGCCGTCAAAGTTGATGCACCGAATCTAGGTGGCAGCAGACCCCTTGTCACTAAAACCACCACAACTCCCTCGTTTTTGCTCCAAATTGAGCGTGCTTAGTATCCCTAGAAAGCTAACAAGAAGACCTAACTATTGTTTAAGTTTCATATTCTATCTCTAAATAATTGAATTGCAATAGCGATGCAACCGCAGCTCATCAACAAGAGTAAAGTTTTAGAGGCAACTTGACATGGCTTCGCTCAAGAGAGGAAGAGTGGCTGCACAGGTTCTCTTATACAAGTGAGAGACAGCCCTAGGGTGGCGGCCACATCTTCATCATCCAAATCTAGAACCCTAATAAAGATCAAGGGCCCACGATCAACCAAGGCCCCAAACCCGATTTTAGGGCTGGACAAGCTAAAAACCAATAATAGACTATTTTTTGGCAAAACTAACTTCATCAATGTGTTCAAAACACATTTAAACATCAAAATCATGTATTCATACACCCTAATCGGAGTTCTAGATCATTAGAAACCAACAATTTGACAAACCAATCACCATAAATTAAATTCTAATTATTTTCTTCTTCTTTTTTTTCTTCTTCTTCTTCTTATTATTATATTTGATTTTTACTTTATCTTTACCTTACGCTTATAAATAAGTGATTTACAATTCTTCGACTAACTAAACTCTAATTCACTAATTGTCTTTGACTAGACTAACTAATAATCTGAATGGTCTCCTTTGCTTATCGCAAGTCTAATTTCCTATCAATAACTCAAATTTTATCCCCCATGCTACTTTATGGTCACGTGGAGTCTAGTTAAGTAACATTTACTAATTAACACTAGAAGGTGCTACTAACTACTAATCTAACTACTATTTGTAATAAGCAAGGCAATTCTTCATTTACTAATCACTAACAAACGTTGTGGCGCTTTTAGGCGCTCACATATGGCGGCCATCTGGGACGACTTACTGGAGAGATTTCCAATATTGGGCACACGGTCAAAATCTTTATTTTGTTTGTGTTTTTTTTTGTTTTTTTGTTTTTTTTTTGTTTTTTTGGTTTTTTGCATTATTTTGAGCAACATATGCATCAAAGAATTAAGATTGGACAATCCGGTTGATATGATTTTAAAACTTCTTATACTAAAGATATACGAAGCTATTTTAAATCATATGTGTGATGTTTTAGAAAAAAACTCATAACATAAACATTGTTTCTATCCAAAAATAGATGATTTAAAGTCCCACCCTCCCTCCTCTACACTATTGAAGGGAAGTTGTACAATGGGACTATGAATGGATAGGTGAGACACTGGTCAATTAGTGGAAAAAGATAGGCCTCGAAATTTGTGTCTTAAACCACTAACTACATGTCAAATCGAGTACACATACCATACACTATTCTAGTGAATGTATGAATATGAACATAATGACATGAAGTAGGGTTGTTTTCATTCTTCCTATTCCAATGAAGTGACAACTTATATGACAGTTACTTCATGTTTATTCCAATTAGCTCACCTACATTTCAATGATATGGAGATCACATATTACTGTGAGTTCACCTACATTTCATCAATATGGAATCACATCTTCTTGTGATAAAGCCAAATCAAATCAAATCCTTCCAATTGATGGTTGAAATAAACTCTTTGATTGCAAGTTTGGTCATAGGGTACACCACGGTCATAGGATTCAAAGCACTAAGTGAAGCACTCTGAAGGTGTTTATATGCACAGACACACACAGGTGACATTCCTACTTGTATCAATGGCGGTGGACAGGAGACTACGTTGTGAAGTTGAAACAACGTGATCCATTGGTGTGGTTACATGATTGTAGAGGAAGAGGTTTACTGTTGAGCACAATTGACGTTGATACGCTTATTGTCCAAGCAATGTCTCAACCAGCTCATTTGTCTCAGGTTCAGAAGTTTATGTATATATTGGGTTTTTGATTGCAAATGTGTTTTACATGTTTGGGTGTTTGTTTGATAGCACATGTGAAGAGGATAACAACTGTGGGAAGACCTTAAGACACCTCGTCTACGTACTAACTTCAACTGTGTGTTGTGGTTGTGCATGGGGACAGGTGAGGGTCTCCACCTCATGAACTTCTACAACTTGCTCAAATTAGAGGAACAAAAAATCTTACTTCTGTAACCTTGACTCACAACTCCTGCATCTCTAGAAGATTTTTTGTTGTTGAGTTCTTACTTTGCTATTTTCTTGACTTTGAGAGATTATGAATATAGTTGCAATTTCACTTCAAGAGACATGCAGGGGGAGAGATGTATGCATGGACCTTGGTTGAGTCAATCTGTTAAGTTACTTGAGAAAATGTTGCTTTTGCTTACTTTCCAATACTCACTAGTAGTGAATGTCCTAGTCTGCTTCAAGACTACATGCTCATGAGTCACTAATCAAAGATTACCTTTGATCAAGACTATGACTAGTTCATGTGTTAAACAACTTTTCAAAGTTCACTAGTATGACTCTCTAATTAATTTCTTGACTGCATGCTCACTTGTCAAGGTTGTTTAGAAAATCTTTTAGCTCTAGAAACTGTGACTTGTTCATGAGAATGAATGATGTGATGGTTCTATCAGTTAGTTTGATGACATGTTTGTGTCCATATGGACAAAAAACAAGTTATGAGCATGTCCTTTTCAGAAAAAACAGACTTTGATCCATCAAAACAAGTAACTTTATGTAGTTACTTAGAGAGAATAAAAACAAAATTGTTGGAGTCAGGAAGTGCTCTGAAAGGAGAAGAACCGTACTGAACTTTTTAAAAATCTATCCTTTTGAGGTGTGGCAACCACAACATGGAATGATTCTGATCGTTTTGTTTTTAACTTTATGGTGATGTATTTCTTTTAGGAGGAGAAAGAAACAAGACTTGCATGGCACACAGATCTGGAGGGCATGGGTTACAAAGAACCACTTTCAGCACCCATTCCAGCAATTCAAGCTACACTGTCTACAATCCAAATGACAGAGATCCATGAGTTTGTGCAACAGTCCGACCTGACAGCGTTATAGTCGGCAGGAGAGGAATGTGAGAATCGTCCCTTACTACTGACTATTTAGACTTATCGATGTGGACCCGAGTCTTTGAGTTTGCAAACTTAGATATTCTTGCTGAACGCCAGAAAGCGCTTGATTGCTTGAAAGGCTTCAATGTTATTCTACCTGACTTGTTAGAGCAAGATTTTGCTGAAATTGCTAAGGCTGAAAAAGACACTTTGTTAGCTGAGGAAATTATCAAACACGCTAACAAGCGTGCTAACCCTCAGGCCTCTCATGGACTTGGTATTGCCACTCACTCGTTTCTCAAGAATATGACACTTAACCCAGTGAATAAGGCTGCTCTGGAGGATTTGGAGGAGTCTATCACATGCTCACAACAAGAAGCAGAAAATGCTTCGTTGGTGGCTTCTAGTCGTACTCTAGCGGTGGCATACAAACCTGCTCGTGCAGTTGAGGATGAAGTTTCACAAGAGGACCATCGCGGCTGGGCTACTGGTAACATTAACCTCCTAGCTCCAATCAAGACGTCAACATGGCGAATCAGGGCTGACTTGAAGCAAGCAGAGATTGATGAGAGCCGAGAGGAAGCTCTTTGTGGAAAAAACTTCATCATTTCTGCTGGAGTTAAGTTCCGTCATCCCTTTTCATTATACTACTTTGATCACACTAAGTGTGACATCACTACTAATAACTAGTTAACGTTGTGGCGCTTTTAGGCGCTCACGTATGACGGCCTTCTGGGACGACTAACAGGAGAGACACCCAACATTGAGCACACGATCAAAATCTTTATTTTATTTGTGTTTTTTTTTGTTTTTAAAAAAAATAAAATTATAAATATAAGAGTGCGATCATAAAAACTAAATCTACCTATATTAGAAGAGTTGGGAAGTCTTGCGCCTATGGAAGATGCAAAAATCGCAGCGTACGGTGTGTCATATCTCCGACCTGCGCCGCTAAGTCTGCCTCCGATAGCTCCCTAGGATGACCCAACAACCAGCAATGATGGCCCCATTGTGTCGCCCCCTCTTGTGGTAGAATTAGAGGCCTAAAAGCTCCCCAATATTGATCATCGTTAGGACCCTCATAAGTAGCCTCGAAGTATCGGATTGAGCCCTCTGGCTCGGTTCTGCCAATGCATAAAAATTGACCTAGAACTCTAGCTTGTCTAGGTAACAAATTGCCTACATAAAGCACTTCATTTCTGGTTGCTGCTGAAGGTTCCGGTCTGTCCACAACTCGCGTCGGCAAGGGTGGAAATAAAGGTGGATGCGGACTTAAAGGACCCCTTCTCCTCTGACCAAAGTTGGATGGGGCATTCAACCGCCGACGTTGTGCCGGGGGCAGTGGAAGTAAATCGACTTGTGATGGTTCACGCCACCTACTCTGAGGGGAAGGAGGTTGGGTCAATGATATTTCTCTATCTAGAAGTGTGCAAGTGATAGCTCTAGACTCGGGTTACTAGCTAACGGTTGAACACCCTCACTAGTTGAAGGTTGTTCACTGGTATCTGCCTCACCGGCCGAGCCCGAGGATCGGAACCATACGGTATTTGACATATTAACAGAAGCTACGCTTAGAACTAAGAATGAGTAGAAAGAAAATAAGGGAGGATAAGATGAGAGATGTGGAGGAAGTGGTAAGGATGAGAAGCTATCGCTATAGCACCTATTTATACTAAGTTTATACTTCTAAATTAACAACCACAATGCCATTGTGATTATTCCCTGATACCAGTCGTGGATACTTATCCTAGAAGATAAGGCCATTGTGGATGGACATGGTTGAGCCAGGATTGACATCCTATAATTGGCTCAACTAATAATGTATGATGCCAAGGTAGGTGGACTTTAACTGACCTTCTAAAATGTAGGAACTTCTAGATTAGACTTCTACATCATCACACCTTGTATTCCTTGCATCGATTACGAGAAGTCCTAGTCGGAAATACTTCTCCGTTCTATGTTTGTAGCTGAACAGAGTTGTTTGGATAAGCTTCCACAATCAAGTAAGATCCGATTCAAACAGCATCAAATTTGCTTGGAAAATCAATTTTCCTGGCATCTTGAAGCATCACGAGCATCCCAGGAAGAAGAGTTCTTGTTTTGTGCCTCTTATTAAAGGCCAACTTCCTTCGCCGTTGGATGGCTTCCACATGTTGGGCATTAGCCCTTCGAGCCTTATCCAATCTTTCTAATAATCCCAATCTCTCTATCAATGAGGGAGCCAATGGCATCCTCTCATCCATGGCAATCCGGAGAGACTGGACTTCAAATTCAATTGGTAGAATGGATTCCACCCCATAAACTAAAGAGAATGGAGTGGCCTTGGTGGTCACCTTATACGTAGTACAATAGGCGCACAAGACAGCAGAAAGTTTAGTGTTCCAGTCCCTGTTTGAATCTTGAACTGTCTTCCTCAAAATATTGACCAATGTTTGATTAACTCTCTCAGTGTTTCCATTAGTCTGAGGATGATATGGTGTGGTCATCTGGTGGTTTATATCAAACCGTTTAATCATGGATTCAATTACTGAGTTCAGGAAATGAGTTCCCCTATCACTGATCAAAATCTTTGGGCATCCAAACCTCGAGATAACTTGCTCAAACAAAAAGTTGGCAGCATAAACTGCATCATTAGCTTTCACTGCCTTAGCCTCAGCCCATTTGGTGAGGTATTCCGTGGCTACAATGATATGCTTCATTCCTCTAGAAGAGTTGGGATGAACCTCTTCGATATAATCTACGCCCTACTTTTCAAAGGGAGCAAGTGGCAAGGAGACATGAAGGGGCATTGCCATATATAAATCATTCTTTGCATATCTCTGACACGCATCACAATGCTTGGCATGGTCATGGGCATCTTGGAACATTGTAGGCCAGAAATATCCACCTCTCAAAGCCTTCTGAGCAGTCAATCTGCCAGCAAAGTGGCCTCCACATGCACTATCGTGACAGGCCTCCAAAATCTTAGGCACTTCTTCCTCCAATATGCAACGCCGTAGTAACCCATCCACTCCTCGACGATATAACCGGTTTCCTATGATGGCAAAGTGGCGGATGTTCACCCTCACCTTGCGGCGCTCATAACGAGACAACTCTTCAGGAAGTTGCTGAGTGGCCAAAAATTGAGCAATGTGGTTATACTACTTGCGTTGACAGGTGATGGTGAATAACTTCTCATCTACCAATCCATCTTTGATTGGAGTAGAACCCACCCTCTCAGATAATCTGGATAAGTGGTCCGCTTAGTGGTGCATCTTGCCAGGCTTGTATTCTACAGTGTAGTCAAATTCCTCCAATAATAGAACCCATCGAGCAATTCTACCACTCAAATCTCCCTTGTTCACCAAATACTTGATCGCCATATGATCCACAAAGAAGACAACTGGGTTAAGAAATAGATAATGTCGGAACTTCTTCACAGAAAACACCATGGCTAAACACTCACGTTCCGTGGTGGTGTAGTTCTTCTCTGCAGCATTCAATTGTTTGCTAGCAAAAGCAATGGGAAAATCCTTCTTCCCATCTCCCATTGGTTGACATAAGGTACTTCCTACCGCCACTGCGGAAGCATCACAGTAGACATGGAATGGAACATTCCAATTGGGAGGCTTCAACACCGGATACGAGCTCAATCTATCCTTGAGCCACTGAAATGACTCTTCACACTCCTCAGCCCACTCAAACTTTACCAATTTTCTCTGAAGTCGGGTGATGGGAATGGTTTTTGTAGCATACTCAGGAATTAGCTCCCGGTACCAACCAATATGGCCTAGGACTCGCTCTACTCCTTTCACATTCACAGGTGGAGCTAAGTTCATAATGACTGCCACCTTCTCCGGATTAGGCTCTCGACCTTCCTTGGAAACTACATAACCAAGAGTGATTCCCTTCAAGACTGCCAGGAATAGTTTCTCCGGATTGAGAGCTATCCCCACCCTTCTACACCGCTCAAATGCTTCCCGGATACAATTGAGGTGACACTCAATATGTGATTGAGTGCTAAAGTCATCTATGAACACAATCATAGTCTTGTGTAACAGATCAAAGAAGGCATATGTCATGGCCCTCTGGAAGGCTGATGGAGCATTATAGAGCCCAAATGGCATTACTACGAAGACAAACGTGCCCCATGGTGTGGTAAACGTTGTTTTGTGCCTATCTTCAATTGCAATAGACACTTGATTGTAATCTGAGTAGCCATCCATGAAGGTATACATCTCATGGCCAGCTACTTCATCCAAGATGTTGTTAATGAATGGAAGAGGGAAGTGATCCTTCTGACTGTTCTTGTTCAACTTCCGATAATCAATGCAAATCCTCAGTTTGCCGTTCTTCTTCTTGACTAGTACCATGGGTGAAACCCAACTGGTAATCTCCACTAGTTTTATGAAACCAGCTTGGAGCAACTTTTCCAGTTCTGCTTTGACCACTAATTGCAACTGAGGATTCATTCGACGCTCCTTCTGACAAATGGGGATGGCTCCCGAGATCAAAGGAATCCGGTGTTGAGCTATCTCAAGAGGTATACCTTTGAGATCCTTGTATGACCAAGCAAAGATGTCTCGATACTCCATAACTAATTCCTTATACTTAGCCACATCCTCGTCACTCAGATTGATGCCCACTTTGATGTTTCGCGTCTCCTCTCCTTCCTTACATACGTCTAAGTACTTCCAGTCAGCCTCGTGGACATGAGGCTGTTCCGTGGGTCCTCTATACCAATCTTCGGGTAAATCCAATTATGCCACCACTGGCTATCATGCCTGAAGAAGTCTTCTTGAAATGGAGAGGAGGCCTCAATTCATCTTCTTCCTTAAGAATTTCAATGTCTTCTACCACGGTTCTATCCATGTCAACCGCATAGGACTCTACTGGGCCTACTGAGTCCTCAGGATCTATCTTTACATCACCGAATAAGGCTAGGCCTTCAATCCAGTTCACCGAATCTACTACTTCAAGGTCAGAATGGATATGTGTCTGCAACCACTGATCAAATTCCTCATCTCCTTGCCAGTGGCAGAGACTAGGTCCCATACAACAAATAGAGGACTCTCCACCATTGGGTAACTTTGATGCAATCGACTTCTCCCTAGAATCCAATTGGTGGAGGTCGTAAGGAACCTCTAAGGCCTCAATGTCTGATGAATCACTAGACTCAATAGTAAACTGAGCCTTAGAGGCCCGAATTTTTACCTTTGTCTGATTGTGAGCCGGACCAAAGGATATATGAGGCTTCTCGCCTCCCCAACTAACCACAGCTTCTGCGGCTCTCAACCATGGTCGACCTAACAACAAAGGAAAGGATTCCTTTTGTGAATGGGTTTAAATAACATGGATGGTTAAGGTGTAAGATTCACCTCCTACCATCACTTCACAATCCTTAATCTGACCCACCGGTCGCGCTGGACTCTGGTTAGCCATGCTAATCACAATGGGAGATGGCCCAGTGAGACTTAGCCCGAGCTTCTCCATAGTTTGCAAGGGCATAATGTTCAGGCTACTACCACCATCCACCAAAGTGTTTGGTAGCACCTTGTCCACAATGACTGCCTCTACTTCCACCGCCTTGACTTCAACGACCTTGTTGATTGCTTGAGTCCTTGCCGCTACCTTGACCTTGGATTTTCTTCGAGATCTAATTGGAAGCTTAGTCTTAAGCAGCTTCCGAGTCTCAGGTGACAGCTCCAAGAATTGGGCTATGGTAATGTCAGCCTTAATCCGATTTAAGTCTGCCCATAAATCATATGAGCCACGTGATGATTCATTGATGGACCTCCGAGGAATCAACCTTTGCAGTTCAGGCACCCGAGGACCTTCCCAGTCATCCTTCCTTCCATCCTGCTCATGGCTAGTCTTTAGAAAGGGAAAATCTTCTAATAAAGGATGGAAACTCAAGGGAACTTCCTCTTTACCATGAACTGCTTTGGCGGCCTCTCGAGCTACCTTCTCCATATCTGAAAACCGGGGGGGGCTCTCAGTGGTGGAAGAATCTCCTTCCTCTTCCACAACCTCTTTTAGAGGTACCATGGACCTTGTCATAATGGCCAAAGATGGAGCCACCACAGTACCACCTTCTTCTGAGACGGAATGGGTGATGAGGTTGGACTCCAGTGACAGGCTCTCAATGACCACAAACGTAGCAGGGGGCGGCGGTCCATATCCATCTCCGGTGGTTTGACTCACATATCTGACATCTTGTGAGTTCTGGTTGCTATTCAGGTTCTGGTGTCCACTTTGGTGTTGGTTCAATGGAATGAATCCCGTATTGGTCTCCAATCTACATGGAGCCTGTCGATTCTCCTTGTTGGCACTATAATCATAATACAAGTTTTGAGGTCTCACTACATTTGGGTGTGGAGGCTGCCTAGCTCCTCGTTGCTGGTCTAGAGCTTGTTGTGAATAGTTACCAGGTGGGTGTGGTAATGGCATGACCTTGTCAAACTTCCTACACACATGGGTGGGGTGATTTCCACCACAATTTCCACAGACTACTTGATTCTCAATCCAACACTCACCACCTACGTGTTTTTTTCCACAAAAAGCATGGACCTCATTCCTTGCCCTTCCTTGGTTGTTGTAGTCCTGACTACTACTCTGATAACCTTGGTTACGATGCAGGGGCATGTACAACTGCTGAGGAGGAATGGGGGTCTGATAAACCTGTTGGACCTGGCAGAATTGAGCAGTGTGACCAGGGTGGCCACGCGTAGTGCACCACAACCCAGAGGCATGCCTTCCTGGCTCAATGGCAGGTGGACGAGGATTAAGGTTGTGGTTCTTCATCCAAGTAGCCATCTGTTCTGACATTTGGTTCATCTCTTGAAGTATGCGATCCTGGAATCCCTTCTGAGAGCTCTCAATTTCCTTCTTCATTTCATCTTTCCAACTTCTTTCTGGAAGTGCCAAGACTGGGCTCTGAACTTGTAATGGTTGGACCATAAGAGGTGGACCCAACCTGCCTTGTTCATAGTTTGATCCATATCTCACCGGAATGGGCATATCCGCCCGCGATGTAGTAAGAGAAGGGCCTGGGTTTTGAGCATAAATGGGGATAAAGCTTGGGATTCTATCTCCTTCTCTCCTCCACAGCCGCTCTTGCTCCTTGTTGACTTGCTCCACTTGCCTAGCTGCCACCTTGGCCGGGTGTGAACTTAAGATCTCTCTTATGACCTTTTCATTGATAAAACCTTGGAGGAAAAAGTGCTTCAAGGTGTCGTTGTCTAACAAGTTTCCTACAAATCGGTCCACTACCCATTCAAAACGTCTGATGTAGGCAATGATGTCCTCATCAACACCTTGCCTGATGGAAGACAAGGCTGTCAATGCAGCGCTCTAGCCCACTTCAGGCCGGAATTCCTCCAAGAAGGTCGCTTGTAAAACATTCCAATCGGCAAAGGTGTTGACGGCGTGGTTTCTATACCATGCATACGCTCCATCCTTAAAGGTGTTTGGGAACCATACCAAATAGTAACCTGATTCTGAGACCAAGGAGGTTGTCAGAATCTCTATGAATAGCTCCACATGAAGAAAAGGGTCCTCATCTCTTGATCCAGTGAACACAGGAAGGTTGGGTGGGACAGAATGTGCGACTAAACCCTCCGGGAAGACTATGGGCAACCCCCTAGGTTGCACTAATGGATTTATGGCCCGAGCCGCTTGGCCTGGGGCTCCTCCACCACCTCCACTCATGGCTCCAACGCCTTGGGTTGCCACTGGTTGAACCACCGGGACAAAAATCTCTCCTATGTCTTCAACTATCTCAAAGGCCTCCGGGTCTACCTCCACTATTGGCTCGATGGCGACCGCCCCAGGGGATGTCGTACGTGCTTGTATTCCACTAACAATTCCAAAGTCAACACCGTCGAACTCCTCTAAGTCTTTGACAGTCCTTCCGGAAGCTCTTCGGGATCCAACCCAACAAATATCTAGGCTAGGAGAGAGTTCAAGTCGATTAGAACGGGTACGCGGGTACATCTAACGACCTCACATCCACGTGCACTCTATAACTACACACCATTTTTTTTCTTAATTATATTTTATTTTAATTTTATTTTTTGACAACTAAGACCCTAGCCTACCCTCAAGCGGGCAGAGAACGCAAGCCACCCAATCAAGACTACACATTGATGACAAGCTTCGGCTTGGCAAACCCCAAAGGTCTCATCCGGATTGGGCATACGAGACTGTCACGTTGTGTAGGGCTGACCAAGTAATGGGCGAGACACTACGCCCTGCCTCGGCGGCCAGGACTCCTTGTTCTCAGTTCAGCCCACTCTTGGCATTACCTACTGCAAGCAACCTATCAGACTGACCTAAATTGTTCACATGCATCCATTCAAGGTTAAGGTGTACCTTTCGCAATCCAGCTTCCTGCGCAGTTAGTATACCACCGGCCTAAACGATCACAATGGTTTCTAATCTAACAAAAGTTAGTTAGGAATAAAATCTGGGTAGTGCTCCTTCCAACACGACCCCAACATGCACCTGTACGTCACCTACATGTGAGCCACAAGTCAATGTTCCACAAGATAAACAAATCACCTTTCAAGCAATCCTAAAGCCTAAAGAGTTAGGCTCCCGGCAGACGCACCATTATGTGAACCAAATTCACCCTAACTATTTTCATCCAACCTAAATCTCATGGATGAAACCCTAAACCTAATAGATGAAACCCTAACACCTAATGGATGAACCCTAAACTAATAAATGAATCCTAAATATAATGGGTGAAACACTAGCCTAATGGATGAACCCTAACCTAAGATTGGAATTCATTGGATGAAGTTGAGTGCAAAGATTTTAACCATACAAGGTAAGATAAAAAGTAAATTAGACGTGGGGCAAGAAGTAGGGAAGGTAAATAAAGTTCAAGGGATAAAAATATCAAAGGTTGCGAGTACACGATGAACAATGAAGAAGAAGAAAAAATGTAAGGAAAAAGGTGCTCCAATCAAGGCAGCAGACCCCTTGACACTAAAACTACCGTAACTCCGTGGTCGTTGCTTGGATTTGTACGTGCAAGGTGTCCCTAAAAAGCCAACGTGAAGACCAAAGAGCTTGAAAAATCTCAGCTTCCAACTCGTTGGTGCCTGCCCGCAGTGGGCCGTCAAAGTTGATGGCCTGATTATGGCCGATAGCAGACCCCTTGTCACTAAAATTGCCGTAACTCCGTGGTTGTTGCTTGAATTTGTACGTGAAAGGTATCTTTGAAAAGCCGACGTAAAGACCCAAGAGCCTAGAAAATCTCAGCTCCAAATTCGCTGTTGCGTGCTTGCAGTGGGCCGTCAAAGTTGATGCACCGAATCTAGGTGGCAGCAGACCCCTTGTCACTAAAACCACCACAACTCCCTCGTTTTTGCTCCAAATTGAGCGTGCTTAGTATCCCTAGAAAGCTAACAAGAAGACCTAACTATTGTTTAAGTTTCATATTCTATCTCTAAATAATTGAATTGCAATAGCGATGCAACCGCAGCTCATCAACAAGAGTAAAGTTTTAGAGGCAACTTGACATGGCTTCGCTCAAGAGAGGAAGAGTGGCTGCACAAGTTCTCTTATACAAGTGAGAGACAGCCCTAGGGTGGCGGCCACATCTTCATCATCCAAATCTAGAACCCTAATAAAGATCAAGGGCCCACGATCAACCAAGGCCCCAAACCCGATTTTAGGGCTGGACAAGCTAAAAACCAATAATAGACTATTTTTTTGGCAAAACTAACTTCATCAATGTGTTCAAAACACATTTAAACATCAAAATCATGTATTCATACACCCTAATCGGAGTTCTAGATCATTAGAAACCAACAATTTGACAAACCAATCACCATAAATTAAATTCTAATTATTTTCTTCTTCTTTTTCTTCTTCTTCTTCTTCTTATTATTATATTTGATTTTTACTTTATCTTTACCTTACGCTTATAAATAAGTGATTTACAATTCTTCGACTAACTAAACTCTAATTCACTAATTGTCTTTGACTAGACTAACTAATAATCTGAATGGTCTCCTTTGCTTATCGCAAGTCTAATTTCCTATCAATAACTCAAATTTTATCCCCCATGCTACTTTATGGTCACGTGGAGTCTAGTTAAGTAACATTTACTAATTAACACTAGAAGGTGCTACTAACTACTAATCTACCTACTATTTATAATACGCAAGGCAATTCTTCATTTACTAATCACTAACAAACCTTGTGGCATTTTCAAGCGCTCACATAGCGGAGATCGATTCTTCTTTGGTACCTTGTTGAGACCTCGATAGTCTACGCACATCCGTAGAAAATCATCTTTCTTCTTTACAAATAAGATGGGTGCCCCCGCCGATAACTTTGAGTGCTGAATGAAATTTTTGGCTAGATTCTTGTAAATGTATTGACGTAACTCCGTCAATTTTGTTTGCGATAGATTATAAACTGGGCCAAAAGGTGGTTGCGTACCTTCTTGTAAGTCTATGGCACAATCATATGATCGATGCTCCGGTAGCATGTCGGCGTTCTTCTTCTGAAACACATCTTCGAAATCCTTATAGTACTCTGGTATACTTGTTACAAGAGTCTTTTTTTTCGCAAATTTAAGTCGCATAGATAACAAATGGAGTACTCTCCTTCGACGATCTTATGAATGCTCTTGCTCCAATAAATAAGGGCTTCTTGATTGACAATTTTTTAACAGGTTTTTTCATGGAACGTTTTGTAGAGAATATTATCTTCCGCAGCTTTCAAACTACAGATGGGTTATGCTTTTCTAACCATGACAGGCCAAGAATGACAGGATTTGACGGGATTCTAATGACATTGAAAATAATACGGCTATTACGGCGTGCAAATGTCACTTTTATAGGTATTGGTTCATGAGTGACACTTCCAGAGGACAGAGGTCGTCCATCTATTACTTCTTCATGAACAAGTTTGGATTTCTGTGTAAGAGAAATATTGTGATCTTTGGCAAAGTTTTCATCTAAAAAACAAACTGAGGCTCCTGAATGTAATAAAACTAAAGTTTTGAGGTTTTGAGGGTCTAAAGATAATGGGACTGTAAAACAACGGGCAGGTAGATTGGAAAGATAGGAACCTGATTGTTGTTGTGTAACCAAATTGTCCAGCCACATGGTTTCTATTGTGGCTGGACATCTTTGTTTTCCTGAATGATTGCTCCTCTGGTTTTGATGATGCGTTGATTCTACTTCTTCGGACAATTTCCAGCCTTGTGACCTTCGTGACCGCAATACAAACATAATTCTTTCTCCATATGACGCTTCTTTTTTTCAGGAGTAAGGGATTTAAATCGTACCGCATCAATTTGCATGTCTTCTACATCCGAATGTGAATTCAGACTGCATGCCGACATAGTTGGAGTACGATGGGTCGTATCTTGTCTTGATAATGTCCAGGAGCGTTGATCTTGGCACCGTTGAAACAATCTATTATCGCACTTCACGGCTTGACTAATGGCTTCATTCAATTTTCGTGGGTCAGGAAAAGTCAATAGTAAATCCTTCACATTGTCTTATAAATCCCAATAGAACTAACTAATCATGGTTTCTACATCCCAGTTGATGTCGCACGCTAGTTGCTTGAAATCTAATGCATAGATTGATGTCGAACGTGCTCCTTGACGTAGTGATCGAATCTTTGTTATAGTCCATCATGATTTGTCATGTTCTCCAAATGCTTCCGCAAATGTCTCTAAAAAGGTTTCAAAGTTGTTCAAAATTGATGAGCCTTTCTCGAACAATAGAGCAAATTATGATAAAGTTTGTCCTGTAAGTAAGGTTCCAACCAATTTAACATGCGATTCTTCCGTTGGATAGCGTTCAGGCTGCTAATCCATTAGCAATCGAATTTGATTGATGAATCTTTGAAACTTAGAGCGTGTACCATCAAACTTATGTGGAAGGCTGATTTGAGGCTAATTTTGTTGTTGAACAAGAGGGCCTTGTTGAACTATACGCGAACTTGCTTGATCCGGTATAGAAGTGTGAAGTTGGTGAACTCGAACTTGAGCTGTCTCAGATGTACCATCGTTATGAATTCTTGCAGTAACTCTTTGAATGTCCATAGTTCTAGTTGATAGAGCCGTTAGAACATTCATGATTGCGTCTAAATTGGACTCAAAAGTTTTAGTCATACTAATATCCGGACCTTCAGTCATTCTGAAAGAAAGAAAATGAATCTAAAGGAACACAATATTGGTCTAGAGGAGGGTAATCCGTAACCTCTAAAACGCCTTAATACTTTTAAGCAGAGGAATGATCTACTCTCTCACAAAAAATAAAGCTTCAATATTGTGAAAAAAAAATTAGTTTAGAAGAAGGTAATTCGCAACTTCTAATACTTTTGGGCACTTTGCTAGAAGAGGGGTGATCCAGACTCTCCAAGAAGAGTCTAACTGTGATATTGAAGATGAAGTTAGTCTCGACAAATTGCCAAGGACCAAACTCATAACAATGATTGATGCTAAGAGAGAGAGCTAACTTGATATTAGAACAAGATCAAGGACAAGAACAAGGTACAAGAAGGCCTTAGCTAAATCACAAGAGTAAGTTGTCGAGACTGAAGACACCTTCAGCCTCGATTCTAATTTATATTGTTGACATAAGGCCCTTATGGAAGCTTCTCGAGCGACTTTCACAAGCTAAGAAGCTTCTTCAGTAACTTCTAAGAACTACGAAGCTTCTCTAACAACTTCCTAGAGTCTTCTAGAGTCTTCTAGAGTCTTTTAAGGTTTTCTAGAACCTTCTAGAATCTTCTAGAACCTTGTAGAGTCTTCAAGAACTTTCTAGAGTCTTTCTAGAGTCTTTTAGAAACTTCTAGAGTCTTTCTAGAGTCTTTTAGAAACTTCTAGAGTCTTCTAAGGCTTTCCAACGTGTCTTCTAAGGTATGTCCGTGACATTATTGATAATAATCCGAGAATGGCAATGAAGGGTGACAAGTGATCTGGTCACTATATAAATAATCAGTTATAATTTTAAGAAATTAACCATGACTATATAAATTCAACTATCTGTATTTAAACCTCATAGAGTTCTAATATTCGATATTTAAAGCCTCATAACAATCTTTATGTATGCCCACATATATTCCTACATTTATAATGTACATGCCTATTTACAATAACAATGAACGAAAATTTATTTGAGTAGAAATAAATATACTTATTCATTACTATACTCAAATTTTTGTTGAATTTGAAAGGAATTATCATAATGTGAATTCAACTTTGTATGTTTAACTTGTAAAGAACTAAGTGTAAGTACAAGTATATTTTCTCACTCTTGCAAACATTATCCTTCAATACACATAGTCAAATTGATGAAGATTTTCTAACATCACTTTGTATAAGTTTAAAGAGAACTCTTATGCTTACATTTTTTAAAAGCACATAGTAATACTTATTATTCAAACATGTAAAATTTTTTGAGAAGATGAGTTGGCCATCAAAGAGATAAATCAACCATGTTAGTAATTACTCACACGAAGACAATTTGCAAAATATTATTAACAGATACAACCATCCTATCTTTTTAAGGTTCTACGTAGATGTTTAAAGCATGACAAAATCATTCATTAACTGTTGAAAATATGAAAAAAAACAAAACAATTCTACTGTTACATGTTTGACATGTAAATTCATACAATCGATTGTTACTATGAAGCCCTCTTTGTCTAATCTGGTGTTAAGGCTATTGTGGGAGTCTTATAATTCCAAATTTGAGATGTCGAAAACTTATTTTAATAAATATTATAGTAGAGAGCACAACTTCAAATGAGAGAATAAGTTGGAGTTTTTAAAAATATCTTAGAATTATACTTCAGAATCTAGAAGATAAAATCCGAAAATTTAAAATTGTCTAATCTTTAATGTTAAGTTATTTAAGAGCTCAAATTTATAAACATTCAGATTCCATAGTGTGATATGTAAAAATTTGATAATACATTTTTTAACACTAGAGACCCAGTTCTTTGCAAAATGAATTATTAGACTTTTGAGATTTCTTTAGAACCTTTGAAGTAAAATCGATATAACTTAAAATAATACACACAAATATATGCCAGATTACATGATTCTAAAACCTTCATAAACTTCAAAATACTCCTGCGATCTTGTCGACGAGCCATGAGGTACCTAACTACCTACACCATCTTCGACATATTTCTTTCACATCTCCTTCACTGAATCTAGGTCCACTATCTCCTTGAATCGTAGATAGAAATTCACACTATCTGCTAGACTGAAATCACATGATATGGCCCAATGATACATCATCTCTAGAACCATCATCACAGTCATATCTAGGTATTGAACTATCCGATCGAGCTCAAAAGTATTTATTTATGTTCGCACATGATTTAACATTCGTACTCATGGAAAAAGAATCAATATAGCATTGCCTGCGAAAAACATATTTGAGCCACTTCGTCTACTTCAAAATCTGAGTGAATTGCTCACTCTTGTGTTTTAGTACAATATATCAAATCTTTGTAGCTCTTAAGACTTATAATTTAAAGGTGTCCAAAAGTGCATCCTCCACGTGAATATAAATTCTGGTTCCAAAAGAAGATTTAATGATCGTCTTACTTCTAACACCAAAAATGATACGCAATAAACCTCCAGCTTCTCTCCTTTCTGAGCACCACAATTTTGAGCACTTATCAAAAGTATCATCCACGAGAGAAATTGCATGGGCAATCTCCGCTTTCTCATTTTCTCTTTCTGCCATATTACAAGAATTGAAATCATAAATGTTCAGTCATTCGTCATTTTTAATCTTTATTACTCGTGGAGTCAGATGCAGTAGTGGACCATCGATAAGAGGTGCACTTCTTTCGAAACCAAGAGAAAGAGTCCTTCGATGTCTATTCAAATCAAGATTCTGCTCATAGAAGATATTATACATACTTGGGACATGATAGAAGAGAGCTTCGCAAAAAGTAGAAGAATTCAAATTAAATTCGTCAAACTCGACCTTTACATCTTCTATATCTCTTTCCATCATCATAAGATAAATAATGAAATCCTTCAAGTTAGTGTCACAATCAAATTCCCCGCTTGCCTTGAATGATATTCTAAAAGGTAGAATGTCGAATTTCAAATAGCATTCCGAGCTTCTTGACAATAAACGCTGCAAATTGTTGTGATTGGAGTTTTCTGCAAAACTAGTATTCAGTGCTACTCAAAATTCATCCTCGGCCAACATATTTTCACTAGCATCTCTGAGTGCCTCAAACAAATCCTTAACACAAGGAAATTTGTGTTTCACCATCAAAATCTGAGAGAGTTCCAAAACTTCCATGCACTTCATGATACTATAGTTAGAGCAGCGAATGTCGTTTTGAAATTCACTCTCAGAACTATCTTCTATAAGCTCGTCCACTCAGTGCATGAGACTAATCAATGCCACACAACCTTTTTCTGCAAACTATATTCCCGGCTTGAACTTAAATGCTTCACCTTTGTAAAAAAAGGTTCTACGAACTTCACTCATTAATCATCCAATGCCACTTTTTCCAACTCAACAGCATTTTCTTTCATTAAAAAATATAATTTTTTACTACATATATTAATATAAAAAAAACCATAGTGTCAAAATAATAGGTTAAAGTAAAATCTAAATTAACAAATTAAAAAATCATGAAAGTAAAAGATAAAATATAAGATGAAATTAAAGATAAACCAAAGCACAAGACCTTTGCCTACTTGATTACAAGACTCTTGATTGTGCTTTTAACACCTTCAACACTACTATATATTTTCTTTTGTATTAGAACATAATTTTTTTCTTCATATTATGATTTAATTTGAATAATTTTTTTGCTAATAAAGTTTATGAAATTTCAAGTAATGGCCTAATTTGTTGTTTGGAAGAAAAAATTGATTTTAAAGTTTGACTAATTTTAATGAATAGATTCTCAACTTTTGTTAAATTATACTATTATTTATACAAAGTATAAAATTAGTTATAATCTATTGTGAGCGACATTTCACAACCCTTGATTGCGTTTTGTAGTCGGAGGTGCAATATCACTCCCATTGTTTAAACAAGGTTAAAGTCTTCTAAATGAAATTAACCCTTAGTAGTTTAATATTTACACACTGTAAATAATTTAAACCTAAGTGACTTACTTTTAAGCCACAGTAAAATAAGTTACCTTAGTAATTAATTTTTAATCCAAGTGACTTACTTTAAATCCACAGTAAAATAAGTTACTCTAGCAAATAATTTTAACTCTAGTAATTTAATTTTATCTAGGTGAGTTATACTGTATCTATAGGTTAAAATTTTTACTTTTACCGAATGATTCAAACTTAATTTTTTTCTTTTTACATTTTTTTTCTTAATTCAACTTTAATTTTTAACTTTTTAACTTAATTCAACTTTAGTTTTTTATTTTTAACATTTTTTTTTTTTTTTTACCACATTATATAGTAAAAATTCAAGTAACTAGACAACTTTCAATGCAAACAACATCTACAAGCAATCACAAAAATATCATTACAACTCAATCATACCAATACATTCATACTTCAAATCCCAACAACACCACAGAATCATTGATACAACCAAATAGTTGAAGTCAAGCTTAAAAAGTAATCATTGAGGGCAGCGGCACCCCTGTCGTAAAACCAGCAATAATTTCTTTGTCATCACTCCAATCAACTTGAAACTTCGCCACGAGATAGTTGACTTCACTCTGCTCCATCACGCGAAAAAAACAATGAAAAATCTCTAACCAATCACAAGTTACGGACCTTCAAAGTTGCTGATCCTAAAGTCTTCCGGCCACCAACCCCTCGCACTTCATCAGCCGTAGCTCCTTCGTCTTTGCTTGAAATTGCGCGTGCTTGATATTCGTGAAGAATTAACTTTGATCTCCACAAGTTTGTCAAATATGAGATCCAAATTCGTTGTCGTCTGCCCGCAGTGGCCCACCAAAGATGTTGCACCGAAACTAGTTAGCAGCAGACCCCTTTAACACTAAATCCACCACAACTCTCTTGGTTTTTATCCAAACTAAGTGTGCCTAATGCCCCTAAAAAACTAACATCAAAACCTACCTATTTATAAAGTTTCAGCTTCTAATCTTAATTAATTAACACACAACGGCCATCCAATCGCCGCTCTAACAAGTCAAAAAAGTGGAGAAGTAATTTGGCATGGCTTCGCCCAAAGAGAAGAGAGAGAGGGTGAGTGGCCACCTACGCCCTCTTTTACAAATAAGAAGGTGCCCAAGGTCGGCCCAAGGATGGCGGCTACATCTCTTCCTTTGAAATCAAAAATCCTTAACTAAGATCAAAGGCCCACAATCCACATGAGCCCTAAACCCGATTTTAGGGCTGGACATGCCTAAAACTCTTATAATTAAACATGTTCTTACAAAATTAATTTCACCAATGTGTTCAAAACACATTTAAACATCAAATTTGACTGTTCATACGCTCTAATCCGAGTTCTACATCATTGGAAATCAACAATTTGCCAAATCAATTATTAACCCACACTACTTTCAACTCTAACTAATCTATAAAAATGGATAGCAAGGCTTCTTGCTATGGAAACTTACTAACCATTTTTCCCAACTCCTCAACCCCTTTTTCTTCTTCTTTTTGGTCTTTTTCTTGTTTTTCTTTCTTTTGTTTTTTTTTGGTTGTTTTGGCTCTTTTTCTTATATTTTCTCAAATACACAAAATACCAATTCTAAAATCTAATTCAAATATCTAATTGAATACCTTACTAGAAAAAAAATTCAACCTACTTAAGTCTAACTCAAAGTTGACTACCTTCTAATTTTTTTTTCATTCAACTACAACTACTTAACCACTAACTTCAACTACCACTAATATAAATTCTTCTATAACACTACTAATACTAAATACGGAGTCCACCGCAATGGATACCTTGTCTCTTCAACTTCTCGCATCTAATTCTCCAATTAACCCCCAGATTCTTCTCCTAATTCTAACTTAATGATATTTTGAAATCCTTCTACTCACTAACCTCATCTAACTACTAATTTTCTAATTAATTCACCAATTTCTAACAGATTGGTCTAAAATCAACTGTAAACCAATTTTTGGGTTCACATAATTGGCGACCATCAGGAAACGGATTTTGAATGTTTCGCTCGATGACCTTGTATTTTGCAATTTGTGGCCTCCTCTCAACCATAAATATGAAGGTGAACGACCATGTAAAAGATTATGGAGAAGGATCCATGTACACTTGTGTGGGAAAGTCTTTTTAATATCCGCTTGGTAATTATATATTTCCTGCTTATCCACTAGCTCAATCAAGATTCGTACCAGTCTATGCGACCATAGGATTCGAATCCGGCTCAATCTAGATTTAAAGAACAGTCTATCTTTGCTTCTTGCATCCACAAACGGATGTCTTGAACTTATGTGCCTTTTGTATAAGACCTACGGTTCCCTGGAAACCACTCGATTGAGAAGGTACACGTTAAATTTTGTATTCGTTGCATCTACTGCTTGACGTTCTTGTGGAAAATTCGTGACTATTTAAAGTCTAGAGTAGTACGGAATTGTTGAAAAACACTTCCGTTACAAAATACGGGCCTAACCACACTGCATCAAACTTGCTTGGAAAATCGATATTTCTTGCATCCTGAAGTAATATCAGCATTCCGGGTTACAGCATCCGAATTTTGTTTCGTTTGTCAAACAAGACCTTATGTCTACGTTGAATGGCCTCGATGTGTTGAGTTGTTCTACTTCTACGTTCATCCAATGCCTTAAGCTCGATCAACCTAGTTTTCAACAACTGCTTGTCTACTAGCCTAGAGTCGACTGCAATCCTAAGAGAGGGAATTTCAATCTCAATTGGTAAAACTGCCTCCAGGCCATAAAATAGTATAGCCATGGTAGTAACTTTGAATGTGGTCCTGTAGGCCCACAAGGCTGCTGGAAGTTTCGCATCCCAATCCCGTTTAGAATCCTTTATCATTTTCCGCAAAATAGTCCCTAAGGTTTGATTGACTCGTTCTGTCTGTCCATTCGTTTGAGGATAATAGGGCGTCGTCTTCATGTGGTCAATCTCGAATTTGTCGGTCATAGATTTGATTACCTTATTGAGAAAATGAGTCCCTCTATCATTCACTAAGATCTTTGGTACGCCAAACCTAGCAATAATATTCTCAAACAAGAATGTGGCAGCGTTCTTAATATCATTGGTTCTTACTGCCTTGGCCTTAGCCCACTTAGAGAGATACTCAGTGGCTACCACTATATATGCCATTCCTCGAGAGGAATGGGGGTGGATCTCTCCTACCTATTCGATGCCGCACTTTTCAAAAAGTACCAGTGGTAAGGAGATATACAAAGGCATTTGCATGTGAAGGTCGTTTCAAGTAAAATCTTTGATATGCGTTAGAACGTCTTACGTAGGTATGAGCATCCTTGAGCAGTGTTGGCCAGTAATAGCGAGCCCTAAGGATTTTTTGACCAGTAAATTAGCCAGAAAAATCGCCACCACAAGTACTGTCATGACAAGTAGATAAGATGGTTGGAACCTCTTCCTCTACCACACAACGCCTCAATATTCCATCTAATCTACGGCGATACAGCCTGTTGCTTGACACCACAAAATGATGGCTGTTAACTTGGATTTTTCGTTTCCCTCTCTAGGGCATTTCCGCTGGCAACGTCTGGGTGGTCAAGAATTCAATTATTCTCGAATACCATGCAGGCTTCGCTGTCACCACGAAAAAACCTTCATCTATCAATCTATCGTCAATTGGATGAGTCTCCGGTGTGCCAGACAATCTTGACATCTGATCAACTTGTTTGTGAACTGATCATGGTTTATACTCTATGGTATAATGAAACTCTTGTAGCAACAATATCCACCTGGCTAGCGTACCACTCACTTCGGGTTTGTTAATCAAATACTTGATTGCCATGTGGTCTACATAGAAAACCACCTTGTTGCTCAACAAGTAATGTCTAAATTTCTTGGCCGAAAATACCATTGCCAGACACTCCCTTTCAATGGTAGAATAGTTTCTTTTTGCAGGATTTAATTGTGTACTAGCATAGGCAATCGGATGGTCCTTGTCCTTGTTGGGTCCTTCAATTATTTGGCATAGTATACTACACACGGCTACCGCGCTAGCATCGCAATAGATATGGAATGGTAACTCCCATCGTGGGGATCTCAACACTGGCTATGAAGACAACTCCTTCAAAAGTCTGAATGACTCCTCACTAGCATGAGTCCTTGCAAACTTGGTGTTCTTTTCCTGAAGACTAGTGATGGATAGGATAATGGTGGCATAGTCCTTAATCAACTCCCTGTACCAACCCGTGTGTTCTAAAACCCGTTGTACTTCCTCCACACTCTTCAGGGGTTGTAACTCTGAAATCACCTTTACTTTCTCTGGATCTGGTACTCTATCCCTTTCACTTACGACATATCCCAACAATACACGTCTAACCTCTGCTAAGTAAGTCTTCTCCGGATTCAAGGCCATCCGTGCTCTCTTACACCGCTCCAAACTGTCTCTCCCCAATTGAAGGTGAGAATCCTTTTCGGATTGTGTAGTAAAGTCGTCGATGAGTACTGTCATTGATTTGTAAAATAAATCCGAAAATATGGACATTACTAATCTTTGGAAGGTGGCTAGAGCATTACACGATCCCAAAGGCATCACGTGCCACACAAATGTACCCCACGGAGTTTGAATGTTGTCTTGTGACGGTCTTCGGGGGCAATAGAAACCTGATTGTATCCAGAATAACCATCCATGAACGTATATAACCCATGTTCTGCCACTTCTTCTAAGATACTGGTGATAAATGGCAAATGGAAGTGATCCTTTTCAGTACATGAGTTTAGTTTCCTGTAGTCCACAGACACTCTCAATTTTCCGTTCTTCTTCTTCACCAATACCATAGGTGAGACCCAATCCGTGATCTCTACTGGTTTTATAAAACCTGCTTGTAGTAGTTTCTCTAACTCCTCCTTCACAATCAATTGGAGTTGAGGATTCATTCTTCGCTCGATTTGTCTTATGAAGACCGCTCCACGTAGTAAGGAAATTTGGTGTTCAACAATCTCGGGAGGAATCCCCTTCAACTCCTTGTACGACCACGCAAACACCTCCCTATACTCTTATATCAAGTTATAGTAAGCCTTGATCTCCTCTTCTTCCAGCTGACTTTCCATCTCCATCTGTCGTGGTTGCTCTCCCTCAAACTCCACCGTCACATATGTCCAATCTTCCATTACTACATGGGATTGTTCATTGCTATCTCGATACCAGCTTGAAGGCACGTTGGGATAATTGGCTACATCTTCTCCCACAGTAATGCTAGAAGAGTTAGTTTTAAAATTCAATGATCCACCTAAGGGTTCATTCTCCTCCAACACTTCCAACCCTTTGAGAATCTCTCCTTCTATGATATGGACATCTATATCGATCAAAGGCGTTAGCTCGTCACTTATCTCCATATCAACGAAGTTCACACCTAATTCAAAATCCGATGATGAATTGGGATTCTCCTGCAACCACCTGGCATACTCTCCATTGTCTGACCAGCGATCGAGGTTTGGTCCTAGGCACTTGAATCCCTGGACCTCAGCCTCAAATGTCATTCCAGCCATTTTCAACGGTTTGTCTTCTTCGGCAAAATTAGCCCCAGTTATCTCCAGACCTAATAGTGGTTTGATCCTGACCTTGGTCGGATTCTCATAAGGCCCATATACTATGGGAGGCTTATCACCATCCCACATGATGGTGGCATTTTCCATCTTCAACCACGGGCGACCCAACAGAAGTGGAAATGATTCCTTGGCCGTGTACATCCGAATCACATGGAAAATAAGTAAGTATTCTTCACCCCTAGTATTGATTTTACAATTTGTGATTTGACCTAAAGGCTTGGCAGGGCTTTGGTCTGCCATGTTCAACACGAACAGTGAAGGACCTGTTAAACTCAAACCCAACTTCTCCATTGTATGGAGCGGCACTATATTAAGCCCACTTCCTCCGTCAATGAGCACATTAGGGATCACTTTATCTACAATCAAGACCTCGATTTCTACTTCCTTCACATCCATTGGTCGAGTAGCGGCATGTATCCTAGCTACCATCTTCTTCTTGGATTTCCTTCTTCTTTTCACACCTGGTAATTTCTCCTTAAAGTTTTTCCTCATCATAAGATATATTTCTAGCTACTGAGCCAAGGTGATGTCAACTTTTACCCTCTAGAGATCCCTCCAGAGATC
Source organism: Bryoerythrophyllum caledonicum (assembly GCA_963971425.1). Taxonomy (NCBI): domain Eukaryota; kingdom Viridiplantae; phylum Streptophyta; class Bryopsida; order Pottiales; family Pottiaceae; genus Bryoerythrophyllum; species Bryoerythrophyllum caledonicum. The sequence continues at coordinate 9,644,244 of OZ020524.1, forward strand.
GTATTTATGATCTGGAGCCAAGTCTCCTTGATCCAATACTCCAAATTCATCGAATGGAATTCCAGGGCCCTCTCAATTGTCCCCTTTCAGTCCATTGTCAAGGTCAAAGCCTTCTAGTGAGCCCTCTGTATCATTGGCAACTTCATCCTCTTTGGAAATTCTCGTTGTCTGCTTAGCAACCTCATCTAAGGCTGGTAAATCTAAAGAATCTGTTGAATCGCTACTCTCATCGTCTTCTCGAACATGAGGTAAGGTGTAAGTGTGGGACCTCGTAATAACTGCCAAGGTTGCATTCTCGTAGCCTCCACTACCATTTTTCTTCAACTTGTGAGTCACAAGATGGGAAGGGGATTCGTGCTCCTCGATTATTACGGTAGAGCTACTCTGAGATGGCGGTGGGCCAGTCATTAGCACTTCTTCCGCAACTCTGACATCTTGGTTAGCAACCGGGCCATGTTTTTTGTTTGAGTAGTTCTGATAACTACCTTGTTGATTCTCAGCCACCGGAATATAACCTTGTCGGGTTTGTAAACCCTCAGGAGGTTGGTGACTCTGCCTCAAATCCTCGTAGTTGTAATAGAGATTAGGAGGCCTCAAATCCCTCTACTCTTCACCGTGAGGTCGTCTCTGACCTCTCATCTTGTCTCGGGCGTTCTGATAAGGATTCATTATCGGAGGTGGTAATTGAATTATCTTATCCGGTTGCCTACAATCTTGGGTAGAGTGATTTCCTCCACAATTCCCACACGGCCAAGATTGGCCCTCGTCTCAACATTGTCCCGGCTCATGCCATCTTCTATAGAGCTTATGGAATTCTTTCCGAGGTCTTCCGCCTCCACTATATCCTGGATTACCACCTTGGTGGCCCCCTGTCGTTGTTGAGAGCCTCTATTCTCCCATAGCCTTGTGGACCTTGGTATGGTTGAGAAGGTGGGGGTCCTTGAGGTTTCACTCGACACTGAGGAGCAGAATGGCCATTCTGACCACAAGTAGTGCACCACAATCCCGAATTATGGTTGCTTGACTCTATACGAGGTGGTGGCGCATTTGGATTTTGATTTCTCACCATAAACACCATTTGTTCAGACAAGGCCTGGATCTGCTTCATAACAGAATCTTGGAAGCCTTCTTGCCCAGCCTATAACTTCCTCTCTAAGTCCTCCACTCTCCTTTCTAGTCAGGGTTCAGTAAAGCTAACAAAGGAATGGATGCCTTTGTTGCCATGGGAGCGACGTCATGATGGGGTAAACCCACATCCCTAACCGGTTGAGCATTGATGCGACTCGATCCTGATTCAAGGACTATGGATTTTATCGGAATAAACCGGGGGATGGACTCGTCCTCCTTTTGCCACAACCTTTTGTAGCTACGTTCGATTAAATCTACTGCCCTAGCTGCGGCCTTAGCCTCCTCTAATGAAGTTGGGTTCCTCTCTAGTACTCCCTTGATGGTGGAGCGATTTGCAAATCCTTTTATGAAGAATTGTCTTAGCGTGTCATCATTCAATAGGCCCCCAACATATCGCATACATACTAACTCAAATCTTCTGATGTAGTTGGCCATCTCTTCATCCCTCTCTTGCCTCACTACTGACAGGGCCCTTAATGTTGTGCTCTAAATACTTCTGGTCTAAAATGGTTAAGGAAAGCCACCTGCAATTGTGGCCAAGTGGTGAAGTGACCTTCCTCATGATCTCAGTACCAGTTGTAGGCTTCACCGTGGAACGTACCAGGAAACCACAGAAGGTAATACCCTTCATTTGCAATGAGAGATGTGGTCAAGATCTCTATATACCTCTCCATGTGCAACGTAGGGTCCTCATCTTTCGTGCCATAGAATTTGGAAAGATTTCCCGGAACAGTGGTAGCTAAGAACCCTTGTGGTATTGTCACATGTAATCCTCTTGGCCTAACCAAGGGATCTATGGCAGGAGGCCTATCTTCCGCCATCTCGTGAAAGACTACTTCAACAGTGGATTCACACTCTAAAGGTTGGCCAGGCTCTCCACCGTCTCCTAGTTCAATTGTTACAAAGGGATTCTTCTCAGTATCCTCTATTCCTATTCCAAGCTCTAACGGCTGACCTATCGCAAGGAATTCGCCTCTATCTCCACTATCCAACGAGTCGACCAAGTTCCGTCTAGTCACTCTACCAATAGAATCCTCACTACTCTCACATGGAGATTTCCGTTGCGTCACGTTATCCTTAGGTTCCAACTTCCTTTCAGCACATTTTCTTGATCCAATGACGTCATTGCCCTTGATTAACGCAAGTTTACTAGCTCTATTACGCAGCAACATCTAAACGATCATAAGACTTCTTTCTTTCAAGTGTACCACACTTCAATTAATCATTTCAATTAGTAAAGATATCCCCCTTCTGTGATCACTCTGCCACAAAGGACAGTAAACGCATCCCACCCCATGTTGATGTGCGGACGGCAAGCCGTGCAACTGTCACCCACGAAGCATACAAACAATCCTACTTGAAGGGCTTATCCGAGAGCTAAGTAGGATTAATTGTAAACCTTGCCACCGCGGCCAAGGTTTCCTCAAGCTTGTTGTCGTAGTACGCGTTGGCAAGTATTCACATCTTAACACAAAGATACCCTTAAGGTAATCGTTCCCACAGAGAGTCACCGAGAACTACAACGACTAACAACAAGCCAAGATCTGTACAATGTCAAGTATACAATAGATACATCAAAAGGAAGGAGAGGAGGGTTTAGATCACAAGGTGTGAGCGTTAATTACACCAACCGCCCCACTCAAGTGCTTTACATGGCCCGGATCGCACATGGCCCGGATCCTACATGGCCCAGATCGTACATGGCCCGGATCCTACATGGCCCAGATCGTACATGGCCTGGATCCTACATGGCCCGGATCCTACATGGCCCGGATCCTACATGGCCCGGATCCTACACGGCCCGGATCCCACATGGACTTTACAACTATGTACATTATAGACATCCGAGATACTTGCGTATCCGGAGAGTGTTTTATCACCATGAACAACGGTTCACGGACTCAAACAGATTTTAGTAAACGACAATTCTTCCTCACAGTTTTTCCAATCGCTCCTACTCACTAACTTGGGATGGTTGTGGTGTTACTGGGTTTCCCCCGTAAGAGGGAATAAGGCTTGGGCCTTAAGGACTAACACTACTCTTGTGGCACGTATGTAGTTTACCTACCATCCGAGCTGTTAGACCTTCCTTTACCTCAGAATCAGCTAAAGGAGTAGTACCTAGTGGGCTCGCCTAGCCATTAGTCCCGGGGATACCCGATTCTACTCCTTTTATTCAGGGAACAAAGTCCTCCTCCTATTACCCCAATGGTCACCTCGCAAAAGGGTTAGTTGGATCTCCTTTCTTCTCTCAAGATAATCCGAGCTGTTAGAGTAGTTCTGGACTTACTGCCCTTGGGTCAAACCAGTCTACTCCGTCCTCAACACAAAAGATTAAAGTATGTAATGTCCCTATAGATCAACCTATCCGACCAAAGGTTGATGCGTCCGGACTAACTCTACTTGATGGAACAAGGAAACAATGACTTTGACGGTTAGTACGGACTTGAGGAGTGGACTACTTGAGATGGTACTCACAGTCATATAGAATCCGAGCTCTCCAACCGTCGAAGGTTTTTAGAGAGCGTAGGTTTAGAATTAAACTGAAAGCAAGTACACACATCAAGCAGTAAAGAAAGAGGCCACGAGACTCCTCTCTTATAGTGCAAAGAACTCACACGAACGTCCAAACTCAAACGATGCCTTCTAACTAAAAACGGTGGCATTAACTATTCTTGGCGGCGGTGGCTGCCACTCCACACGACGTGCACCGTCAGAAGGTCACTTATTACAGAAAACCCAAGGCAAAATCAAGTCAAAACCAAAGTCAACCGGGGGCCAAATCCCGGACTGAACAGTGACCTACAAACCAAGATCCTGGCCTACTTCCGAGCTAGCTCCTCGAGTCTCTTCCGCTCCTCTCTCTTCTTGCGCTTTTTGGAACTCCGGCTTGAAGTCGGGGTGGGCGCGGCCGTCGCAAGTACTCTTCGTCTTGATCCCCACGAGTCCGGGCTGGTCCGAACCTCTTCTCTTCCCCGGTCCGGTCTCATTCTCTCCTTCCCGGTCCGGGCTCATCTTCCTCTTAGTTGCGGTGGTGGTCCTTCTCCTAGGGTTGTTCGGTTGTCCGTCCGTCCGGTAGTGTCCGTCCGTCCGGTAGTGTCCGTCCGCCCGGCTGTCCGTCCGGTAGAGGCTGTTGTCCGTCCGGTAGAGGCTGTTGTCCGTCCGATAAGGGTCAATCTTGGTTTGACCATGAGTTAAGGTAAATCAATTTACCCACTGCCACGAAGGCGACTACGTGGCTGATACGTCGTCAACAGGGTCGTGCGCGTGTAGACAAAGGGGCGGGCGTGTACGGAGATGGGCCGGGCACATACTGAAGGGGCCGAGCGCGTACAGGGGAGGACCGGGCGCATACCGTGTTGGGCCGGGCGCGTATAGGGGAGGACCGGGGTGTGTACGTGAGGGGCCAGGCGCGTGCAGGGAGGACCGCGTGCGTATCGCGAGGGGCCGGGCGCATACTTGGAGGGGCGGGCGCGTCCGGCCAAGGTCGCGCGCGTTCGTGGTGGGGCAGCGCGCGTTCGAGGAGGAGGGCTAGGCGCGTTCGTGGAGGGGGCAAGGCCGGGGGCGTGGCCTTTGAGGTCGCGCGCGTACAGGTATTGAATTCAGGGGTCGCGTGCGCTCTTAACATGCATGGGAGTCATGTCACAATGTGTATGAAAAATGTTAATCTTATATTTATCACGAGGACCGATTAAAAATGTTAATATTTTATTTACAAAATCTGTACACTTTAATACATTTATAAGAAATATATTAAAAGTCACCATCATATTCAGAAGTTATGGAAGACCAATAATCTTTAGAAAATGCTTTTATTTTTTTCAACATGCTTTTATTTTTTTCATTGGATTTCAACCAAAAGTTTATAAAAAAAAGTAAAAGCGTGTTGAGGTGTGCTTGAGGTGTACCTCAAGCACACCTCAACACGCTTTTCCTTTTTTTTATGAATTTCAACCAAAAGTAAAAAGTAAAAGTGTGTTGAGGTGTGCTTGAGGTACACCTCCACACCTGCCATGGTGGCGTTGACTGAGTTTACAGGGAGGAAAATGTCTACATCACAATGCTAGTACATATTGCAAAATGATCAACAACTTTCCTTCACTATCAAAACTCTAAGTCAAAATTGCTATATCTCATAGCGGAAGCAAGCGTCCAGAACTTCAAACTCAAAGCGCACGCGTTCGGCCCCTATTCGTGCGCGCCCGGCCTCAAAGCGCATGCGCCCGGCCTCAAAGCGCACGCGCCCAGCCACTGTTTGCATGCGCCCGACCCCCATTCGCTCAAACACAGCCCCCGGTCGCGTGCCCCCGGCTTCAAAGCGCACGCGCCTGGCTCCAAAGCGCATGCGCGCGACCCCCATTCGCTAAAGCACAGCCTCCGGTCGCGTGCCCCCGGCCTCAAAGCGCACGCGACCGGCCCCAAAGTGCATGCGCCTGGCTTCAAAGCGCTCGCGTCCGGCCCCATTCGCACGCGCCCGACCACGATGTTCGTACGCACCCGGTCATAATTGGTACGCGCGCGGGCCTTTGGAGGGCATGCGCACCAAACGAGGTTGAAGTTCCAAACGAGGAAGTCGTGTAGTCTGACACTTCCAGTGAGGACTCGGACACTAGGTGCGACTCAACTTTTTGCAAAGAGATTGAAGGCTTTATTAAATGCCACTGGCTAGATACTGCCCTCCAAGAAACACCGACAATTGGAGAAGATTCCGGCAAGGGAGAAGATCCGATTGAGATGGACGCGGTTGCATACAAGAACATCAATAAAAACCTAGAGTCTTCTGATGATGTTCCAATTGGCCGAGAGGCTCATTTTCAACTTCTTGCTAAATATGAGCAGAATTTACAGGAAAACAAGAATCTAGTAGAAGAAGCCAGCCGCAACAAGGAAGAACCTCAAAAATTACGCGCACTACTCTAAGAAAAGGACGATCAAATCCAGGAATACGGAAAGTTGGTGTTTACTTTAAAGTCGTAGAATTTGATAGCAATGGAAGTAGTGCCATGAATGATAAACGGGCAATTTTGTAACATTTTGAAATCATAGACCTTGTGAATTTTGTAAATTGCACTTCAATTGTAAATGGCTTTAGTTCAAAACAATGTTGTTTATCTCTGACGTTAATCAAGTTTGTATGGTTTAGCATGTTTTTGAATTTGTACAATGTAATAAAGTGAATGTTTTGTACAGTCTTGTATACGTTTAAATTAAATATTTGATGATTGTAATATGATCTTCCATGATTGTACAACTTCATGCACTCCAGTCAATAAATTAAATTCACTTTGTCTAATATTTGAAAACCGACTACAATAGTCTATAGTATCATCGAGAATTTTTTGTAGTGGAATTTATATCATGTGTTGAAAAATAAAACTTAAACTTTTGTCTCAAACATGTGAATCATAAGACTAAACAATAAAATCATGTTACTTACTTGCATAATAAATGCTTTGGGATGTAACAAAATCCCCAATATTAATGCAACATTATTATTCTTGGTTGAATTATATGTAACCAATTGCGACAGCCTTCCAAAATGATAAGAGATGGCATTCTACCATACAAATTATCCATATTATATCTTAATATGAGTATAAGTTTGCCATACAAATCATTTTCCATGCTAATTGAAGGTACTAACTCTCCCCAAAAAATCATTAAGTAGGTATAAGTATTGTGTTAATAACGTTTTTAGAAGATGTTTTTAAAACATTATAGTGTTTGACTACTTTCCTTGAACATTTCAAAAATATTGGATTGTTTATGATTTTTTTGTACGTAAATCAAATTTTCAGTACATGCTCATAGATTTCTGGAAGATAGAAGTCAAACCATTTGAGCCAACCAAATAAATTCACTAAATTGTAATAGTGCCAAAATTGTAGTAATATATTGTAACATAGAAAAAAATTGCCATATACAAACCCAATCTACCCACTTTATGCAATTTTTACTTTTATAGAATTCATGGAAATTGCAAATTAGTAATTTTATGTAGATGACCCGTCATGTAAACTTGATTGAAGTTGACATTGGCATTTCTACATGTCGGAAATGGAATTTTGAAAATTAGAGTATGTCAAGTTCTCTCCACTAGGTAGGTACTTGATCCAGAAATGTGTACGCCCGACCCTGCTCGAACGCGCCGGAACCAGCCCCGTCGCGTACGCGCGCAGCCCCATCGCAACCGCGCACAGCCCTCTCGCGTACGCGCGCAGCCTTCTCGTGTACGCGCGTAGGCCCGTGCGCTTTTGGCCCACATTGTGCGCGCCCGGCCACATAGAGTACACGCACGTCCCCACATTGTGCGCGCCCGGCCACAAAGAGTACGCGTGCCGTCCCCCTTGTGCATGCCCGACCCCAGATGCTCCGGCTCCAGCACTATATAAGAACCATATGCGGACACGAGGGTACTACAAATTAAAACTACATTTAGTGGTGTGGTGATTGCATGGTACAATAGTACCGTGGCTTAAAATATGTACTTGGAGTTGAAAGTGCCCATTCATGAAGGCACCACATTGAAATAAATAATTTTAAGGTTGGACCACCCTTGTACAATTGTATTCTTTCAAATTCTTTCTACCTCAGCCCTTATGAGGCGCAAACGCTCTCTACAAGCGCGCGCGCTCGGCCCCTAACCGCGCGCGCCCGATAGGCAGGTGTGTGCGCGACCCACAACGGTACGTGCTAGGCCCGTAACGCTACGCACCCGGCTCCTAACGATACGCGCCCGACCTTGACGGTACGCGCCCGGCCCTGAGGGATACGCGCCCGACCTCGACGGTACGCGTCCGACCCTGATATGCACGCGCCCGGCCTTGAAGGGTACGCGCCCGACCCTGAGTGGTACGCGCCCGGCCCTGACGCGTACGCGCCCAACCCTGATATGCACGCGCCCGGCCCTGAGGGGTACGCGCCCGGCCCTGCATGAATGAGCCCGGTCCAGATTGGTACACGCCTGACCCCGAATGCTGCGCGCGCGGTCCAAAGGCACGCGCCCGCCCCTTGATGTGACGTGAAAAGCCGTCTGACGTGTCGTGCACACGTGTTTTTACTAGGGGGTAAGTTGAAAATTTGATTTAGGGTTTGTAATTTTATTTTACACGCAACTGTCCGCCAAAAAGTGTTGTCCGTCCTGTCCGTCCGTCCATCCGCTGTCTTTGGGCCCCTGTCCGTCTATGTAGACAATCCTGCCTTCTCCCTTGCCTATCCGAGTTTGCCTTCATTGCCGTGGCGGTGGTGGTCGTCCTTCTTTGGTTATCCGAGCTTGCCTTGGTGGTGGTCGTCCTCCTTTGCCTATCCGAGCTCCCCTCCGAGCTCACATCCGAGCTAAACCTTCTAGGTAGCATATCTTCTTTTTTTGCATCCAAACGGGACAATCAACCACTTAATTGACATCTCCTCATTGCGTAGATGCCAATAGACTCCTCACTCATCCCATTCAAACAAGTATTGAGGGAGTTATGCCTCACCCAAGGTTCGGGACTCCCGGGACAGCTTTCCGGGCCAGCTTTCCGGGCCAGCCTTCTAGGCAGTGTATCTTCCTTGTCCCATATCCAAACGGGACGATCGACCACTTGATTGACATTTCTTTGTTGCGTAGATGCCGATAGACTCCTCATTCATCTCATTTGGACAAGTATCAAGGGAGTTATGCCTCTCCCAAGGTTCGGGACTACCGAGATAACTTTTCGGGCCAGATTTCCGGGCTCACTTCTGGGCTCACTTGCGTCGCGCTTGCTTTACGCTTTGCTGCTTGCGGTCTTCTTCCTTTACTTGTCCGCCTCCAAGCTCAATCCGCGCTATGGTGGTCTTGGTCCGAGTCCGTTCTGAGCCCTCTTGGTGATGTTTGCCCTCACGGTTCTGTCTTTGCCTTCGCCCTCCTATTCTCGTGATGATGGCAATCCTTGTGTCCGCTTAGTCCGCATGTGCTCCTTGATGCGCTACTTGCGGAGTTGGTGATGTTCCTCCCGCCTGCTTGCTCATGTTCCTCGCGGACGTCCTTACAGGGTTCTTCCTCTCCCTTGAAGTCCTGCTTCTAGCTTGCTCCGCGGTGATCCTCACGTGCTCGCAACCCTCGCCTCCAGGCTGATTTCCTTCACGCTTATCGCCTGCTCAAAACCCTTATCGTCTTTGGTGCTCGAGTGTTGCCTGCTCGGATCTCCTCCTTCCTCGAGTTCCGGTGCTCGGGCTACCTGATTGGATCTCCTCCTTCCTCGTGCTCCTGTGCTTGGGTTGCCTATTCGGACCTCTTCCTTGCGCTCCGCTGCTTGTTCTTGTACCGGCCTCTAGCTCGGGTGGAGCTCGTGAGCAGCTTCCTACTTGGGCTACCTGCTCGGACCTCCTCCCCGCGCTCCGTTGGTGCTGGCCTCCGGGTTTGTGTTGATGTCGACCTCCGGGCTCTGTTGATGTTGGCCTCCGGGCTCCGCTATTGCTGGCCTCCTGGCTCCGCTGATGTTGACCTCCAGGCTCTACTGGTGCTGTTCACTCTCTAAATTCCAGCTCTATAAGAAGTCCGGGCTTGGGCCGTAGAAGTTTCCTTCAGGCTTGAGTTGTTATGTCCGGATTCTTTCCCTCCGGGCTCTTCATACTCCGCTCCAGCTATTGAGCTTCAAGTTGTTTTTCTCCGGGCTCCTTGCACTCCACTCCAACTATTGAGCTTCGAGTTTTCCCCTCCCGGGCTCTTTATTCCGCTCCAGCTAGGATCGGGTCCTAGACTACTTCTTATCCACTCTAAGGTTTTTGAAATACCTTCTAACTTTCTTAACTCTAATCTACCTTAAAGGTTAATACTAGTCTAGGACTAACTCCTATATCGATCTAACTAGTCATATTTAAGATCCCTAACTAACTAACTAACAAAATTTTAAAATTCGTGGTACGACATTACCCCCTTCTCACATGGGAGCGTCCTCGCGACCTGACAAGTCTTTTTCTTTGTCACAACTTGTCTTCCTTGCCGCGTTCGTTCTTTTCCTCGCCTTCCTCGCAACGATCGTGGTTTTCCTTGCCTTCCACTTTGAGGTCGTGCTTTTCTTCGACTTCCTGGCCACGATCATGCTCTTCCTTGCCTTCTACTTTGAGGTCATGCTCTTCCTCGCCTTCCTGGCCACGGTCGTGCTCTTCCTCGCCTTCCACTTCGAGGTTGTGCTCTTCCTCACCTTCCACTTCGAGGTTGTGCTCTTCCTCACCTTCCTCGCCTTCCACTTCCAGGTTGTGCTCTTCCTGGCCTTCCTCGCCTTCCACTTTGAGGTCGTCCTCGCCTTCCTAGTCGCGGTCGTGCTCTTCCTCCCGATCCAAGCTCGTTGCTGTAGTCGCTCCTCTCTAGGCTCCGACTTGTTGCTACACTCACTTCCCTCCGGGCTCCGGGCTTGCTCGCTCTTATCCGGGCTCCAAGCTCGCTTGCTGCTGCAGTCGCTATGCTCCGCGTCCGGTCTTGCTGTTGCAACAGTCGCTTCCCTCCGAGCTTCGGCTTGCTGTTGTTGCTCCTGCTTACTTGGGCTGGTCTTGTTGGCTCGGGCTTGCTTGGGCTGCTCAAACCTCGCTGTCGCTGCTGCTTGCTCGGACTGCTCAGATGCTTGGATCTCCTTATCTCTGTTGGCTCGCTCCTCTTGTTTTGTTGGTATTGGCTCAGCTCGATTGGGTGTTGCTCGGGTCTTCGCGCTAGCTTACTCCTCTGTATCTCTGCATTGCTCCTCTCTACACGGCTGCTCGTCTTGTTTTAGCCCTAGGCTCGGAGCTCCTGTTAATTCAACTGCACCTCTTGTACAGCTGCTGGCTCGGTTGCTCAGGCTGCTCCTCTTGCTCTTGCTATTGTGGATTTGCTCGAACGTGCTTGGGTCTTGCTCGGGTGCTCGGGTACTCGGGCTTGTTCGGGTCTTGCTCCTTACTCGGGCACAGTTTTGTCACTCAGTTGTCTCACTCGTATACAACTCACTCGGACACACTCAATCAGACAGCCCCAGGCTTGGAGCTCCTGCTGGTGGTCTTGACACGGCTGGCCCGGAGCCTTGTTGTTGGTGCTTCTCTTCACGTAGGTGCCGGTGCCCTTCGAGTGTTGGTATAGGTGCTCCTCGAGTGCTGGTGTCGGTGCTCCTCGAGTGCTAGTGCTCCCTTCTTTCACGTCGGCCCGGAGCCTTGAGTGTCGGTGCCCTTCCATCACGTTGGTCCGGAGCATAAGTTGCTAGCGCTCTTGACACGTTTAGCTCGATGCTCCTCGAGTGCTAGTGCTCCCATCACACAGGTGGTGCTCTTGAAGACGACTGCTGGCCCGGAGCCTCAAGTATCGGTGCCCTTCCTTCACGCTGGTGGTGGTGCCTTGAGTGCTTGTGCGCAAGCTGTTGGTGATGTTCTTCCTTCCCGGTGTTGGTACTCTTGTACACGTTTGGCTCGAGCTTGTTGGGGTGGACCTTCCGGGCTGGGTCGCAGACTCTTTTTGGGCTGGATCCCAGGCTCCATCCTCTTTCCGGGCCAGATTCAGGTCCTTTCCATCTTCCGGGCCAGATTTGGGTTCCTTCCACCTTCCGGGCCAGATTCGGGTTCGCACCCCTCATCTTGATTTCCTTGCATTGGCTTCATATTCATGTCAATCAAATGATGCAAATCAAAGTGCTCCTTCCTCATCAAGAAAGCAAATCTTCCATCCTTCAATAATGTACCACGAAGTATGTGACAAAAGAACTTTGGAACCGGTCTAGGCGTTGAAGACTCAATATTCTTCATGTCCTCAACATGGCATTGCAACAATCCTCCGGGCATTAGGGACTTCAAGTGTTTCAAATAAGTCCCCTTCTTAAAAACCTTTAGCACATACTCTTTTCCACGCCTCACACCCCCATCATTCCTTTTAGAATACCACCACTTGACCTTGCAATCATAGAGCTCTGCTTGGGCACCCTCTGCAAACTTCTCCCCCACCATTAACTCACCCATACTCTCATACTAACCTTTAAAATCATTACCAAATATTTGGAAAAAACCACCCCAAGGAGGATGTCTTTGCAAAGCCAAGAACTCTTCCACATTGCTCACTTCCGCCACTTCATCATCTTCCACGACATCCAATATACTCCACTGCGACTTGGAGCACTCAATCTGCTCCTCAAGTCCTCCACCACTACACTCCCCACTCCCTTTCTTCTCCACTTCCTTCAAGTGATAGAAGCATGAGTTTATGATTCCCATAGCTACTTAGTGCCTTATGCTCCCACTCAATCACTCTGCCAAACAAGGACCAACCACTATGAAAAACCAAAGGTTTGATTCCAAAGACTCCTATCTCCGGTTAATAAGGATTTCACCCTCTAAGGATAGATGTAGGAGGAATGCTCTACATAAACCCCCTTCACAACAAGAATAAAAGACAATTGCTTGCGTACAAGAACCAATTCACAACCAAGTTGCCTCTGCCAACAACCGACAACTGCCAATGACCACCCCCAACTACATGCATGCAAAACAATTCACATTCAATGGCAAGCAAGGCAAGCAGACAGATCTCGTGCTTCTCGACTACACATTCAACAACATCACAACAGACAAAGAGGAAATACAAGCGACAGAGCTTAGCACCTGTAACAACAAACGTCGGCCACTGATCTTCTGCGCTTCAAGGTAATAGCCACAAACCCCTTTGATGATCCCAACCAGATGCAAACCCTCTTAAAGCAAGTCTCCAGAAAATGAATCTCAGGAGTGTATTGATAACATTCCTAAACTGCCTGCATGCTTGGTAAAATGAGCAGACTCGGACGCGAAATGCGGTGCAAACCCTCTGGATCGAAGCAAGGGCGTGCAGGGTGTGGAGCTTGTGAGGAGATAGCTAGAATGGTGACGCTGTGGATGCTCTCAAACTGGTGCAGGCTCCAGAAGTAGAAACCCTCGCACAGTGAGGCAGGTCGAGGATTTGAGACTGTAAAGTGAAACTGGCGGTAGGATATACCATAGAAACAGTGCTGCAGTCGTCATCCCTTGACTTCACCTTCACACTGAGTTGATAAGGAGGGATCTCGTTCGGTCAGCTTCGAAGCACACAACGAGATCCAATCCCCTCCCTCGATATCCTTGTCAGGCCAGTACCCGGGCTGTGATCACCCTCCATCTCGTCGTCGTCGTCGTCGTCTCCGTCGTGGTGCATAAGTCGGTGTTTGAAGAAGGCGGAGATGAAGATCGAGGCCAACACGAAGGGAAGAGCAAGAATGAGCACTCCAATAAGAGCGGCTTCGGATTCTAACCATGATGGTGCAATGGCAGGCGGAGTTTTTGAACCTTGACGGATTTGTGAAGGACCGAGCCGGCTTCTTCAATCATCAAGGCGAGTTGTTTGTGTCGGTTTCATTTGAGTTTAGGATTTTCGTTTTCCGACGCTGGTCAGGCGTGTTGGCTTGGACAAGATGCTGAAGAGAAGGGGGCTGCTGAAACCCGGAGTCGTGAATATATAAGGCACGGCTTGCAATACTGAAACCTGGTTGCTACTGCCAAAGGGTACAAGACTGTGATCGTCATCCCTAAAACACAGAGCCAGGTGCGAAGATTCTCGCATTTTCCTTCATGTTGCAACGGCAATGTTCAGAATTTAGGTTTTAGGGTTGAGAAGTTCATCTGTTATTGGCAGCACAGTGTGGTTAGTCCCGCATGATGGTGGTTTTTTGGGCTTCTAAATTCTATATCAAATGCAAATCTTTGAGATTAAAATTGAAAAAATATTTGTTGAGTTTCATTCCTAATTCTGCATCGTTCTACATAATGTTTTTGACATACAATGTCATTTGAGTCCCAATCTGGCTTAAGTGATCGGAATTGGGTGCCTCTACCTTAGTGGCAAGTTGGTTACATTTGCATGTGCATCATGAATGTCTTTGTTAGAAGCATCAGGTGCATCACATTGACTTGATCATTGTGAATGTTACAACCTTTCTTGGTGTTCCAGTTGGACAATATCGCCAGCTGACAAGCGCATGGAGACCACCAGTACAATCACTTTCAAAGCTTATGTACTTGCTAGCCATCAGGATAGTACTCAATTCGCATATTCTTTGAGGAGGTTTCTAGGGCTCCATCCCTCTTACTATGATGATATCATTGTATTTCTCACTGTCTTCAATATATGTCCAGGACCGGAGATCTGGAAACAAGCAGAGATGGAACGGTTATAATTGAACAGTGAGCAAAATAATAAGGGATTTCCAATCATTTCAATTCTTAAAGGACTAAGGCATTTTAGAGGAATATCTACTTCGATTGATTCAAGAATGTAACAGTAGGATCTTCTTTTAAACTTTTATGAAATGGTATGTTGGTGCAAATTGTATGAATATACCTTTAGACACCACAACAAATTGATGTTGAGTCGAGAACTGCATACGTCATCAGTCTGTGGTAGAAATTTGTGAATTTTGACTGTATGAATTGAAAGATAATTGCAATCAAAGTTCAAACATTTGTATCCCAAAGGGGCACTTGGTCCTCTAGGGGTTAAAAGATATCTTTTTCATTCATTTAAATTGTGAACATTGTCATTCATGAATACTCTAAGAATGTATTGATCTATTTTGCATTTTAATAAAGAACATCATAAAAGAAGGCCTCAAGTGAATTTATTTTTTAAAAATCATCTCAAAATCAATTAAATACGACCGGGTTGATGGAATTTATGGTGCCACATCCACAACCACGTCCACTCTCCCTCTTTGAACTTTCAATCCTACTCCTAAGTTAATCCCACTTCCGTTTCTACTCCTAATCTCACTTTCATTTCAACTTCAAATTTCACTCCCAATTCAAATTTCATTCTACTTCCACTTCTAATTCCAAATTCACTTCCTCTTCTATTCACAATCCCACTCCAAGTTTATTTTCTAATTCCATATAGTAAACTGGTTTATGCTTCTTAGTACACTTGGATGCATTGAGTAATGGCCGCCATAGATATGTATATTAACGGTATGGGTACAAACTAGCTGTAAACATTGTAAGAGTTTGAATTACAGTGTAAGTCTTCCTATATTTAAGCAATAATTTATTTATTTGTTGTTGTGGGTAGAAACCACAGTCACGGTGTGGGTCACCAAAGGATTGTCTGAGGGAAGTTTTGGTGCATAAGTACTTAGAAGGAAAGGAAAGCATAAACTCATAAGCTTGCCCTTTCATATACAAGACTCCTTTCAAGCAAAAAATTAAATATCATACACCAAAGCCATGAATCATATCTTTTGATGTGTCACATGTTATCGATCAGTTTAAACATTCTTTTTTTAATCCTTTCCTTGGTATCATGGACATACCCATATCGTGACTATTCATTATAGCTAGAGTTATAAGGTGAGTTTGGATTAGAATTATCTTGAAAGTAATAAGTATAAATATCTTGTTATTCTTTACATTATACACTTTTGTTGATAAATGAAACCATATAGAGAAGGTGACTTGGTTTGAAATAAATAAGTGATAATATCTAGTGGTCAACTCAAAAAGATCTTGGATACTATGAATAAACTTCAACTTGCATTAACTTCTAAAGACCAAAAGTCTTCAAGTGTGCTTCTTGTCATTTGGAGCAGCTTACACCAATGTCAATTTAGTTCATGAAACCAATGTCAATTTAGTTCATGAAACCAATGTTAGTTTAGTTCATGAAACCAATGTCAGTTTAGTTCATGAAACCAATGTCAATTTAGTTCATGAATTTCTAAAATTTATGTAGCAGATGTGGATTAGTAGCTTTTTGGGGAATTGTTTTTGAATACTATCCCACAAAACTGTTACAGTTACAACTTTTGCATTTCAAATGGGAAGAGTGGGTAGGGTTGGCAAGGTACTATGGAGCTAAATAGTATTATTGTAGAGCTAAATAGTGTAATTTTTTGAGGCGGGTAGGTGTAAAGGAAAGTTTTTAACAACCCACATTGTTTCTACTTAAAACATGTAGAAATTAAGGATTTTACCTTTCCTCCAATTAATAGAAGAAGGCATAATGATTCTATCTACCATTCGGAATTTAGATTCAACAATCATTTTCAATATTAAAAATAAAATTTCTTTCCTATGTAAGTGGCTACTTTCTATATCCCTAGTCATTGTAAGTCCAATTCTCTTACTTGTGATTATTGGCGTCAATTGACATACCACAAAGGCAAACAGAATCCAGATCCATTAAATTTATACAATGTGTAGTGGAAGAATATGTCATTATCTTGAGTCAAAGTACAATGACCTTGTGCATACAAGGAAAAAAAAACTATATTGCATTCTTCAAATACATGTATCATATAATCCGTGCAGTTAAAATTTACAAAATGTTTTGGGTGTCGTTTTGTAGTTATTAACTTTGTTATCTTGTGGTTGAAAATAGATCGAGAAGATTGTAATCTTTCAAGCCAAATTATGTTGGTGGTAATAATCGTAGATTTTGGAGGATATACTACTTTACCAATAAATACAATCTTGCAAGGAAATCCATTAAGTAGATTGGGAGGTGTTAACCAAGGAATTAACGGCATGGTAAAATAAAGATTGGATAGTATTTTTTCCCGGTTGACCAGCTTTCTATGCTCATGTTGGGCATGTTGTGATTCACCAACCCGCTCATCGATGTACAGTACCCTCACACAAGTATACGTACTTTTTGCTTTTGTACGTTTCCACACTACACTACTGCCAACTTTGGCACCGTCCTGAGGGCTAAAATTTTGTCAATTTACCATGAAATTTTTGGCACAAGATCACTTCTATGTTGAAAACATGTGTGCCAAATTTCAAGGCCAGAAGATTTATACAAAAAAGGATATCCAAGATTTACCAACATGGGGTAGCTGTAAGAAAAGTTTCACAACTGCCAACTTTGACACCCTTCCAAGGATTGAAAGAATTTTTTTGCCCATGTAATTTTTAGCATGAGACGACCTCTATTTTGATTATGTGTGAAAAATTTCAAGTCCAAAAGATCCACACAATTAAAACTACATCAAAAGCTAGCAACATGTGTAGTTGTGAGAAACATTTCACTCCTAGCCAACTTTGACACACTCCCAAGGATTGGATTTTTTGGTATTTTTCCATGAAATTTTTGAAATGAGACTATCTCTATGTTGATCACATGTGTGCCAAATTTGAAGGCCAACATATCTACATATCAAAAGATTTTTGAAATCTACCAACATGTATAGTTGTGAGAAACATTTCACTGCTGCCAACTTTGACACCCTCCTAAGGATTCAATTTTTTATTTTTTCCCATGATACCCTGGATATAAGATCATATCTATGTTGGATATACATGTGCCTAATTTCAAGTCCAAAAGACCCACAAAAGAAAAGAAACAAATCTAAATCTACCAACGTGTGTAGTTGTGAGAAACAATCACCGAAACCATTTCACTATTGTCAACTTTGGCACCCTCCCTAGGTCGGAAAAATTGTTAATTGACCATAAAATTTTTGGCACAAGATCACCTTCATGTTAATAACATGTGTGCCAAAATTCAAGGCCAAAAGTTGAATACAAAAAACCATCTTCAAAATCTACCAAAATATGTAGCTTTGAGAAACAATTTTGAATATCCATTTTTCTATTCATCATGTGGCCTTGGAATTTGGCACACATATTATAAACATAGAGGTGGTCTCATGCTAAAAATTCCATGGGAAAAAAAAATTCTTTCAATCCTTGGGAGGGTGTCAAAGTTGGTTAGCTGTGAATGGCTCACAACTACACATCTTGGTAGATTTTGAATATCTTTTTTTGTATTCATCTTTTGGCCTTGAAATCTGGCACACATGTTGTCAACATAAGGGTGATCTTGTGCCAAAAATTTCATGGTAAATTGACAAATTTTCAGCCCTCAGGAGGGTGCCAAAGTTGGCAGCAGTGTAGTGTGGAAACGTACAAAATCAAAAAAGTACGTATACTTGTGTGAGGGTACTGTACATGTTACAAGCATTCACTTGGTACTTCATTACCTCAACTTCAAAACAAAAGGTGAAAAGAACTTCCTACACTACCTATGGTATCAAGTGTTGGCAATACTAAATACCAACAATGGCCTAAATGTGTTAAACACTAAACGTAAATTCCACAACGTTTGTCAACTTTAGTAAAAAATTTAGATTATAAAAAGTTCCTTGTGTACATCTTGTGTTATTCAAAAAAACGTATGTTGAAGCAACTATAGTGTTGTTGCATACTTAATGGCAAGTTGAGGTGTGAGGTTTCTCCATCCCTCCAAGCTCCAATTGATATAACTGTTAATTACCTCACTATACATCAAACTTTAGCTTTCAACTTATTTTCATTTAGAGTGAGCTATATAGTGAGGTACATGATAGTAAATGTCATGCAACACCTGGTACCAATATATAACAACTACCTATATTGGTATAATAAATATCCTTGTTATATTTATTGTACCAATATAGTTAGTTGTTGTGAAACCACTACTTGACATTATTATATTTTAACTATAAATATCCCTTATTTCAGAGGAGATTTCTAATTTGAAGTATGTGCCTTATGTTTTCTAACCTATACGGGATCAAATTAGCTAAAATGCAGTCAGAAGCTACAGTTCCACACAAAGATAAAGTGTACTTATGTATTACATGAATTAATGTTTTGTGGTTTTACCACAACCAACCATGTTGTTGCTTGTCCCCAAAGCACTCACTCCTCCAAACCAACTTTCAGACTTCATTACTAGACACCCTTCAACAAATCCACTAAGATAGAGGGCACCATTTTCAAATTTAGTGTATGCCATATAACATTCATGTAATAACGATCTCCACAAGATAAAAACATTAAATACAAGTCTTGAAACTTTGGTTGTAAAGTTTATATGCATTTCTAATCTTAAAAAAATGACTTCATATGGTCTTCTTATAAGTTATTTATTTAGGTAAATCATTCTAGGTTCCTACAATTGTTAAAAGAATATTCCATTCTTGACCTCATATCATCCACCAATAACTTGTCACCATTTTGATAATGCTTCCATCCACTATCAAGTTCAAGGCAAATCAACTAGGAATTAAGGAATTAGATACATTTGCATTTATGGGAATACCACTGTATGTTCCAAACAAGAACAGTACTCTTCGCCTTACTATTGCAAAGATTTCAAATCAATCCACCTCCATCAATAATATGTTCAAATGCACTTTGGCTAAATGTGATGGATGCATTAGTTTGATGTAGTACTGTTGTAAGTGGATTAGGTCCAATCTCTAAAATGCTTTTGGAATTTGGTTTTTGAAGCTGTCTTTTCATTTTTGTAATTCCATAATCAATGATATAATTTCCACACTATATCATAGATACATTAGTATTTCTTTCCCCACAAAATCACATAATAGTTTTTTTTCTTTTACAAAAACACCAATTAATTCTCTATGATTTTTTCAGTGAGCAATTCATAGGTACCTCACAACACTTAGCTAGATTATATGAAAGGACCTCTACAGCATGTACAATAGGGTGACATTCAAATTGGCTGTTTAGTAGTTCCAGGGATAGTGTCCTACACTGCTGCCAACTTTGACACCCTCCCCAAAGCTGAGAAATTGTTATTTTACCATGAAAATTTGGGGACAGCATCACCTTTATGTTGAAAACATGCATACCAAATTTCAAGTCCTACAAAAAAACTTGTGCAAAAAAACTTATGCAAAAAAACTTATGCAAGATCTACCAACATGGGATAGCTGTGAGAAAAGTGTCACAGCTGCCAACTTTGACACCCTCCAAAGAATTGAGGAAACTTTTTTTGCCCATGAAATTTTTGGAGCAAAAACATTTTTATGTTGTTTGCATGTGTGGAAAATTTCAAGTCCAAAAGACCCATACAAAAAATAATATTCCAAATCTACCAACATGTGTAGTTTTGAGAAACAAAGGGGAAAACCATTTTACTACTTCCAATTTTGACGCCCTCCTTAGGATTGAGTTTTTGTTGATACATAATGAAATTTTTGGCACAAGATCATCTCTACGCTGGTAACATGTGAGATAAATTTCAAAGCCAAAAGATGTACACAAAAAAGTTATTCCATATCTACCAACGTGTATGTCCTCCATTAGCGTCAATCACTGCTAGTAACCTAGAGGGCATAGAATGACATAGTTGAAGGAGCTTTGTACCATTGACTAACTTCCACTCTCTTTCAAGAACTACCTTCAACACATCTAAGCTTCTAGGGCATTGTTTGCCATGTTGCACAACATCTTTTAACATCCTCCAAACGTTCTCGATTGGATTGAGATCGGGAGAGTTTGCAGGCCAATTGAGCTTTTCGAGAAGGTGGCTTTGTCTCCATTCTTCACATATTTTGCTCCTATGGACGGGTGCCCCATCTTCCATAAGCACTCCTTGTGGAATTTGACCCATGAAATGAACCAATTTGGCATCGTAAGCCACTTCTATAAAATCCTTAGTAGAACGTTGACCTTTAGGCATAAAGCCAAGTTCTGACTTTTGTCCTCCGGCAAATGGGCCCCAAATCATTAAAGAAGTCCTTCCACTTTTAAAAGTAGGAGCTAGACAACTTGATGAATATCGCTCGTATGCACTTCTCCAAACATGAATTTGCCGAGAATTTTTTCCAATTTCAAAAGTAGATTCATCTGTCCAAACAACACGCTCCCACTCTTTTGCACTCCATCCACGGTACTTCTGAGCAAAAGCTAATCGTTGAGACATGTAACGAGGTGTCAAAAAAGGTTTTTTAACTGTAATTCGACTAAAAATGCTATTTTTATGTAAGACCCTTTGAATAGTACGTCTACACACTTGAGTAGGACATGCATTGGTAATCTCTGAGAGTGAAGAGCAAGGATGAATTTTTGAGTAATGCACAATACTACGAACATCTCTATCACTAAGCTTTTTAGCGTGACTTCCACCGCAAGGTTTGCGCTTGTAGGTTCCATCTTCTCTAAATGTTTTTACTAACCTTGTAACTGTTCTAATACGAACTCCAATAGTAGCTGCAATTTGAACTCCTGTAAATCCTCCCTCACTCAAACCTATGATGCGAGCACGAATTTCATCTGAAATTGCCATCATAAACTTATAGAGTGCGTGATGCTAGCT
Source organism: Bryoerythrophyllum caledonicum (assembly GCA_963971425.1). Lineage (NCBI taxonomy): Eukaryota > Viridiplantae > Streptophyta > Bryopsida > Pottiales > Pottiaceae > Bryoerythrophyllum > Bryoerythrophyllum caledonicum. Next base: position 9,665,461 of record OZ020524.1, read on the forward strand.
ATAGCAGTAGAGTAGGGGTTAGAGCAGAGCAAGGAGGAGAGAAGGGGACCACGGGGCTAGAGTAGAGCAAAGGGGGTTGCAGGATTGACAAGTGACAATTGGCAGAGGAAGGAGAACAGGGCTGGAGCAGAGCAAGGGGGAGAGAAGGAAGCCAAGGCGCTGGAGCAGAGAGGAGAAAGAAGGGTCGCCAAAACACAAGCCCATATGCATACATGAAAAATCGTTTTGCTCTTAATCACTCATCATGTATGCCCAATGTGAATCAACACTCATGCATCCCACAATACAACACTCTCTGTTTTGAGGATTGTCTCAACATTCAGTCTATCACAAATCACACACACTATTCCCTTTACATAGTGTTCAATAGATATTTAGAAGAAAAAATTTGTCATGTGTCTAATGCACACTTTATGGCCAAGTGGATTCTTCTGCATGGAACACCTCTTCACTTCTTCATTTAGATGTTATTGATCTTTTTGAGAAGCATTTATGTTTGGTGGCTTACTCACATGATTGAGTTCAATGAAAAAGCATGAGGTGTCAAAGATATTTTGACATTTTCAATATGACCTTCAAATTGTTTATCATAGTTACACATGTTGATAGATATGGAATAACTTTTTTTATGTATGTCTTTTGGCTTTGAAATTTATCCCACATGTTACCAGCGTAGAGATGATCTTGTGCCAAAAATTTCATTATGTATCAATAAAAACTCAATCCTAAGGAGGGCGTCAAAGTTGGAAGTAGTAAAATGGTTTTCCCCTTTGTTTCTCAAAACTACACATGTTGGTAGATTTGGAATATTATTTTTTGTATGGGTCTTTTGGACTTGAAATTTTCCACACATGCAAACAACATAAAAATGTTTTTGCTCCAAAAATTTCATGGGCAAAAAAAGTTTCATCAATTCTTCGGAGGGTGTCAAAGTTGGCAGCTGTGACACTTTTCTCACAGCTATCCCATGTTGGTAGATCTTGCATAAGTTTTTTTGTATAAGTCTCTTTCTCAGCTTTGGGGAGGGTGTCAAAGTTGGCAGCAGTGTAGGACACTATCCCTGGAACTACTAAACGGCCAATTTGAATGTCACCCTATTGTACAATACCCGGCAATAAGTATACGTTCTTTTTGCTTATGTATTTTTCCACACTACACTGCTGCCAACTTTGACACCGTTTTAAGGGCTGAAAATTTGTCAATTTACCATGAAATTTTTGGCACAAGATCATTTCTATGTTCAAAACATGTGTGCAAAATTTCAAGTCCACAAGATGAATTATACAAAACAAGATATTCAAAATTTGCCAACATGTGTAGCTATGAGAAAAGTTTAATAGCTGCCAACTTTGACACCCTTCCAAGGATTGACAAAAAAAATTTGCACCATGGAATTATTAGCTGAGACAATCTCTATGTAGATTACATGTGCCAAAAATTTCAAGTCCAAAAGATCCACACAAAAAAATAATCCAAATCTACAAACATGTGTAGTTGTGAGAAAGATTTCACTCATGGCCAACTTTGACACGCTCCCAAGGATTGAATTTTTTGTTTTTCCCATGATTTTTGAAATCTACCAACATGTGTAGTTGGGAGAAACATTTCACTGTGGCCAACTTTGACACCTTCCCAAGGATTGAATTTTTTGTTTTTTCCCATGAGGTTTTGGACATGAGACCATCTCTATGTTGATTATACGTGTGCATTGTTTCAAGTCCAAAAGATTCACAAAAGAAAAGAAACAAATCTAAATCTACCAACATGTGTAGTTGTGAGAAACAAGCAGGGAAACCATTTCACTATTGCCAACTTTGGCACCCTTCCTAGCCCTTAAAAATTGTTAATTGACCATGAAATTTTTGGCACAAGATCATCTCTATGTTGATATAATGAGTGCCAAATTTTAAGGCCACAAGATGAATACAAAAAACCATCTTCAAAATCTACCAGCATATGTAACTATGGAAACAATTTTGAGTATCTTTTTTTGCAATCATCATGTGGCCTTGAAATTGGCACACTTATTATAAACATAGAGAATCTGATGATCTTGTGCCATAAATTTCATGGTACTTAAAAAAAATCAACCCTAGGGAGAGTGTCAAAGTTGGCAATTGTGAATGGCTCACAACTACACATGTTGATAGACTTTGAATATCTTTTTTTGTATTCATCTTCTGGCCTTGAAATTTTGCACACATGTTTTCAATATAGAAATGATCTTGCACCAAAATTTTCATGGTAAAATGACAATTTTTCAACCCTCAAGAGGGTGTCAAAGTTGGCAGTTGTATAGTGTGGAAACGTACATAAATGTATACTTATTCTCGGGTACTGTACAATGCCGAAGTTCACTTCACTTTGAAGATGCCTTTATTAACATAGCAATATAGCAAGACAATCCCTTTGAACTAGAACTAGTTATTTGTTGAGGAATAAAGGTCATCTTTTAAATATCAAAATTAGTTTGTCTTTGTTTATGTTTTATAAAGGAATACTATAAATAGGCCAAAAGTAGCTAGAATGGATATTTTACAAAATATGGACTAATGAAAGTCCAGAAATAGTGGTCGGCTGTTAGCCGAGAGCTGCCAAAGCGTCTTATCAATAATCTTCTAAAGTGCCTAACTCACTCATTTTCTATCCAAATGGAGCATACGAGATGTTTTTTGGCATTTAAATAAATGTAGATGTCAAAAAACACCTCATAAGCTTGATTTGGACAAAATTTGAGTAAGTTGTGACCGTTTGAAATTTTCATATAAAGAGAAGCATTGGCTAGCACTCAATAAGAATTCAGAGTCTAATCGGTCCACAAATGGTGATTTTGTCTAGATTTTGTAAAACATCCGTTCTAGGAGTATCATCTAAATTTTTTTACTATCATAATATCCTAACTCTAAAAATAAGCTAGATTTAGAAGTTAGATTTAGAATGGTAAAACTTGATGTTGTAGCTACACTCTTGATACCTTTATCTAACTACTTGAGTATAACTTCCACCCTTAATGACCAAAAACTCGTTTTGTAAAAAGAAATGTTTAGACAATCTTATAATGAATAATACTTTTAAAAAGGGATCATAGTTTACATCTCTAGAATCAATAAAAAAACACTGCATGTGTTGATAAAAATCAACTCCAAATTTGAATAAATAGAAGTCTATATATTCAATCCAAGTCAATAGTGTTGAAAACAAATATAATGTCATCATGGGGCTTTGTGGGCTATTAGGGGTTAGAAGCATTTAATTTCAATTTAAACCAATTGGATATACTTGTCAAGGTAGATTGCAATAAGTAGGCAATTCTTGGTTTTCAAAGAGGCCCACCTAGATTGAAGATGCCATTCTAATCAACAATAGTTTGATATGACAATTGGATAATATTTGACTTACACCACACATGTTACTCCTATTAGCAACATAGCTAACTTCATCATCACATAAATGCTCACAAGACAAAGTAGCAACTTTGCATTATGTATTGCGTTATTACATGTATGTTACATAGCATTGCTACACAACAAGAAGAGCTAATGAGACATTAATCCTACCTCTACTATAGAAATTGCTAACTTCAATGTTTATTAAATGTCATCTATTCTATGATTACTAGAACTAATAAGCTTATGGTCTTCACAGTCTAGTTTGAATCCACCTCTGTAATGTTCGCCAAATTCTCGATGAAATTCTTTATCTTGTCCTCTAGCTTCTTTTGAATGTGCTAAAATCACACTCAATACGTCTCCTATAGAAGGTCTAGCTGTCGAATCTGATGCCCAACACTTGTGAAGCAACTCCGTTATCCAATCATCAACATACATAGGCACCAAAGGTCGGTGGCCACTAAGTACATGATCGTAATCACTCCGAGGATAACCTTCAAATGGAAGTTTTCCAGTCAATACCTCATAACATATCATGCCATACCCATAAATGTCAGCTGCTTTTGAAAACACCTCCGGCTGCTCTTCCAACTTGCGATCCTTGCATGCTTGCAATATCTCTGGTGCCCTGAAGAACCCGGTCCCTACAACTCCAACCGAGCATTCATAGTCTGCAACATAACAAAACTTATCTTCCTTCACAAGTACGTTTGACGCTTCAAGTCCCTGTGAACAATATCTTGCCTATGTAACCAATCCACCCCCAATGCCACTTCAAACATGATGTGATCAACATCCTCCTTTGAAAATGGCCCGCAATCTTTCCCATTTCTCAACTTCATATTTTGGTCAATCAAATGACGCAGATCAAAATGCTCTTTTTCCATCAAGAAAGCAAATCTCCCATCCTTCAATAATGTACCACGATGTACGTGACAAAAGAATCTTGGAAGCAATAGGGGTGTAGGAGACATAGTATCCTTCATGTGCTGAACATGGAATTGCAGCAATCCATGGGGCATTTGGGACTTCAATTGTTTCAAATAAGTCCCCTTCTTAAAAACCTTTAGAACATACTCGCGTCCAAGCTTCACATCCTTAATATTTCCTTTAGGATACCACTGCTTGATCTTGCAATCATAGAGCTCTGCTTGCCCACCCTCTGCAAACTTCTCCCCCACCACCAACTCACCATTATCATCCTCACCATAAAATGTTGCAAAAAATTGACCCCAAATAGGATGGCTTTGCAAAGCCAAGAACTCTTCCACATTGCTCACTTCCGCTGGCTCTTCTTCACTTTCCACAACATCCAATATACTCCAATGCGACTTGGAGCACTCAATCTGCTCCAGAACACTTCCACCAATACACTCCCAACTTTCTTTCTTCTCCACTTCCTTCAAGCGGTGGAAGCATGAGTTTGTGATTCCCATTGCTACTTGCTGACCTTATGCTCCAACTCAATCACTCTGCAAACAAAGACCAACCCCTATAATAAACCAAAGGTTTGATTTCAAAGACCACTACATGCTCAAAGCTTTCCCATTGGTGAGACCCCTATTCCTAAAGGGATGACTCCTATCTTTGTATGAGAAAAAAAAGGCCCGGGCACCTCTAGCCCCTTATCCCCTCAATTAAATGAAGCTTTTTGCAGGCTGTCTCTCTCACCTCTCACCTACAAATAAGGTCAAGGAGAGGCACCTGTGCTACCAGATTTCAGGGATCACAAATAGGTCTCGTTGTATTCTCTCGACATTCTTATATTCTAAATTAATTCAGCACTATAAGGATAGAAGTAGAGGGTCACAAGCGGTAACGCTCTATACAATCTCGGAGACAACCCCCTCATAAAAATAAATAAAAGACGATTGCTTGCGTACACAAACCAATTCACAACAGAGTTGTCACTGCCAACTACCACCCACAACTAGATGCATGCAAAACACTTCACAGTCGATGGCGAGCAAGGCAAGCAGACAGATCTCGTCAAGCACAACTACACGTTCAACAACATCACAACAAAGAGCCAATAGAAGCGCCAGAGCTTAGCACCTGTAATACCAAACGCCGTCCACTGATCTCCTACACTTCAAGGTAACAGCCGCAAACCCTGTTAATGATCCAAACCACGAGCAAATCCTCTTCAAGTGGATCTGGGGAGTGTATAGTAACAACCCCAAACTGCCTGGAGGCTTCGAAACACGAGCAGACTAGGACGTGGAATGCGGTGCAAACCCTCTGGATCGAAGCAAGGTCGTGCAGGGTGCGGAGAAAGCGAGAACGGCGACGCTGTCGATACTCTGAAACTGGTGCAGGCTCCAGAAGTTGAAACCCTCGCAAGTGAGGCCGGTTGAGGGTTTGAGACGCTGAAGGAGCGAGGAAAGGTGGCCAACAGTAGAAAATACATCCGGAACAGTGTTGCAGTCGTGGTCTCAACAGACTTGACCTTGACACTGAGTTCATAAGAAGGTGGAGAGCCAGTTTCGTGTGGGGGTAGGTGCAAAGTAGTGCGACCCCACTTTGACAAAAAAAAGTTTCTAGGTGCACCCTCCAATAATTGACGTCCACATGAACTCTGAGTGGACCATATGCGACTGACGCAGGCTGACGCATGACGACGCGCACAGCCGGCGGCGCGAGCTGCGTACTAGTCAACGTGCAGTCACGGAACTTCCGGACTGCTTGGGTTCTGTACCGACGCATGACCCAATCCCTGAATCTAGCCCGCACCGATCATCGCCTGTCATGCCCCACCACAACAACGGATGAGTACTGTACCACCGTCAAGAGAAGTTTGCTATTTCCGGCAAACCCGCTTTGACGGCGCCTACTCCCAGTCCCCCCACTAGAGCGTGACCCGGTTAATATCGTGATGGCATTCTAGAGGGCTGTCTAGTGCTAATCCTCGTTGCAGAATGGGGACGTTGCTAACTGAGTTGTACCAAATCGACGCAGTGAATCCGAGTCAACGTTGCGACGTATATGGAGTCTAGCGGCGGATATGGGTCCCGGAGCAGCTTCCGCGCTGGTGAGTGAACTCTCCTGTTTTCTCGCGACGACAGTTGTCTGTGCATTGGATTGTGGAGTCGAATCAGGATGTTTGGTTATCACCAGCTTCCGTGTAGGAATATAGAGTTTGAGTCACGAGGATGGGCAGCGATCTTGTAAGGATTGAGTCTGTGTCGGGTTAGGTCTCAAGATGAGTCGGATTTCTCGTACAGTTCTCGTAAATGGAAATGTGGCGAACAGTGGGGTTGCGTGATTACTGTCGACAAGATTGAATACCAGCTTCAGTGTTGGTGATCCTGTTAGGACTGAGTCTGTGTCGAGTTAGGTCTCCGAGATGAGCAGGCATTCTCGTGACTGAAGTGTCAACGGCGAGGACGTTGAGTTCTGGTTGTGTGGTTACTGTCAACGAGATGGGATATCACTTTCAGTGTTCGTGATCTTGTCAGAATTGACTTGGGGATGATATGCGATTGATGGTGGATTTGATTTGCAGTGGCGCGAAAGACGTTGCTCCAGGCGGCGGAGGCGCCGAGTCCACGGCGGGCGCAATTGTTGTGCCACGACGAGAAGACTGGCGCGCCGGTGCGCTGCCCGAACCCGCGGACGCTGCTCATCATCGTAGTGGGCATGTCGTGCATGATGATGCTGGTGACCATCGCCAGTCTGCTGCTGTGCTTGTTCGCGGTGCGCCAGCGCCGCCGGGCCCAGCAGCAGCAGCAGAGGCAGGCCGAACCTCCGCAAGAGCTCACGGGCCTGGCGCCGCCGCGCACCAGCTCTACCGCGCAAAGCCCCGCGCTCGCGCCCGAGTACGACGACGCCGTGCTCGTGCAGCTCCCCGGCGACGAGAAACCGCACTTCTTCGCGCTGCCGAAGCCGTTTCCTGCCAAAGACGAGTCGTCTGTGAAGCCCGAGCCTGACGACGTGGCTACATCTGGGCTCAAGGATCCGCCCGACGACGAACCTAACGCGTCCGATCCGTGCTTGCTCTACCGCAACCCTCTGTTTGATTCGCAGTATCGTGGGAACTTCTAGTCTGCTAGTCAATTTCGTAGTGAGATTCTGATATCATCCTTATTTTTTTTATACAATTCGTGGTATTTTGGTAGTGCTAACAGTGCTGTGACTAGTTTAGTTCACTTATTGTATAACTTAGCTGTGTTATACAAACATTCAAAACAATCATGCAATGTTCTAGAATCCGTGGTCAAGTGGCCCAAGAATGTTTGTAATTGTATCAGTGAATGAATGAGCATAGCTTTGTTGTAAAAGGAATAAGTCAGAAGTATTTTTGCTATGCATCTCTAGACGCTGTTTGTAAACTGATTCTTGAATGATATGAAAAAATTAACATGTGAAAACTTATTATAACATTCAACATCTAGATAAACCTTCTCCTTTGTGATGGTGGTAGATCTAGGGTGCAATCAAGTTGTTTCCTAAAATTGATTTCTATTGAAATTTAATTATTTCTAAGTTAAGGTGAGTACAAGAAGAAAGGGTGATTTGATGGAGGTTTAATTAGTAACTACTATTTTGATTATTTGCAAAGGAAGTTTGGTGTACTTTTGTTATGTTTGAATAGATTGGCATTTGGGATGAGTCTGATGTGAAATGAGAAATTAAAGTTCATATCCATGTGACTTGTGAGTTATTGGTCCTTGATTTGAAGCTTTTGTTTGAAAGCAAGTGTTGATCGCCAAATATAAAAGACCTTGGGAACTGTTCATCTATTGCATGGTGCTTTAACCCTTAAATGTCAGACGGAAATTTTATATACATACACGTATTTTACATTGTATAATACTAAAATTTACTAAAATTTAGCAAGAGTTACACTTTTTGGATTGAAGATTCTTCAACAGTTAACATCTTTCATTTGGAGGTCATCTCAATATTTGAACCTTATCATGTTCAAATACGACACCATAAGTGTAGAATATTGTGGCAAGCAGTGGCACCTTCAGACGGTGAAGGATTAAAGCTTGGAAATCATAATACCTATGGTTTGGTGGACTTGGAAGCATTTGCACTATACATGCCAAATTGGCATGCAAATTGTAGATTTGGATAAAATGTGCCCCCATTACTCTAAGTTTCTTAATCAACACTAGAATATAAAGTGAGTTTTAAGGACACGCTAAACTTATTTGTGTGTACAAATATGTTTGAGATAATAATATGATATTCAAAAGATTGGGAATTTCCATCAAGTTTTGGACTTATTTTCAATCTATTCCAGTTGTAGGTTTGCAGATCAATTCACCTTGTGATGAAGATTGGAAATTCCCAATCTTATGGAAATTCCCAATCTTCCAAAATATTGTGCATGATGCTATGATAAGTTTATTTGTCTTATTTCTGTGTTTGTGATTGCTTGTGAGTAGCACAAACTAAAAACAATTATGTTTGGCATTGGTGGGTGTACATCCGTGCTTATAGGTGAGCAGGTTTTAGGGTTTAGGATTTTGAATTTGACTAGTTCTAGTTTTGGTTTCCATGAAAATTTGACCAAATTATTCTCTTTACCATGCCAAGGCAAATGAATGTCACATTTTATACTGTTTGTCCATTTGCCAAAAAAATCACAGCATCCTGGACAGAATGTTAGGCTGTTGATGAGTCGTGTTATGGGGTGATATGCCTCCGAAGATGCTTATAAAAAATTTCCATCTATATTATTACAGTTTATGTCCACCACAAGTTTGCCAATGCTGAATGCTCAATGTAGTATTTTAAGTTACAGCTACACCAAGTTGGCCATGGATGACTATGGATCATCCATGAGGCAAGCTGGAGTCATGGCCAACATTACAGTCCACATCACCCTTGTTGTTAATAGAGCACCCTTGTTGTTAATAGAGCACCCTGATATTATCACCCAAAACCTTGAAACCAATTTTTTCTAGGTTTCAGAACTCCCTGCTTTCAAAACTCCCTTGTTAATCTCTAAGGTACCATGACAATTTCACATAAAAAATGCTTCAAAATTGTTGGATATTAGTGTATGAATGAATAAGGAAACAAAAACTTCGATTTCTAGTTTTGACCGTTTACGACTTATTAGAGTGTCCTAGCAAAAAATTTTGAAGGTGCCCGAAGTGCCCGCTCTCCCCATTTGAAATTCAAAACCCTATATCTTTTTCATTATATGTCGGATTTAGGAAAAAATTGTTCTCCCACTAAAGTCTTAGTAATGTCCTTTTACAATAAAATTTTCAAAGTGGAATGTTGGAAATTGACACCATAGGAACCTAACCAAACTTTCAAAAAGCCCAGTTTTGACACTTGGTCTTTTAGGGGTTAATATCCCTATCATCCTTGATAATATCACTTTTTTCTTTCTTTCCAAAAGTGTACTGTAAGTGTGACAATAACAAGTTACACAAATGAATAAGTGACCAGATGGATGACATCTGGATGACATGTTCCCTTGTTGTTGGCCAAAAACTGCCAAAACTTTGGAATTGCCCACTAAAAGTTTGGAATTGCCCATTAAAATCGGTTGTATATAACATGTTAGCAAAGTTGTACAGTGGAATGACGCTCGAAATGGCGTTTTGCATTTTGAAATTTCACTTCTACCAACTTTGACACCTTCTCAAGGGTTGAAAATTTGTTATATTACTATGAAAGTTTTGGCACAAGATCATCTATGTGTTGATAGGATGTGGGCCAAATTTCAATGCCAACCCATTTACATTAAAAACAATATTTGAAATCTACCAACATGTGTAGTTGTGAGTCATTCACTACTGCCAACTTTGACACCCTTCCTAGAACTCAATTTTTTTTATTTATTGTGAATTTTTTTGCAAAAGATCATCTCTATGTTTATAGCATGTGTCCCAAATTTCAAGGCTAGAAAATGAATACAGAAAAGATATTCAAAATTGTCTCTTATGGTTACATATGTTGGTAGATTTTAAATATTGTTTTTTGTATTCATCTACTAGCCTTGAAGTTTGGCACACAAGTTACCAACATATAGATGATTTTGTGCCAACAAATTCATGGTGATTTTTTAAAAAATTCAGCCCTATGGAGGTTGCTAAAGTTGGCAATAGTGAAATGGTTTCCTTGATTGTTTCTCACAACTACACATGTTGGTAGGATTTTTTTTGAATTTTTTTTTTGGATCTTTTGGACTTGAAATTAAGCACACATGTATTCAACATAGAGGTGGTCTCATGCCAAAAATCTCATGGGAAAAAATTAAAAATTCAATCTTTTGGAGGGTGACAAAGTTTGCGGCTGTGAAACTTCTCTCATAGCTAGACATGTTGGGGTGAAAGTCACTAAGGTGGTATATAAATAGTGTCACAAATGGTTTTGGAATAAGTCACAAACCTTCTATTGCCCAAAAGTGAGAATGTGGGACCGATCTTTGAATTATACTGATGGAATGTGGAAGGTAACTTGATTCAAAGTATGGAAACCACAAAAAAGTTGAATTCCGACTTACGGTTTCACCAATCTAGGGATATCTTTCATCAGTACATACTTGTCATAGGTATACAAAATTCAACAAACATACTGATTTTGAGAGTTCTAGGAAGTAAAATACTTTGAAACTTTTGTGACACATCCACGCCACAATGTATTCATGTATTTTAATTGGAAATTCTAGATCGGTAACTTATTCTCACTTTTAATGCTAAAAAATAGGCTATTTTTTCACTACTCCTGAAATAGGGATCACTATTGTTTCTTGCTTTGATTTTTTATCAAATCACATAAATCATACATAAATCCATCTTGAAACATATTTTTCTCTTAAGAGAAGTTTTTTTTTCCATGAATTCTATTGAAATGAAGTTTTTAGGACCCTAAATTTTTAGATTTACTTTGTTGTATATATGGTATATTTTTCATACCATGTGGTATGCGATATACTGAAAACACGAGAAAGGGTCGGGCAACTTAGATAGCAACACGTGCCTTTCTCAGAAAGGAAAAGATGTCAGTTGAATGATATGAACCTAAATTCACACTAACTAATTGGTTGCAGAAATTCTAGGTTGCTCTTGCACGACATGATAGGTTTCCACGTTGCGACCAATCGCAGCGAAAGTACAGTGTCTTGCAAAACTGAGTCAAGTTAAGGAAAACATATCTTTGGTTGACCATTCCTCACAACTCATTGAATAAAATTGCGGTTTTCAAAATAGAGGAGATAGAAAATGGAGTTTATGAGCTATCATAGAATGTATGTTGACACACACATAGACTACAATTAGAAAAAATAATTCAAGTACAAACATATGTCTTGACTCAGTTTTGCATGCCATTGAGGACTCATGAGCCAAGACATGTGTTTTGCATGCCACAAATGCATTGAGGATGTATGAGCTCACATTGGCTTGGGCATGTTAAACTACAATGTTGCAACACTCCATGCACATTGTTAGTATACTTTTATGACTCAACATGGTGTACTTGAAGGAGCTTTTTGCAAGCGCTCGTACAGACCTTGATAACTCTATTTTGGTGAAGTTGCAAGCTGGTAGATCCACAAGGGATGTAGCAAGTGAGTTGCAGGTGTCTCAAAGTCATGTTGCAAGACTTAGAAGGAAGAGATTGTCTGATATTCCTACTAGTAGTGGTGGTAGACCACAAGTATTAACAAATGCTCAAAAGAGAGCATGCATTAGAGCTGTCACATCAGGAGGATTTGAAACTGCGACATATGCTACCCAGCATGTACGTGAGGAATGCCAAGTTACTGTAAGTGTTGATACGGTGAGAAGGGTCTTACGTGCAGGAGGACTGAGATCAAAAGTGAAGCAGAAGAAACCGAAATTGAACCAGAGACACATCAAGGATCGACTTGAATTTGCTAGGCGCCATGAACATTGGACCATTCATGATTGGGAGCACATCATCTTCTTTGATGAGACAAAGGTAAATCGATTTTGCTCTGATGGTTGCAGTTGGTGTTGGATTCGCAATGAACGGTCTTTTGATTTAAAAGAAGTGAAACAAACTGTAAAGTTTGATGGTGGTTCTGTCATGTTGTGGGGTTGTATGACATTTCAAGGCCCAGGCATGTTTTGTAGAATTGAAGGAAGAATGGATCAACATCAGTACAAAGAAATTTTGCAAAGAGATTTAATGTACACGGTGATGGCATATGATCTTGATCCTTCGAATTTGATATTTCAGCATGACAATGATCCCAAACATACAGCAAAAAGTGTTTGCCAATGGCTAAAATCACAAAACTTTGATGTTCTTAAGTGGCCTGCTCGATCTCCTGACCTAAATCCAATTGAACATCCTTGGGTAAGGCTAAAACGTCGTCTTAACCAATATGAAAGTGCTCCAAAAGGAATTTTAGAGTTGTCCGAACGTATTGAGGAGTGTTGGGCTTCTATAAAACCAGAGGAGTGTAGGAGGTTGTACGAAAGCATGCCACGACGAATCCTAGCTGTTTTAGTTGCCAAAGGCAAGTGGACAAAATATTAAGTTGTTTTTTGGTAGATGATGCAAAACTGAGTCAAGAGACACAGTTTCCTTCAAATGTAATTTTCTTGTACATATGAATGTAAGAAGAACTTTCTTTTGCATCAAATTGTAGCCCACTAAAATTGCTATCTTGTACAATTTATGATTTGTGCAAATCTATTGCCAGTTTTCCTACATTGGTAATTGAATTTCGAATTACCAGAACTTGACTCAGTTTTGCTAGACACTGTATGTGCCCAAGTTACTGATTTACGCTATTTGATGGACTGGATGAGGTCAACAGTCATGGCCCAACATCAAGGCATTTTCAGCTCTTTGAAACTGAACGTCACCATGATTCTTGTAGAGCGCATTTCTTAAACCCGAGTTGGGAAACTTCCAGCACTTCTACTTCACAGTCCCTGATTTTCAGTGTTAATCTACTCTATCGTGCCGTCTCTCGACAAACACCCTTCTATTCGCTGAGTGAAATGAGAAGCTAATACAAACCGACGAAGACGCTCTACAATCCGCGAGCGAAACGTTGTCATCTCTGTCTGTGACTGGCGCCTCCAATCCACTAGCGCATCTCTACACTGAAGTTGAAGAAATATATTTCTCAAAGCCACGAACACCATATTCAGTATCTTGGGAGATTTCTAGGACTTTGAAAGGTATGATATAGAGGCTTATCAACTTGAGATCAGAACGTTTCTAATATATATCTAGAGTTGATGGTTGGAAACAGTTTGCAACCAGCAATGGACGCGCCTCGGCACGAACTCAGTAGCTGCGTCATTGCCCCAACCGCGAAGATGGTGATGCCGAATTCCGAGGTGAACCAATACCCACGCTTGGCTTATGGCGTTGAAAACGAGAGAGGATATAGGAAGGTTTTACAAGCAGTAACAGAAGACTCGCTACATTCGTGGACTTTGCTAAGTAATCGGAGCAAGAACAGTTGTAGCTAATATGTGTGCCCGCTGCGCTTGTTGAACATTTACCCTTAAAGGCCCAAGGTATGTTAGAAGTATCTGTACTCCATGGATTACAAATTGCCAAGATGAACTTTACTATTAAGATCTCCTTCAAAACTTATATGAGACTCCAGTTTAACCTTGATAATATCACACCCTCCGTTTCACCAAAAAGTGTGATATAAACAAGGTGTGACATATTTTATAATCACATTTGACGGATTTATGCATAATGTGATATTACCAACAACAAAAAGACATATAATTTTATTAAATCACTAAATAACAAACTCTCACAGGCAAGATTTTGCAACCTAGATCGAGCACCATCAGATGGCCATCACTCACGAATGGTGTGTTTTATGTTTGGACATTTCCTGTAATCAAGAGATGGACAAGGTAATGAAAAAGCAGGCCCCATAGCGGCGAGTTTAGTTTAGGCACCTGTGATTATATCCCATACTCTTGCTTGGTCTTGGATCATCGGATCTTATCGAATAAAGCTGGCTAAGATGTGCCGTGATGTCTAGAGCCATTTCTAAACCTGTAGAACACCTCCTTACTACCAAATTACCAACAATGTGCAAGTAAAGGAAGTGGACTAATCTTGAGCAGGATGAGTTCTATGTGTATTAAACTGCCAAAATGGTAAACCTTCGGCTACATTGAGATTATGGTTACCAGCCGATTTACTATCAGAATTGAACATCCTTGAAATTATCAGAACCGATCATAATCAATGCAAACTTTGACAATCGATCCATCACATGAAACCTTTCCTCTCACTGCCCCAAGCCACATACAAACACACTGTGCTAGATAAACCGTATAATCAAGAGATGCTTATCATCTGATACATGTGTACAGAAAATGCACACTCCAGTGCAACAAAATCATTTCTCGTCCGGACCTCGTGAAAGGTCTCAGGCATAGATCCTACACTCTGATCCAAGGGACCACAACTATCACACGGACATATAATCGTCACAATCACATTCAAATTACGTCCAGCAATTCAGTTGTTGCTGATGTTTAGGGTCTGACTTTAGATGAGCTACTCGTCGTCGTGCTCGTTCGCGGAGGCGGCCACCTCGACGAATTTGCCGTTGAGATCGGAGTCGGTGCTGCTCTTGAGGCTGCGCACCTTGGCGAGAGCGCGCGAGATGGAGCGCACGTCGGACTCGTCCCTGATGGCGCCCTCCAGGTCCTCGCGGAACTCCCCGAGCATGCGCACCACCTCGAGGACATGGCCCGTGGTGAGGATCTCGCCGGAGCTCTTCGCCCACGTCTGCGCGATCCGGATCGTGTTGCGGATCTCCCTTCCGTTCAGCTGCGTCTCCAGGAACGGCTCGAGGTCGGGGGAGGCGATGCCCGCCCTGACGAGCAGGTTGCTCCATACGGCCTCGCGCTGCGCGCCCGCCAGGCGGTGGTAGCGCAGGAACATGGAAATGCGGGAGCAGAAGGCGTCGTCGAAGGACGCCACGCGGTTCGTGGTCAGGAAGAGCACGCCGCGGTAGTACTCCAGCAGGCGCAGGAAGATGGCCGTCATGGCGGTGCGCGACGGGTCGCCCTGGGAAGTCCGCTTCTCCATGTAGATGTCGGCCTCGTCGAGGAGCAGCACCGCGCGCCACTGCGACGCAATATCCAGGATCTCGATCAGGTTCGTCTCGAGATCCTTCGCGGACGTGCCGAGCTCGAACACGGAGATTGACCAGAGAGGCCGGTGCAGCTTCTCCGCAATGGACTCCGCCGTGAGCGTCTTACCCGTCCCAGGCGGGCCATAACAGAGGAAAATGCAGCCGTCGCCCTTGTTCGAGATAGGGTCCAGCCTCTGGGCCACCTCCTCGCCAGGGCTAGGGCTCCGGAGATATTCGGACACGAGCGAGAACAGCATCTGCTTCCGGGAAGGATCGGAGAGCACCAGGTCGCGATCGAAGGCTGTGTCGTCGAACTCGATCTCCGAGAAGCCGTTCACGTCGAACGCACCCCACTGCTTATTGGAAAACGAGAATCCGTACACAATGGCGGGCGCGAGACGAAGCTCCTCGTCGCTCGGGCGCTCCAAGTCGCAGCAGGTGAGACCACCGGGAGTGCAGCTCGTCGGAGGCGTGGCGCTCTTCAGCGGATACCCCGGGTTCATGCGCGCGAAGCTGAGAAGGTCCGCCATCACGCGCCCGTCCGCCTTCTGCTTCTTGAGCTGCCAACATGTGTTGACGAGCACCAGTCGGAGGCGAGGACCTTCGTATTGCATGTAGCAGCTCCCGCGGCTGACGATGTCGTAGAACTTCTCCCCGTTGCGAAGGAAGACCGCGTTTAGATCGGCGACTTCCGTCTCCGAAAGGATGCTGAACGGGCATATTCCGATCGCCTCGAACGACTTCTCGCTCCGAAACTCGTCAACCGTCACCGTCACGAAGCAGGAGACGTACCTACGGCCGTTCCAGTTGCGAGATTTGAGCTCGACCCGCAGGTGCTTCCCTTCCGCCGACTTGTAGTAGTAATGGTAGGAGACGACTCCCTTCAGCGTTTGGCCTGTCATGGCGCACTTGTAGTAAACCTCCTGACCCTTGTGTAGAAACGCCCAGAGGAGACCCCAGGCCACCGTCCGCTCGCGCGCCATGCGCTCCACGTGCACGGTCGTGTCCTTGTACTCGGTTTCCAGGAACCGGATCAGATGCCGAAGGTGATGGCGACCTAGCGCGGTGTCATCCTCCGGCGTTGCGCGGTATGCCTCCCGGAAGGACTCGAGCGCGATAAACATGTCGCGCCCCTCGACCTGCGGCTCCTCCACGATGAGCGTCTCGGAGTGCTTCGCGAGGCATTTCTTGGCGACCTGGATGAGCGCTTTGGAGCGCAGCTTGACCGTCACCTCGTCCGGCCATCCCTTATTCTGCTCGTAAGTCACCTCGAACGGCGCTGAGTTCGGCTTCTGCTTCTCCTTCGCGCGCAGCTTGCGCTCCATTCGGTACGTCGCATCCGACCACCATGTGTCGTACACCGGCCACTCCCAATCGACATCCTTCACGTTCTTCTTCTTCACCTCCTTCTTCTTTCCCTTCCCTGTCTTCGTCTTCTTCTTCTTCCTCTCGCTTGTAGAGTCCTCCTCCTCTTCTTCGTCACTACCCTCCTCCTCATCGTCACTCTCATCGCCACTCTCGCTATCCTTCGCATCCGCTGCCTTGTCCTTGACCGCAACCGGAGCAACAGGAGCAACAGGTGCAACTACTGCCCCCTTCTCCACGCTCTTCAACTTCCCGGCTAGCTTTCCAATCGTGTAAGCTCCAAACGCCACAGACACGGCCACCGCCATGGACGCCAGAACCGCGCACGCAATCGTGACGATCCATGTCGCAGCTGGCGACCCTGCATCCATGGCTGAAACTCGGCAACGATCAAACCTCCCTAGAACCCGAGAAATTCACTCCAAGTTTCAGTGGAGACAATGGATCGATGAGCGGACTTTTAAACATGATTTTGCGCTTTGAGCTTCACGTTGCTATTGTTGAATTGCGACTCGGCAACCTAAGTTTCGGATCTCGATACTTCCCAGGCGCTGAAATCCGACAACGACAACGACAATGGCTTTACCACCAACGAAGAATCGTTCACCGGAGGCATGCGTCTCGTGCCTCTAAGATAGTCGTCGTCTCGCACGGATCTCTATATTTTGGGGCTACGAGCGTCTTGAGATCCGTCTCGCATGTGATACTTGCTTGCGTTTCGTCATCTGGAACTAAATCCGAAGCAAGTGGTGGTGCGGAGTCTTCAGTTGTACCACTACACGAATGATGGCTTTTAGTAAATGGTATGAATAGTGTAGTTTCCCTGGTACACTATTTGTTAACAAGTTGGCAAGTAGTGGTAGCTGCCATTGTCATGAATATTATCCCTCAGTCGCCCACCTACCCTAGTACACTTAGTATTAGCCCCCCTACCTTAGCACAAAAATTTGTTAACAAGTTGATAAATAGTGTTAGCCCCAATCAACCGCCTACCGTCCGCCATGCATATATTTTCCTTGTCTCATCCTCAACCTCATCTCCTTATCCTCCCATTCCCAACTATTCCCATTCCCATCTCTTGCATTCCTTTAAATTTTTAATGAATATCTAATGAATATTTAATGTATATTTATATATTTAATGAAAAATTAATGAATTTTTAATGAATGTTTAAAGGATATTTAATGTATGTTTGTATATTTGTATATTTAAAGAATACATAAGGTATATTTTCATATTTAATGTATACCTGTATATTTAAAGAACATTAAAAAAAAATTAATATTATTTAATGAATCTTTAGAGTTTTAAAAGTATATTTTATGACAATTTCATGAATATTTGTATATTTAATGAATATTAAATGAATGTTTAATGCATATTTATTGCTAATGTAATGAATATCTAATGAATATTTAATGTGTATTTCTATATTTATTGTATGTTTATTGTATATTTATTGTATATTTATGTTTTTTTCCTTTTCCATAGTTTTTCATAGTTTCTATCATGCAGTGTTGTAAACTCAAGAAGCTTTATTTAGAGCTCGGGTTGGCATGCTATCCTATGCCGCCTTTAAAAAGTTTCTCTATTGATTAGGATCATGCTCATGCTAAAAAAATTGAATAACATAAAAATATCCCTAATCTAAAACATTAAATGTGTTAGGACTTTTTAGAGGTGTTCATACCAATTGAATGTCAAATCTAATTTCATTTGTTGCATGAACAAATCCTCCATCATTTGTTGTAAAGCGAGGCTAGGCATTATCTTGATGGATGTAATTGTCTCTTCATCACTATCACTAGTTGGCTACCTAGACTAAATTGCAGGCAAAACCTTTCCAATTATGCATACTAACCTTTTATTTTCTCTTAACATGAGGAATGCTATCTTGTGAGCGGCGAGCCGTGAGCTCTAAATTTTATTGTTTTTTTTTCTATTTTTTTTTTACAAAATTTGAAAGCAACACATATGGCTGTAGGTTATAATTAGTCTATCTTGACATATGTAAAAAATCATGTAAAACCCTACATTATTTAGACATATTGAAGTCTGAATTGTTGACGGTCTTAGAGCAACAATTTTTCTTTAAAATGAAAGGGGCACTTATGGATTTGGTATTTAGGTTGGGATAATGAAAAAGGTTTGAACTACTCATTGGTCGTATTTGTATTTATTTCAATGAGAATGGAGACTCTTCCAATAATTGGGAAATTAAAAGGATTAATGACAGGCCATACCCTTACGATACCTAGAAGATACCCATGTAATACTGGGGCAATGTCCATATAATACCTAGGTGATACTTGTGGTGTGGAACCACTTTTTATTGAGATATTGACATACTTTAACAGAAAGTGTTTGATACCAACCATTGCGCATGGTACAAAGCACGGAAACACGTTCAAGTTGTATAGCTTATTATAAAAGACGTGGTGAATTCTCTAAATTACTAAAATTTCTTATGAATTACATACAATACTCAATTTTGTCTACATGTAATACACAACAATGCCTTGGTTTATAGATGGATCAAATAATGGAATAGAGTTGTTCGGTAATGTGTTAAATCATTCCATCTGTTTTGGTTTATATAAAATGGGACATCCACATACGCACTGAAAGACTCCAACAATTACAAAGATGATATCAAACAAAAGAAGGCCCTATTTAAAATTTAAAAAACAATCCAAATAGATGAATCACAAATCCTCCGCCAATAATGGGGTGGAGCAATTCTCGTCCAAATAAGGGGCTCTCCTATTCAACCCACTACCATCAACCTCATTGTCTACAAACTGCCTTGCAATGGACCTATGACAAGATGCCCAAGGAACACTTGGAGGGGATGGTTGTGCTGCCATTGCATCTGCAACACCACCATCTCAAGGAGCGGAATTATAGATCTGCGACGGGCTATTAACCAACTTTGACAACCTTGACAACACCCTCGCCCGAGTTATTGATGGTGAAGCTATCAATGACCTCAACCAACTACAAAAAACCAAAGAAATTGTATTGTTAAAGTCAGAAATAAAAATACAAACTCTCTATATCACACTGATGCAAAACTCACCAAAAAAATAGAGAACTTACCTACAAGTTTTCTTGCAAGCCATCTTCACCTCTGGCTTATTGTCATCAAGCTTCAATGGGCGCTTACAAGAGTTCTCCTACAGGGCTGGTGCCATTGTTGACTCCACCTCCACCAATCTCGGAATCAAGGGTCGGAGGACCTCTCAACCAAATCCGGTTGAGACTCCAATGCCAAGATGTGGCGCTTTCAAGCCTTGCAAGCCTTGATTGATGCCCCTTTACAAGATAAACAAATCAATTAGTATTAGAATTGTAATACAGAGAAGGATAATACAATTTGAGGTTGTAAGAATACTTACCAGTAGATGTTGTCAAATCAAAAACTATGCCGTCTTTATGGGTGCAAAGGTCAATCAGAGCCTCCATGAGGTTTGTAGACTTCTTGAGCGCTCCCCGCCATAGCTCCGTGGTGGCTCCTCTCATCGTCAGCGTGTCCTGTGTCATAAGATTGGTCAAGTGACCATCCGAGGACAGCCGAATCCCTTTGCAAATCAACTCCATCTTGTTGTTAAAAGAAAAAGGGGCCACTGACTCGGACTTCCTCACAAAGCACTTCACCATGAAGCACTCGTCAGTGCGTCCAGGCTACCCATTGCGCGAGAGTGGCAAGCCATTAATAGAAAATCACTTTGTCTCCTTGACGAGCTCTGTGTAATCTGCCCAACGAAGAAGTCCATTGGAAATGAACTTTGAGTCCGGATAGAACACAATGAGTCGCTCCGTCACAAAGCAGCTCCCCCGGCCATCTCAAAACATTGGTGAATGAAAGGAGTTTCCTTCTTGCCTCTCTCAATTAGCTGAGTTAGATGCTTGTTCCAAGTCGGCACCCTAGTGCCGCAATCAATCTCTTGGACCGGCAACCCCTCCGGCACGTCGATGATCACCATGTCTACCAAACCAAGATCACAAGGATCTCCACGCAAGGTTCGGAACCTAGAGCCAGCATGCGCCTTCGCAAACTAGTGCAGATCGGTCCAAACTGGGGGGTAGTCAGCATGTTCGGAGATATCGTCAAAGAGAGACATGATGGAGAAGGCACTCTCACATATCACCGACACTCCAACAGAAGAATCAACCAGTTCAATAACTGGGATTGTGTGGACTATCTGCAAAGGCTTTGTAATGAATGTTGAGGGTCGGCTGCTTAATGAAGGCAATATTCCTTGCAACGGCGTCATTGCAACAGGAATGGCAAGCAATGTACCCACTCCAAAATGAACAATGAGCTTCTTGGGTCCCTCGCTCAACACCAACGTTGCCAGCTCTTTGTTCTAGAAGTAGCAAAGCAATGCCGTCTTCATCGATCTCTCACACTTGGGTTGCATCAGAAATTCCTCGTCTTTATGAACCCAATTTTCTTCCCCATATGGGCAGAAAACGCTTTGTCTCACATCCTCATGCACGACAATTCGATCCATGCTCCAATTCCTTTCACGGGATTGAAAAGCCCTTTTGTCTGGAAGACAAGATTGTCCTCCTCGACAATCTCTACAAATTTCTTCTCACATTTGTCTTCCAGCTCAAACCAAGCAAACAACAAGTTGGATGAAGAAAATATTAGCAATGAAAATCTACATTAACTAAAAACTGATGATATGAGAAGCTTACCCCAGCCTAGAAGGCAGCTCTATTGATCCACCCCCAAAGACTTATGTCCAAAACTGGAGATTTTTGGAAGTGATACTTCTTTCTGCTAAACTTGCTCATGTTTCACCACTTGCACCAGCTCGCCTTGAATTTTGATGGCACCTTAGCACTACAAAAGAGCTGTAACTTCTCCAATGTCATCTCGAGCTTGAGCTGGTAAATGTCAACCAAAATGAGTGGCATGAAGATGGCATATCTGAACCGACACATGGAACTCGAAATGAGTGGCATGAAGATGGAATATCACCTCCATCTAGGCAGTGTGGCGGTGATCTCATCCCAGACGGAAAAAAACTTGTTGCAAAACGGCGCATACTCCGGCTAACTCGCGATAAGAGCCTCAAACTTCTGGTCTTCCTCTTGTCACAACTCAAACCACAAAGCTTGAACATCTAGTGACACATCCTTCTCCACCAACCAGAAGCTCTTCACAGCGACGTAAAAGCAAGCGGAGCCGGGTCCATACCTCTTTACAAACTCTCCTTCAGCTTCACGACATCGCTCCGTAGCGAGACTCTCACATCCGGCATTGGGAGCATGTGGCAGAGTGGAATGTGGAGTTCTCAAGCGTAAGCGCAAGTTGACTTCTGCAAGACGTCGTAAGAAGTCTCACGTAGGGACCTTTGTAATGCCAGCTCCGTTGTTTTCAATCCTGGATCTTCCCCAAACTCTAGAACTTTAAGAGCCATATTGTTACCATCACCCCTTGAGGAGAAGCCCACATGCATGCTCTAGTCTGCAACAATTTAGCAGACTATTAGAAACTCTCCCTCTCTAATCTATGAACACCTAGGTGATAACTAGTGAAGCTATTATAACTCAAGGCCTAACACCACGCTTGCAAAGAATATGAACTATGCATGGGAAGTCAAGAATTAGTCAAGATGAACTGGGTGCATCTTAGAAGAGTTAAGCAACAAGAAAAAAATGCATTTGCAACGGGATTTATACAAGGAATGGATATTTTTAGGAGTTTTGAAAAATTTCAATGACCCTTAAAAACCACCTTTGGATCTGAAGGTGGTTTTCAAGGGTCATTGAAATTTTTGAAAACATAGAAATCTATGGCAGTTCACATTCAAACTCCACGGAGTTCTATGATTTGAAAAAAACCAGTGACCCTTAAAAACCACCTTCAGATCCAAAGGTAGTTTTCAAGGGTCACTGATTTTTTTGAAAACATAGAAATCCATGGCAATCCACATTTGAATTCCGCAGAGTTCCATGTTTTGAAAAAAAATCAGTGTCGCTTGAGAACCACTTTGGATCGGAAGGTGGTTTTCAAGGGTCACAATTTTTTTTGAAATCATAAAAATCCACTGCAGTCCACATTCAAACTTGGTGGAGTTCTATGATTTAAAAAAAATTAGTGACCCTTGAAAAAAATCAGAGACCCTTGAAAACGACCTTCGGATCCGAACGTTGTTTTTAACGGTCACTAAGTTTTTTGAAATCATGGAAATCCACAACAATCCACATTCAAATTCCGCGGAGTTTTATGATTTGAAAAAAATTAGAGACCCTTGAAAACCACCTTCGGATCCAAAGATGGTTTTCAAGGGTCACGAAATTTTTTGAAAACATGGAAAACCTCGGCATTACACATTTGAGCTCCGCGGAGTTCCATGTTTTGAAAAATTTCAGTGACCCTTGAAAATCACTTTTGGATCCAAAGGTGGTTTTCAAGGGTCAAGGAAAATTTAAAAACATAGAAATCCACAGCAATCCACATTCAAACTCTGTGGAGTTCTATGATTTTAAGAAAATTAGTGACCCTTGAAAACCACCTTCGGATCCGAAGGTGGTTTTTACGGGTCACTAAATTTTTTGAAAACATAGAAATCCATAGCAGTCCACTTTCGAACTCCGCCGAATCAAATTCAAGAGAAATATTGTTCACAACAAAGTAGAGAATGACATACCTGATTGTTGTCACTTCCCGCGCTAGTTGCCATCCCAACTCTTGAGTCTCCTCAAACTGACCTCGTCTTCACGACCTAAAGATTCCGACAATCAGCATTGAATCTTTGCCCATCAATCAAAATACAAACAAAGTCGATGAAGGAAGTCGGATTACATACCATTTGATACAAGTATGGCCGTCTAAATTGAACTTGGTTTCGGCGCCCAATATCATTATCAAGACTCGTTCATAGAGAAAAGGCGACAAAATTCTAATACACTATAAACTTTTGTCGACAACAATTATGGTCACGGGCCCTAGAAGGACTTTAGTCAACAACAATTTAGGTCAACGGACGGTCGCCGGGGTCGGGGCCTGGTCACCGCCCTCTCAAAGCGGTCGGGGCACGGCCGCTCGGCTACTGCTTTGGTTGCCGCCTAGTCATTGCGCGGTCGCTCGTCTACAGCTCCAGTTGACATCCAGTTCGTGCGCCCACGCCCGACAACTGCCCGGTCGTCACCCTAGACGCCGGGCCAGCGGCCCGGCCGTTGCCCGGTCTTCTGACGACTTGAATTGCTATCGACAAAAGTCCCTCTAGCGCATGTGACCGTAATCGCTGTCAATGAAAGTTCATTGTGTGTTAGAATTTTGTCACATTTTCTCTTTGAACGAGTCTTGATAACAATATTGGGCATCAAAACACAATTCGATTTAGACAGCCATACCGGTATCAAATGGTAAGTAATCTGATTTCCTTCCTTGACTTTGTTTGTATTTTGATTAATGCGCAAAAATTTAATGTTGATTGTGAGAATCTTTTAGGTCGTCAAGACGAGGTCAGTTTAAGGAGACTCGAGAATTTGGATGGCGTTTAGCACAGGAATTGACAACAATCAAGTATATCATTCTCTACTTTTTTGTGAACAATTATCCTGAATTTGATTCCGCGGAGTTCAAAAGTGGACTGCAATGGATTTCCATGTTTTGAAAAATTTCCTTAATCCCTAAAAACCACCTTCGGACCTGAAAGTGGTTTTCAAGGGTCACTGAAATTTTTCAAAACATGAAACTCCACGGAGCTTGAATGTGGATTGCGGTCGGACGACCGGGCGACGGCCGGGCCGTGGGCCGTGGCTCATCGTCTAGGGTGATGACCGGGCGGTTGTCGAACGCGGGCGCAGTGACCGGCCGTCAATCAGAGTGATAGCCGAGCGACCACACACCTACCGGGCAGTGACCGGGCCTCAACCGCGCCGACATTGGGCGACCGCCAATTTTCCTCCACTTGCGTGAATTATGTAGAAATGATTGACTTTAGTTTAAATGATTTCTACATTACAGACAAGAGTTTGTTAACATCTGTAAAGAAGGAAAAAATCTTCTCATGAAAGAACAAAATGATTGTCAATGGAAGGTTTAGTGAAAGATTGATGCTCCCCATATTCTTTTATTCTAACTTATAGTGGTATTACTTTCAAACCATGAATCCAAATACAATAATTAGAATAGCTACACCATGCTTTTAGCAAGGCAATTTGTAGCCATATTCTTGCATTTTGAAAACATTTGTATAAAGAGGTACCTAAATCGGTGGGATTTGCTCCGACTCTTGCAATACCATCGTGAGGTTGTCTGCACTTCCATGACGACACTGTCCTTGAGGAGGAACCATTTTTAATCATGTAGACACTATTGGATTCCTTACGCTATCAGGAGCTTCAATCGTGCCCCCGCTTTGAATTTCAGAGTCTTCTACTTGTTCATTATCAACTCTACACCCTTGATGCGCACTCTCCGATGCCATTGATCTCTCTAACTCGCTCATCAAATTTGTTTGTAAAGAGTCTTTTTCCTCTCAATTCTTAGAAGAGTGCACAAAATTGGTTGTCACCTACACAATATGTGAAGCAGCAAAGCCAAATATTAAAGGATAATTGAAGCGAACTCTAATGTTTCTATACTACATAGGTAGAGCACAACTGGTCAATCAAATCAAAACATACATGAACCCTTGACGGTGCTCGATGCGCTCCCTTGTGGATACTATTCAGCTCTCTAAATTGCTCAACCCAATCAGGTTCCTCTACTTCTCTACTTTGAGATTCCAATAATGCCTTCTGTACTCTACGTTTTTTTATGTTGCGGTGTCGTGTTATAAATAACTACACTATGTAAAAAGATAATATAGATACAAAAAATGTGGTCGTAGAGTGACCTGTAGTGTAATTCAATGTGGGAACAATTGGAGCTTGTTAGCTTAGCTTGGATGTACTGCATCTGTTACTCTAGCTCAGGGGTAGGTAGGTGGCCATTTGACTGCTTATTTTCTTACTCTCACTAGCAAGAATCAAGCCACAGCCGCCCGAACAATTCAACGAATTCAATGAGACTCGAACTCGGAATCAGTCGGCGGATAACAAACGGGCTCTAACAGCCAACCAAGTCTGCAACTTGGCGGTTATCATCAAGCCCGCAATAGTTTTATACTGCTACAGGGCGACGTGCGCGAGAAGAAGCAGGGCCTTCTGAGCGTCGTGTTCAACCACGTACCGGTTTTGATCTTGAACAAGTTCCTTTGACAAATTTAAGAAGTTTACAATCGGAGGCGAGAACTTTAGTAATCGTCTTGGAGGCCATCAAGTAGTGTTTGAAGGGTGTTTTCAAAACACTAATGAAAGTCAAATGGTGACTTATTTGTCTAATGACTTTGGTCACCGTCTTTGGCTTCAAGATTCGCTTAGACACTTGGGTAGTGAAAGGCGAGCAGGTTACATTGCTATTATTCTTCGTGAAATTCTTGACTTTTTACACGTTTAATCCATCTAGGGGCTGAATTTGAGACCATTTATTTTTATTTTTCTTCATATATTTGTAGTTAATTGTTGTTGTTGAAGAAACCCGGTCTTTAAATTGATGACCAGGTAGTTAGCGTTTAAAAATGCAAATGATAGAAGGGATAGGGGGATGATAAGAGTTGATAAGGGGGAGAATTTGATCAACCAATGGGTTTTAAGATGCCCATGTGGCCTTTGTATGGGCAGAGGTTGCTTGTGATTGGCTCCTTTTCCCTTTTGGGGGGTTGGGTTCTTCTTTACCAAAGAGGGGTTGGACTGCGGGGGCTCTCTCTGATTGGTTTTGTTTTAGATTGTTTTGGATTTTGAATATGTTGTAGCCCTTGTTGTTAGCTCTCTATGAAGCTATCACTCGGTCTTAGAGCTAAAAGTATGAGTGAACGGCGCCTTGTCGAACACAAGGGCATCTGCTGCCTCATGTTTTCAAAAGCAGTAGGTTTGAAGCCTTGTAGCAAGTTGTACAAAGTATATCTAAATGATATTTTTGGTGAGTGTTTGTACACTGTAAACACCGGGGAGATCTCCAAGATTGTTGGTTGATGTTTGATCATGTAAAGCGAGTGAAGGATTGGACTACCATGGCATGCCATGTGTATGACAGTAAGTATTGTAGAGTAATAAAAATCGCCATGTGCGACATGCAATTGGAGGGCGCAAAAGCCCACCAACTATTTTCGGAGAATTAAAATAGCACAATGAAAAGCCACCATCTACAAGAGATAAACTTCAAAAGCTATACGGTAAACAACGCGGAAGCGAATTGGCATGCCGTCCGACGAGTTTATAGCTCGGGGGACAAAGACAAGCCGATGGATAACAAAGAACGGACTTGCTTATTTCATTGGACCAAATGTCTTGAGCAAGCCACCACCAAAAGCATTCAGCCCAGCTTCAAAGAACAACACTTTGCCCCTTGCAAACTCTGAAAGAACACAGACTCAAGAGGAGGCTAAAACGCAGTACAACGTAGTTCATGCGTGGTGGCGCGTGGGTGTCTTCCGTTGCCACAACCAAAACCAGCCATAGTGCTCTGGAGGATTGGATGGCGTTCTCGCACTTCCAATATCGACAGTGAAGCGGTGCTATGCAACTTGTGAGCATTCTTCACCCTTTACCTTTAAAAACTCTCGTGTTCAATTTAAGAGAGACTTCTAATCATTTTTATGACATTTTTTGTACCTTCTTAGAATCTTACGCTTTACAAAGAGAGCGGGCATGCCTTCTTACAACCTTGCAAAAATAGTCCACAATCGGTGGCTGCAACAATCCGGAAATACAATGACATATTTATACGCGGCAACCGTGGACGACCTCATCTGTGCTTTCATGCAAATCACGATATATCAAACATGGTTGAAAGGTAGAACGTGTGGAAAAGGTCCGGACAAAGGTACGCTTTGTTTCGATTTGCGCAATGCTCAGCTAACCCTAAACTCAATGTTGAGGCTGTTAAGAACCTCCTTGGGGCCGAGGATCTACTAACCAAGACGGACGGCTCAGAAAGAGTAAAAAAAATTGGATTTATCAAGCGTAAGCTTGACATGCCACATGGGTCTGCCATGGTTCCCACAAATCGGATATGGTAAACTACTCTATCTCCCATGATAGGCGAAGGGTGACTCGAGCGCATACTGAAGAGGCCCTCACCGGACAAGACTCTGGAGTCCAGCATACAATATCCGTTTTGGAATAGGATTGTGATCCATCAAAGTGGCACATTGTCCGCTTCTCAAAAAAGTCTACTCAGAAATGCCAAGCCTTGCAAGCTCACACTAGTGAGTAATGCAACACTAAGATTGGGTGTGGAAGTCAGGGGACTCCAACCCCCAAATATGCCAAAAGATTACATATGAAGAAAGATTAGAAATCACCACGAATTGTCTCAGTTAGATTCTGATTTTGTCCCAATGACATTAGTCGCTTTGTGAAAAGGTTAAGGATACCGTTTGTAGTTGATTGGCCAGCAGTTCCAATGACTTGGCCTGTGAAGCTTGGCACTAATTTAATAATGCAGGAGGTACTAGCGTTGAAAGAAGCAGATTTTCACTTGCAGCAACATGGAGTTCTTTGACCACGAAGACAATTCCAAGTGTCTATGGATATGCTCCTTTCCCGGTCGCACTTCCTTATTCTGGCAAACCCAAATTCTTACCACACCTTCCGAAATGGCTATGCGATTTGTGGAACAACAGATGTTCCAATGATTACGCAACGCAACAAATGGTCAAGTGCCGCTCTTATGAATAATTGTTACGTCTCCAACCTCTATACTATACCGTATCCAGGATGGGAATGCGTTATTACTCTTGACACAAGGAAGAACAAGTCCTATTGCATCACCTTCACAATCCTTCCGAGGTGTTCATGCTCTGATTTTTTGAAGATGCAATTGGAGGCCTTGGAAAAGAAGGGACAATGGAAGTATTGCAAGCATGTGTAATACATCTTACGTTACCTTTGTAAAATGGATTACAAAGAGGTCTTATTCATGCATGCTCCAAGCTACAGCTTCAACAAAGCCATGCGGATTCTAGAGCTTGCAAACATTGCTAAACAAGAGTATGAAAAGCATTGATGTTGTACTTCTTAGAAAGATCTACGTTCTTAGATTGCTCAAACGTAGAGTTGCAGAGTTGCAGACGTGGGCGTGAATTTAATTCATGTATCTATTGAGTTTGTTATGATCTGTTAATTGGCATACTTCACATGCACTATCGTACACAATGGAGAGTTTCATACTAGCTGAATTTAAAGTGGAGACTATCAACCTTTTCCGGAAACCCAATTGGATTTGTGTAAGTGATCCCATTTAATGCCCATGTGATGACCCTCATAATATGCGGATGAGATTTGAATGTGATAATTCTAAATTTAAAAATATTAGACGTACATTATGACCGAAGCACGGAATGAGAAGCATGCTCAATAGTCCAAATAAATTGTTCCACAAGTGAACACGGTCATAGGCTACTTACTAAATCTAGTAATTTAAAAAAATGCTCCAAAACTCAAAGTTCTGTGGAAATTGCCCACAATTTCACATTTTTTTAAAAACTATAATTTTTTTTCCAATTTTTAGAGTTGTGTACGCTCGCCACTCACGGCTAACAAGATAGCGTCGCAACTCTTGACATTAAATTCATTGCTTTTATTTCTATCATAGTTGCACCCTTCTTTTACTTGTTCATAGCACATAGTTCATAATAATGTCAAGTATAAATTCCAAGCTTTTCATCAAATAAGACCTCATCATCTTCACTAAATCATTGTTGTTTCACTACTGCAAGAAACATGACTTTTGCAACAAATTTCTTGTTGTTTTTTTCTTGAAAAGACAATAGATAGTACCATTGAGTAGCCTTGGTTACATTGAGCCATTGCTCATTGACAAGAACAACATCAATCATATCATAAAATGATAAGCAATCATTGTCATGCAAAACAAAGATTTGCTTCTCTTATTCCCTTCAATTAGAGTAAGCTTCCTTGTATTTGTATGATGCTTGAGTTCATAGCAGATCTGCCAGTTCATCCCTGCTTGATCCACAAACTCAGATAACTTGCATGGATCTTTGCACTTCAGCCGAATCCAGTGAGAATGTGCGTCAGAGTTTGACAGGCAAACTACAGTGAAGTGGGGCAAAATTATGAAATGTACCCTATGTGTAGACAGCTTTCAACATGGTCTATTACACTTATAGATTCTCCAAGGCCTCGTGAGCTCGTAGGCATTAAAAGGTTAAGGGCATTGTCAGCTCACAACTTCCAACACTCAAACTGGATGACATGCATGGAATATCAAGGAAACCAAAATTTGCAGCAACTCATTCCACATCTGAAGCCCCCTCAATCAAGCGAAAGAATAAAATGGAATGAATCCAATCTGGACATGAAGTGTAACACAAAGCTGTTAGTTGGAGGCGGACCTCCAAATCCTCGACCCCACTCTCCTCACAAACGTCCCTCTAGAGTCCAGCATGGGTGCCAAAACGTCGGGGTGATCAGCTGCAGCGGCGGCGGCGGCCTCGGGGACGGCGGTGGCGTTGTCCACAGCCCCTCCGCAATACTGCAGCTGCGTTTCGAGGTGGCCGGCATTCTGCGCCAAAGCGTCGGCGAGGGAGGTCGCCACAGCGCCCAAGCTGAAGCCCGCCCTCCAGAAGAACTTGATGGAATCTGTGAGCAACCACAGCATGAAGCACAAGTACGTGAAGCCGCCTATAACAGACGTGACAATGACGGGAACCTGGCTCTGCTGCGGCCGGCTCGTGACCGCAGCACCGGCCGCCGTGAACGCCGCGACGCAGCATGTGAGAGAGATCACAAACAGCAGATTAATCGTCGCGGCTTTCGTCAAAGTGTACGCTACGAAGTGGGCTAACCTGTGCGTGATAGCTTGCTCGATGTAAACCGAGTCAGGAATCCTGTCATGATCCACGACGGGCGGCCACGACGGGCACGAGGCATCCGTGATCCGGTCCACGAAGTCGTTGAGGAACCTTATCCGAAAGCTTGCGCGCTTATTTCTCAACTTCTTTGGTTTAGGGTTTGTTTGGAACTTCTCCGTGTGGAGGTCGGTCAGAGGCGCGAAGTTGCCACTCAAGCACAGTATGAGGTCGGCCATGGAGAAGTAGAAGGACAAACTGTTAAAGTACACGAACCAGGTTAAGCTCGGATTCTCGTCAGTTTGCAAGAATCCGTCTCCGTCGAAGGACCCGGGCGGTTGCAGAAAGCCTGCGTAGGTGACGGTGGCGAGCAACACGAGCACCAGGGAGTATGCGTTGATCGACTTCACGAACGCCTTGTTCATCGCCGTCAGAGTGAGCTGCTTCTTCCGCTCAAACTGCTCCTGCATCACCACTCTCATCCTGTCTTCGGTGCTACCCATCCGTGGAACCTTCGAAAGCTCTGAAATTGTTCTTCTAGACATGATGTCGGATGAGGAACTGTCCTCCAAAAACTCAGAATCGCTAAACGGACTGTTGGCTGTTGGCGCAGCGCTGCTGGCTACTGTCCTGGAGGAAGCCATGCCTACATCGGTTTGTCGATCTTAGCTCTACCTCAGTTCGATTTCGTGACCTACCACAACAAGATTTTCCTGTCAATGCAATGATGAGCCATATGTTTAGCACAGAAAAAACCTCGCAATGAGCTCAAGTAATCTAGGTCAAGCTTGGATACAGCTTCGCCATAGCCAACAGTTCACACTAGGTGACAAACAGTCCCAACACAATTCCAGCACAGCTTCATCACTACGAGTGGTATGAAATTCCAGGCTGCACTTGCACGACATGATAAGTTTCCACGCTGCGACCAATCGCAACGAAAGTATGTGCCCAAGGTTACTGATTTACGCTATTTGATGCATTAGATGAGGCCAACAGTCATGGCCCAACATCAAGGCATTTTCAGCTCTTTGAAACTGAACGCCACCATGATTCTTGTAGAGCGCATTTCTTGAACCCGAATTGGGAAACTTCCAGCACTTCTACTTCACAGTCCCTGATTTTCAGTGTTAATCTACTCTATCGTGCCGTCTCTCGACAAACACCCTTCTATTCGCTGAGTAAAATGAGAAGCTAATACAAACCGACGAAGACGCTCTACAATCCGCGAGCGAAACGTTGTCATCTCTGTCTGTGACTGGCGCCTCCAATCCACTAGCGCATCTCTGAACTGAAGTTGAAGAAATATATTTCACAAAGCCACAAAATCCGAGTCCTGCAGCTGCGCTAGAAAAGAGGCTGGCTGTCGCTTACCAAGTCTGAACGAGCTTCAATCCAGCTCGCAGGTCCACCAAAGTCTTGCAATCTGAGCGTCGCAATCCACCAGCCTCGGACTCAGTGCCGCAACGTGAAGTGAATCTTGGGAGACTACCGCCTCGCCGCGGAGTACAAACTCTCACTGGCCCGAGAAGCCGATTCCTGCCGATTCACGCATCCCAGCGGTGGCGTGCACTCGGGGAGCACGGCGACGATGACGCCACGCCAACCCCTATCGAAATTCCTTCCAGTGCATGCGCTCCGACCCAAGTTGGCTTTTCGTAAAGAATCCCCTCCCTAATGAGGCGCTGCCTCTTGTCTCCCCCATCGCTGACCACCTTGTCGCAAACCTTCGTGCACCGGGCCCCACAAATCAGTTGTCACCGCCGTCGCGAGATTCCTCAACACAGTGCGTAATCTCCCTCACAGCTTTGTGAGGTTTGACTTTGGACTTTGAGAGATACAACGGTTGCAGTGCAACGAATTTATACTGATTGCTAAGCCTAACACTAAACCTCATAATTATTGTTCTGTGAAGCCAACGAGATCTGTCAACACCCCCCACGAGTGCATAACGTGAACTACTCTATTGTGTGTGTAACTATACAAGAAGGGTTGAAGAGAGGAGACGACACTAGATCATCTACGCTCACTAGAAGGAATCTAAAATCCCAATTTAGTGTGTCTTTGTACAAGGGTGGTGAGGAATTTGGTGGGTACAAGAGTTGGGAGAGGGTAGTAGCTTATCTCAACTGTGAGTTTTAGAGGTGGGAGAGATAACACCTAAAGTGCCTCTATGTTGCTCAAATTTGATGTGGGGAAGGGCTTTTGTAAAAATGTCCGTTGGTTGATGGTGAGTGGATATATAATTTAAGCAGATTTCCCCCTTCAAAAGCTTCTCTCATACAAAATGGTGGTGGTCCTCAATGTGCTTGGTCTTTGCATGGAAGACGGGATTCTTTGCCAATTTAATACGCTATGCATATCCTCCTCCACAAAAGAAAACTAGAAAATCACCAACCCGTGCCTCAATTACAAGACCCACCCTAATTGTAAATAAAAAGTTTTTGGTAGCTAGAGCTACTTTATTTTTGTTAGCAAATGATAGCATTGTCTCACGTCACACATGTGGTGGGCTGTTGGTTGGCACAACTCTTTCTCCTACCTGCGATTGCTCACTTAGCAGAGCCAAATCACAACATACCCCACACCTGCTCTAATGAGTCCATCACGGTTCGAACCCGGACAAGTTATATGAGGAAAACACTCTCCTCAACCAACAAAGAGTTGGTGACTTGGCGATCACCAAACTAGGAAAACACACTATTATACTCCAAAACTCCAATACCTAAACCTTACTCAGACTCTGACCACTCGTGGTCTTTGTTGTTGGTCACTAGATACTAAAGTGTCTACTCTCGAAAGGAGGAAGTAGTTCTATCCTTCTATTCCTATGTCCTGTGGACTTAGGTCTAGAGGTGGAACGAACAGACACTTTATTCACGACGGTCTCCTAAGGAGACTAATGTTACTCTTCTTCTTGTATAGCTCTAGTGGTTCTTAGTAGTGCATATTTTAGCAAGTTGACATACTTAATTCAGCAAGTCACAATACTTAAGCTGGACCACACTTAAGCAAGTTGACATGTTCAAATTAGTTAGTCGACATACTTATTAGACCACACTTAAGCAAGTCAACATACTTACTAGACCACACTTAGCAAGTCGACATACTTATCGGGACCACACTTAGCAAGTCGAAATATTGTTAAAAACCAACCAAAAACACTTCAAAACTGCTTGTTTCAGTGCAATTAGGAAGGAAGAAAACCAAAAATTTAATTTTTGTTTTGAACCATAGGATCTCAATTAAAACTTCTTCAGTAACGTACTCACAAAATTTCATAAACTCTGACCGCACGGATTTAAATATTATGGTATTTAAAGTACAAAAAAGGGTTCATTTTCTTCCCTGCGTTTAGTGGATCAGTAGACTTTGACTCCACTTGGTGTCCGATTATTGCACTACACAAGGTCTAAATCGATCACCACCATGTTAATCATGATAATAGTTCCTTGTACACCAAATTTGAGAGGTAAAAAATGGTGTAGTATATTCAAATAAATTATGCAAGGAGTGGAGGTTCAAAAATTGTCAGTTCACGTTTTATTTTTTTGTGAACTTAATATATTTTAGAATAAGAATCTAAATAGTCGATGAAAAGGTTTAGTAGTTTACCCCATGCTATGCCGTGGGGAAAATTAAAAATAAAATATATGAAGATCTCAAAGTTTTATGTGGAAAGGAGAAAGATTTTTTGGTACCGTGCCCGACAATGTACAACAATGTGTGAAAATGTTTGACTTGGATTAATATGCTATTTTTCACTAAAGTGAAGAGATTTTTTTGACAATGTAAAAGGAAATAAAAATTTTTAATTATCGGAAATCTCACATTTGCTAGTGTTATAGCAATAGTTTTTGGAGTTGCCTAACGTGCCCGCTCTCTTCATTTGAACTTCAAAACCATATAATTTTTCATTAAATGTTGGATTTAGGAAAAAAAGTTGGACTTTTAGTAATGTCTATCTACAATAAAAATTTCAAAAAATAATGTATAATCATGCAAAAATCATGTTTAAAAATCTATAACCATGCAGTAAGATGTATTATTATTGTTATGTGAAGCACATACATATTATCAATTAATAGGGGAAACACAAATGCTTACAAATGTTAGTAAGGTCCATTTATAAAAGAAACCATGTTTTTGTATGCTCACGCCACTTATATATCCATTAGAACCCCATGGCTATAGGCTACGTTATAAAGGTCCTCAAGGAGTCTAGCTCCAAGCTTAGAACATTGTTTACTTTTCTCTTTCCATGATATCTATGGAACATTTCTTTTTCCGTTTTGTTTAATCATTTTACATTTATATAAAAAGTTAGTGCTACATAGAAATATGATGACGTTTTCATCACTTACAAATTCAATATTGAACTTGTGGATCGGTTTCAACATACAAGTGTTGAAATAGATAGTGTTGGAGACTTTAGGCATTATACACTTGGAACTTTTCATTCAATGTTTTCGGCAGATCTCCAATTGAATTATCAACAATTTCTGTAGGTTTTTTGCAGAAGCTGAAGTACATGACCACCAGTAGCGACAGCAAGGGCATCAAGAATTCAAAGCTATCCAATTCCAACAAAATTGGCCAAGAAAAAGCTGCAATACATCGTAGGTGAGAAAAATCTCAAAACTGTTTTCAAAAGTAGTATTGTATAGTTCATTATTGGATTTTTTAAGGTGGAAGCAACGATAGATAGGTATTGGCAATCTTCATTAATTTTAATTAAAACAAGTATAAATTAAGGATTATATAATACTTGAAGATATTTTTCAATCCTACTGAAAGTAAGAATCATGATTCTATCCACCGTTTGGACAAGGCAAACTACTATTATTTTCTTGTTATAGAAGTTAATTGTTTTCCTAAGGGAATGAGTACTTTCTAGAGTGCTAGCCATAAAATCATTTTGGTAAATTATTAGGCCACAAAACTTTGCAGACATGTAATCAATTTCTTAAAGAACCCAAGTTCCAAATTTGGTAGCTAGGGGACAATTTTTGTGCCTTTGGTGCATTTTAAAAGATTGCAGACTTCTTTAGCTGGAATGCAAAAACGCCAAACTTTTTGTCCCCCTACTAATTACACTTTTTTGCTCATCAAAATAGAACCCAGATGCTTGCAAAATGGAGTACACTAAAAATCACATTTAGCGTAATGCTCAGTAAATGACTTGTAAATGCGATAAGTTTTTACTCTTGATGCCAATTTTACCAAGAGCACAACTCTCTATAGTATTCAAATAAGAGGATCATTATAAACATAGTTGGAAAAAATATTCACTTAAAGTAAAAACTTATCGCATTTACAAGTCATTTACTGAGCATTACACTAATGTGATCTTTAGTGTAGTTGAGTATCGAGACACTATTACTAGTGGAACTTCAATCTGGCAGAATTGGTATCTACGAAACATCTGGAAATTTATATCACGCATTGTGAGTAGTCTAAGATTAGAAGATTGTGATGTTTCTAATACCAAACATGGTTCAGGAATTTCGCTGTCTACATTTTGGAGTAGAAATGTTACTACTGACTTTTCTCTTCTGAGACGGTTTTCAACTATATGGTTCTTTTAACATTTTACCAACATATTGGTGTATAATAAAAAATTTAAAGAAAAGATTTATGTGTCCAAAAGTCAAAAGAATTAAAGACCAAATCCCTCTTGTAATATATTATTTGATACATCTTCGTAACATGTTAAACCAAACCAATATTTTCACCACAAAAGTTGGATTTGGAAAAGAGCTGCTATAAAAGAAGACTTACTATATTACAGATTGAGGATTGCAGCTCCGGCAGATGGTTTTGACGCAAACACGTATGCGTCAAGATCTTCTTCCTTAATTTTCCCCTTCTTCACCAGAGGTTGAAAGTAGGACTCCTGCAGAGAGACAAATGTCAAACGACAAAAACTTCACCTCAAAGTACCGGTATTCATTAACTCCAAATACTAGTACGGTAAGGAGAGGTGAGATTAATTACCTTGAGACTAGAGATGAACGAGTCCACTTCCTCTTCCTTTACAAGGGCGACGACACAACCGCCCCAACCAGCTCCAGTTAACCGGGAGCCGATGGCTCCATTAGCTCGGCAGATTCGAACCAATTCCTCCAGCTCAGGGCAACTAGGATGAGACGAGATTCATTGCTCATTAGTGAACATTTTCTAAAGAAACTTAAGAAGTAACCAAACAATAAACAAACAATATTTATTAAAAGAACAGACTGACAAACCTGCATTCATACAAAACACTGCAGCTGGCATGGCTGTCGTCCATAAGCTCTCCCAACCTCTTCAGCACCAACTCCTCGCTGCGTCACACCCAATGTAAGATTGGGAAAATTCGCAAAGGAACAAAAAGGAAGGCTAGAGATTTTATAACAAGGCAACAAAACGGCTGAAGGTTCATTGATAAGGAAAAGTACCTCGCTGACTGCACTGTTGCCCCTCGAAAATCATGTACTCGCTTGGCTTCAGAGTACACGTGCTTGGCCCTCTGCAGCAAATCCATCCACATGCTTGTCCAGTCAAGAAATAGGACATAACGAACAAACAAGACCAACATCTCCATGGAAAAGGTGAATACAAAAAGTTTAAGCAATGACTAGCGTGACCATGAAGATTTATTATAAAATAATGGGGCACCAACCTGGTGGAGCTTAAATTGGCTAGCAGCTGCTAACACAGCTAGACTGGTAGGTGACTTCCCCATGATGGCACTTAGTTTTTCTCCAAGAATGTCCTCGATTTCATCGGTGCTATATGGCGCTTCATGCAAAAAAGTCTGCAGGATTTGAGGAGACAACTTTTAGAAAGGGAGAAAAATTAGAGAAAAGAGCTACCTGCTAGTCACAACTTTAAAAAGAGTTACCTCAACAGCGACGACAGGACTGGAAGAGCCATGGGCAGAAGCATATTTAACACACAGGCCCTCCACATCTGAGAGCGTATTCACCGACGTCCTGGCCTCCATCAACGGCATCCCGAGTTTCACACCCAGCACCATCTGTCATTTCAGCAAAGGGAAATTAAGCAAAGAAATATTCATAATGGATGCATAGCAGAAAACATATTCTCTCTCCTTTCAGCCAGTCTAAGAAGATATGTTCTAGTTGGAAGATAATGCTTACGGCAGCCAAGCGACATTCGACAACTCGGTAGTTGTACTTTGTTGAAGCAGTCTCTGCTTTCTTGGATTCCGTGAGAGAATTCGCAACCACAAACGATCCAGTCTTGGGCAGCACGACATCACTTGCGCGGATAGGACTGAAATCAATCAGCTTGGCTACTCCGGGCTCTGCCATGATTGAGATTGCCTGGTCCATACCACCAGATTGCGTTCCAATGTGACGCTCACAGGTGCAGCTAAACTCTGCCACCTCGTGCTGCATCAAACAAACGTAACCGGAAGTCATTGTTTCCGTAGTCAAACACCTGGCTAGTCAAAAGATGCACAGGGGCTGAGCTATTTTACCTTGGTGAACGTTAGATTGAACAGAGATGAGACAGAAACAACACTAACACAGACGAATGCAGAGGAGCTGGCAAGACCCCCGCCTGTGAAAACATCCAAAACCACCCTCAAGAGAAAAGAAAAAGAAGAATGACCTTAGAACTTGATTTATTTAGAGATGACAAAATCGCAATTGCAGAAGAGCAGACAATAGCTGCCGAACTCGATAACCCGGCTCCTGCAATATAGATTTGTCGTTATTCATTATTTGTCCAGATTAAAGCACAAAACCCTCGTGAATTAACGCGATCATCATGTTGAGCATGCAAAATAAGAGTAACGTAAATGAATTCATTATTAAAACTTGTTATGACCTTGAATTTGTCAATGTTCGAGGTCAAAACATGCATGACCTAGTTCAGAAGTTAACGATTTAAGCTATCGTGTGGATTACAACAAGCAACGCCGAATCGAAAACCTACCGATTGGAACTCTGCCGTCAACTAAAGCATTTAGTCCGACTGTGGCTCCAACGGGCTCGCCTTTGGACGCAAGGTGCTCGAAGACTCCTTTGTACCTGCCCAAAGTAAAAGTGGCACAATTTTCATTGCAAGGTCAAAATAGCAAATCCAATACAGCATTGTAGAAGATGAAAAGATGACCACTGAAAAACAAAATTCAAACAATATTCGCAGATTAACTCAAATGAAAAAGAGGGCAAGAATACACACCCACAAATGAAGTAGTTTGCCCAACTATGATTTGCTCTATCCACTTCCTGTTGAAATACAACCACGCAGTTTCATATCCAAAAAGTTGTAACATCCAAGCACCATCTCCACACGATGCATCTCAACAGCACGAAAGCGCCGGAATCGTGAGACCGACCTGAGATGGATCCGCAGAGAACTCGCAGGTCTGAAATTCTGAGTCGACGTTGGCGATGTGCAACACCGGTGGTCCCTGCTCTCGCTTCCCAATCGCAACAACGGTATCTTGACGAATTGCCATGGGAAGTACGGAATAGCCCTCATAATCAATATGCTCACCAATTAGATTCACCCTTCCTGCAAAAAGAGCAGACACGCGCTTAGGGTTTAGCATTTCGGCTTGCAATTACGATGACGGGGATTGCACAAAACCAACCTGGTGCGCGCGCGTAGAGCTCCGGCTCACAGCCAAAAAGCTCCACAAATCGCTGCTTCAAATTCTCATATCGCCCCGTCGCCTCCTCCAGGAAAGGACCTTCGCCATACACCTCAACCAGCGATGTGAAGACCGGGAGCAGCTCCTCCATGTTGTCTGCCATAGCGCCTCAAAAATTGAACCCTGGATTTTCAAAAGGCAACAATGAAGCATCACTGCTGCGACAAAAAAAACTTACAAGCTAGAACTTCGTTGTTGTTCCAATCAGACAGCCTCGCGTCTGAAAAACAGTCCAACCTAGCAAAAACAAAAAAAACAAAGTAGAAACACAATCGACGATCCAAAAAGAAGAAGTTCGGAAGAGTACCGTCTGTGTTCCGAAGCGAAAGAAACTCAATCGGTCGCAGCAGCTTCAACCTCAACAGATTTTCTAGGTGCGAGAAGAGGAAGATGATCAAAGAAGAAAATATATAGTGATCGAAAAAGTAAAAAGTAAAAGCAAATTTCGAAAAAAGTATGTAGGAACTTAAGTTGCAGCTTGAAGTTTATTTTTATTTTTTGAGTTTAAATTTGTGTAACGAATTCTCAAATTTGTAAAACTGACGTTCATTTTTTTTATTGGAAGTGACACATGGCTTTTGTTGGATTATCTTTTTTAAGATAGTTTTAGCTCACTTTTAAATTAAGTATGGGCTATGTGTACATACTAATTTGGTTTGACATGTACACTAAAGATGACATTTAGTGCAACACCCTGTAAATGACTTGTAAATGACTTGTAAATGCGATAAGTTTTTACTCTTGATGCCAATTTTTACCAAGAGCACAACTCTCTATAGTATTCAAATAAGAGGATCATTATAAACATAGTTGGTAAAAATATTCACTTAAAGTAAAAACTTATAGCATTTACAAGTCATTTATTGGGTGTTACACTAAATGTCATCTTTAGTGTAGTGTCTATCCTCTAGAGGGGAAGTAGTTTCACACCACTAATTCTTTGTCCCATGGGCATTGGCTTTGTGGTCAAACAAAGATTCACGTCGGCCTCTACTCGATACGGGAGTTCTTCTAATATTCACATGTTATGTATGAAGTGAGGCACTCATAGTGTGAGTTATGATCCTTTTTCTTATTAACCTCTCAAGTTCTTTTATTATTCCTCATCAAAAGAGCCTTGAAATTGCGTATGCTAGTACAAAGAGAAAAAATGAGAAAGAATAATTCCCATTTAGTTTTTATCTATGAGATCTTTCTATAGACTTTTTAAAAAACACAATATAGACAAAGT
This sequence comes from Bryoerythrophyllum caledonicum, assembly GCA_963971425.1. Lineage (NCBI taxonomy): Eukaryota > Viridiplantae > Streptophyta > Bryopsida > Pottiales > Pottiaceae > Bryoerythrophyllum > Bryoerythrophyllum caledonicum. Next base: position 9,706,073 of record OZ020524.1, read on the forward strand.
TAATCACATGGAATGGAAGATTATAGTCCTTGAAGTCAAGAATTAAGAGGATAAAGTAACTTTGCCTTCAATTGGGGTCAATTTTTTTGAAATAATGGAAAATTTACAATAAAAACAATATATTTTTTGAAAACATCAAAGAAAATAATTTCGTTTATTTGTATAAAAAAATCTCAATGATTATGGATGGTTGTAGCAACTTGAATTTTGGAGTTGTCCGAAGTCCAAGATATTGCACTTATAACAACATAACTTTTATTCTAGAGGTTTGATGTGAAAATGAATTATACTCCCCTATGCCATTGTATCATTTATTTAAAACTAAAAAATTGTGATCAAGATGGTAGAAGTCCCAGTTTTCATTGAGAGAAAAAGTGTCATGCTCATTTGACAATGTATCATTTAATTAAAACTAAAAAATTGTGATCAAGATGGCAGAAGTCCCAGTTTTCATTGAAAAAGTGTCATGCTCATTTGACAAAGCCATGTTGTAGATGAAATTGTTTAGTTGATGTCTAATTGTTGATAGTGACTATACAATCTACCACTAAGTTTGTTTGACCAAGTAGACACTCAAAACATTTAGTAAACTTTGACTGCATAGATTGTAAGATATTGACACATTCATTTGAAGAGTGCACTATGGTTCTCTTCATCACTGCGTGGACATGGTCAACATACTTAGACTTATAATAATGGCATATTTTCCCACTACACATGGTATAAATTTTGTAAATCTATGTTCTATCTTGTGTTAGGTCATTGCGCGCCAAAAATCATAAGTAATTAAGGTGTTTAGGATAGGAAAGATGGACTTGCAATGACTAGGGGTATAGAAAGTAGTCATTTACTTTAGAAAGCAATTATATTTTTTTAATTAGAAAATTATTTTCGGATGTAAAATATGAATGTGGATAGAATTATTATACCTTCTTCTATTAGGAGAGAAAAATATCTGAAAAAAATAAAATCCTTGATTTCCAAGCAACTTTTAGTAACAACAATGAGGGTTGCTAAGAACTTTTCTTCATTGCTACTTGCCACACAAAAGTGCAATATTGAAATCTACAATACTACTACAGTCAGCTCCCTTTACAACACCCTTGTTGGTTATGCGTGCTATATTGAGAGGTTGCTATATTGGGAGGCTATTATAATAGAAGGGGGGGGGGTAAAATGAATGTACTCCAAGTGTTGTTGTATAAAGGGAGAAGATTGGTTCTGCTTTTAACTAGCTGTTATGACGAAATTGTTATTGTATCAACTTGTTGTTAAGACGAAATTGTTGTTGTATCAAAAACTTAAATAAAGAGATCTGCTTGTATTCAATTATGGATTTGTAGTAGAACGAACACACTCTTTATTCACGTCGGTCCCCCTGTGAGGACCGGAGTTGTTGTTCTTCTTCTTCTATTTAGGGAGTACCGTGCCAAGTTGCTCAAACTTGATCTTTTGGTGTTTGAACCATTATAATCTTTCTCTATAAGTCCAAAAAAGATTAAAAAAATCCTGCCAAGATAACATGTATTCCTATTCTCAGTAGAAATTTCAAAAAATTATCTTCAAAATTTAGATTTTTAGGTACCTATCCAAACTCAATTTTTACCCCACAAATACAAATTGTACTTTTCAAGTTAAGCCACCAAATTGTATATACAATCAGAAATCAAGCTTTTAACACTACCCTATGCGTTGGTCAGTTTTGTACATAATTAATTTGACATGGAAAATGTCGAAGTTTTTTGGTAAAATTCAAAAAAATTGTCTTTGGGATATCCATGTAATGTCAAAGTGATACATGTGTGAAGCCTATGTGATATCCATGTAATACCTAGGTGATACCCATTGTGTCAAATCCACTATGATTTGGAAAAATAATGCCAAATTCGACCGATTCGTACAATAATTAGGTCTTAGTGGCCGAAAAAGTATTGCTACTCCCACCAACCTCTCCATTTCCGCTGGTCAATAAGACTAGTGTTACTCATTTCTTCAAGCATTCAATTGTGATTAACTTTTCTACCCGAGAGAGAGAAGTGGTTCCATACTACAAGTCCTTTATTTGGTGGCCATTGACTTAACCCCCAAATGACCAAGACTATGTTTCACCAAAACCCACCCAAAATTCCTCTCTAAGATGAGGCATTGCAAGACTAATTAAATTTTTTTTTAACTATTTTAAACCATAGGATCTTCAAGTCCGCTACTACAATGACACACTCAAAACATTTTGTAAACTTTGACCACACGGATTGTAAGATACACGCATTTGAAGAATGCAATATAGTTTTTTTCTTCCTTGTATGATAGAATCAACATGCTTTGACTCAAGAAAATGGCATATTTTTACACTACACATTGCATAAATTCTATGGATCCATGTTCTACCTTGTTTTAGGTCATTACACGCCAAAAATCACAAGTAATGGAGGTGATTAGGATAAGAAAAATGGACTTGCCATGACTAGGGGTATAGAAAGTGGCCCTTAACTTGTGAAAGCAATTTTATTTTTCAAACAGGGAAATCATTATTCAATCTAACATGTGAATGGTGGATAGAATTATTACAACTTTTTCTAAAAATAGAAATAATATTAAAAAAGGGTAAAATTACTATGTGTTTTTAAGTAAAAACAATGAAGGTTGCCAAGAACTTTCCTTCACCACTACCCGCCTCAAAAAAGCGCATTAGTCAACTCTACAAACGCTACTATTCATCTCTATAGTACCCTGCCCAACCGCCCCAAAGTCGAGCTTTTTATGTTTGAAGCACCATAACTTTTTCCATACATATCCAACAACAAAAAAAAAAACCCCCACGAAGATAACCCGCATTCCTATTCTCGCTAAAATTTTCAAGAAGTTATCTTCAAAATTGGATTTTAGGAACGTGCCCAAAATCAATTTGTACCTTGCAAGTAAAAATGGTCCTTTAGTGGTTAGTGGTGAAACAAAGAGACTCTATTCACGCCCGCCACACCGGCCTCCACTGAGTTGTTCTTCTTCACTTTTCCTTGTACATTATTTTGGTCAAGCATGGTATTGGAAGACTACAGTACTGTACTACGACACTCGAACCTCACTGATTAACCGAGCTACTCACCTCCCCACTTCAATTTTAGCAGATGATTGAACTGGATCAATAATCGGTTTGAAAACAGTGAAGGGCGGAGAATACACAACAATAGAAACACAATTATGGGAGACACTGCAGGAAGATGCTCATTTCAGATGATTTCTATTCGGAGAATTTGCTCCGGGATCCCTCCAGCAATACTTATCAATTCCGGCACGAATAGGTCATCTCATCCATGCAGCGGATCACTATGTGCCCTGAATGTCAAGAATCAAACGACGTGGAAATGGCAAACTACACTAAATCTCGCAGCTCTGAAGGGAACATGATCCATCCAAAGTCTCCCTCAAATCTGCTCACAGAAAAAATAAAATCACATAACCGATGATTCATGTCCGATTCCTCAATACACCGTTGGATGAATTATTGATGTGGATTGTCTACATTACTTCACATCAAGCACATGCACATGCATATCCAGTCAAAGATTTATACTTATGTGAACTGCAAAATTTACCTTAGTGTCCCCGGACGAGATGGGCATGACTTGTATAATGGGATATCACTCTGACAGCTGAAGGAGGCAGAAATAATTTCCTTACCATCTGCCCTTCTCGTGACCGGAGGACCAACGTCAGAGGTTCGACGTCCCATGGAATTCATCTCCTTAAACCTGTGCGTGCTGACAACAATCATACATGCAACAGCTCCTTCCTCACGATCCAGTTGCTAAACGAGGCAGTGATGAAAGATACTATCCTCAAGATATTTCTATCATAGCAGAAACCTAATTGGTCACAGCGACCATGCATCACAATCCGAGTGTCACGTCGACCAAGATTGGGTGTGATCTGATGAACACGAATAATTAGACCAGTTACTTGACTTTCCAAGCCAATGCGGATCGGACAATCAACAATCCTCGCAGTCAATTCCACGCCCTATGCTGCTCCACATACTGATCAAATGCCCCAGGAATATCAATTCAGATTCGACACAATCTGATGTGAAACATGTTGGAACGCTTTCGACGACTAGATAGAAGGGATAGACTCTTCTACAAACTGTTGATGCTCAGAGCAATCGAAACCTCACATGAATCATGCACTCACGGGACAGATGGATGATTTGTTGTAAAACCTTTATAAGGAAAAAAAATTCACAAAGTGGAGATCACAAGCTCAACAAGGACTCCGCTGCTATACCGTGCAACCTAATACTTGTAGTCCTTCACGTGTAGGCTCTCAGTTCCCTCCTTCGAGGCGCTTCCACCGTAGGTACCCAAAGTCGCCTCTGAGTTCGCCTTCGCGCGCACGTACAACGCCTTCTGAGCGGCCTCCACATTCTCTTTCTTTCCGCCCCATGTCTTCAACACCGTTGCCTGCAATGCGCGCCCGAACGAGAACGAAAGGGTCCACGGCTTCGTGGCCTTCAGAGCGTTCATCGCGTTCAGGTTCTGGGTCGCCTCCTCCTCGGATTGCCCTCCGGACAGGAACACCACGCCGGGCACGGCGGGTGGCACCGTCCTCTGCAGAGTGCGCACCGTGTACTTGGCGATCTCCTCGGGGGACACCTTCTTGGCGTCGGAGCCGGGGGTCACCATGTTGGGCTTCAGGAGGGTTCCCTCCAACAGCACATGCTGGTCGTTCAGGGCCTTGTAGCAGGCCGCCAACACCTTCTCGGTCACCTCGGCGCACTTCTCAATGCTGTGGGTTCCGTCCACCAAGATCTCGGGCTCCACGATCGGCACAAGACTGCACAGCGAAATAGAAAGACAATCCATACTCTGAGAATGGAAACAGAACAACCGACTCGGTTCCCTCTGAAGAGATACCACAAACTAAACAACTCCATTACGAAATAGGATAGATCTGTTCCGAAGCAATCTGACTTGTAGTGCCTATGTAGAAATACATCAAACATCTCCAGGACGATAATCCGCCACAGTCCACTCGACACATTCTGATGTAATACGGCATATGAAATGACGGAGAAAAACACGAGCTTATATTCCAAGAGAAATGACACGAAGTACGTACCCGTTCTCCTGGCAGATGACGGCGTATCTCGCCAATCCCTGGGCGTTCTGGTCGATGGCCAGCTGCGTCGGCTCCAACTCACCGATCTTCAGCACAGCCCTCCACTTCGCGAACCGGGCTCCCGCGTTGTAGAACGCCGCACACCTCTTGTGCAAGTCATCGAACCCCTGCGTCGTCGTCTCCCCGTTCGTTCCCCACAGATCGATAGTGCCCTTGTCCACCTTGATTCCGGGGATCACACCGCCCTCCTTCATCACCTCCACGAACGGCTTCCCGGCGGTGGTCTTCTGGTACAGCGTCTCCTCGAACAGGATCACTCCGCTCAGAAACTCGTGCACCCCTGGGGTCGTGAACAAAAGCTCCCGCAGCGCCTGCCTGTTGGCCTCCACATTCTCCACCTTGATGCTAGACAGCCGCTTCCCGATGGTGCCCGTGCTCTCATCGGCCGCAAGGATACCCTTCCCGGGGGTGGCAATATACTTGGCGGTCGCACAAAGCTCCTCAGCATACTTCCCTGCGTAAGGCGCCATCTCTCTCGAACACCTGCCCAATCCCACCCCAGCCAAACCCTCATCAAACAAAACCACACACCACACAACAAAACCCCAACTCAGAGTCCTTTCTAATGAACGCACGCCGCAGAGACAAAAACTGGGACGCACCTTACGACGACGGCGGCGGCGAAGAAGAAGATCAAGGTGAGAATTGCAGCAACGCTCCGTGTGTCTCGAATCCCTCGCAGAAAATGGAGGCCGCGAGCGGTCCCTTATACTCCCTCACTCTGCAATCGCGGTCATAGACTCTATATCCTTGTTGAGGAATATCGATCACGGTCATAGAGTGTTTGGAGCGGTGGTTCCGGAGCTTATCCTGATCGCACGGCTTGGGTTGCGGGGAGTGGGAACGGATTGGGAGCGTTGGTGGTGGGGGGGAACGCCTTGGGAGCGGTGTGGAGTGCGTTGGGATCAGTGAAGGCAGTGATTGCGCGATGGGGAACAATCGGCATGCATGAGTAGACATGGGCTCGAGTTGTGGACCGTTGCTTGTGGGGGTTGTTTCGCAAGACTATAGAAATCATGTCTTGGTTCTTGGAGTGGGACAACTCTAAGCACACGCACATGCAACCAGACGGAGCTCCCATCCGGACCCCAAAGTGAGATGGTGGACGCAAATTATTCTCTGTGTAATTTTAAAGTTACATCTTGGGAACACTTGGGAGCACTAGGGAACTCACTAGGAGCGGAATGATAACTCTTTGGGAACTCTGCAGGAATGTACTGGAAACTCTTTGTGAATGCAGTGGAAATTAGATGGGAACTTTGAGTGAATTCATATTGGGAACTCAATGTGAACAATGGTTTTTTTGATAAGTTACAAATATGGTAATAAATGTAAAGTCGAAGGAGGGTAAACAAATGGTTTGGTTCAAAACCAAACCAGTTTTTTACCTCATACCCACCAAGCTAGGCCCAGTAGGAGCCAAATCTGGTATCAAACATTGATGTATGGTGTTCATGTGCGTCTGCTTTCTAACTTATAAGGTAGACAAGCCTATTTTGGCCACTCGTTTATTGAAAAAAATGTTTTTTTTGAGATATTTGTTGAGGTAGACATGATTTATCTCATGACTATGTTAGAGTAATCTAGAAATTCCTTTCATACCAGAAAAGAGAGGATGAGATAGACAACAAGATCCAAATTAGGCATGAAAAATCTCATGCTCTCTTTTCTGCACCAGTGAAATGCATGAGTAGTAATGGCAATCATTGTTCTTACGCCATATTCTATGCAAGATAAAACTCCCTCTTACTATTTTAGGTTATTTAAGTGTTGACTGGTAATTCCTTCATGCTACTTTTAAATCAAGTCATTGTTTCCATGTGGTCTAATTAAAATTACTATTACTATGCTACAAAATAGGAGATGACAAGACCGGTTCACTCCATACTTTTGTGATTACTCCATTCAATTGTCTCAAACACATGACAATAATGAACCCAACAACAAGGTAATGCAATATTAGATAAAATAATGACTCAATGCATTGGAGAAGTTCCAAGCACTAAGCCACCAAAGGCCTTAAGGCGGAATGTCTCTTCGGGGGGACATTTGGAGTTTGAGATAAGTCCCACAATATAAAAAATTGGGCATGATTTTCTAAGATTTTTTCATTGACTAGAATTTTTTTATTAGCTTTCCGTAGACATAATTTTCATAGAAATCCAACTTACGGTTCAAAAGCTACAAACAATTATCATCAACATATGCAAATAGTGCGGCAGTTTAGTGTGACATAACAAATAGTGTAGCAAAACTTTGATTAATTCTAAATTCAATGGAAATTTGATTTTTTGTCCACTTAAAATTAAATAAATAAAATCCTCTTGGAAAGAAAATGGAAATCTTTGCGTCTACCATACAAATTTTTGAAATTAAAAAAATGAGAAGGATATCATGATATATGCAAAGTTTGAAGTGTATTGTTAATTTTCAAAACATAGTTGCATTTTAGGATTTTTAAGGACATCTTTTACTCTTCTTCTACTTCTAAAATTTGGTGCACACGTGCCTAACATGTTTCTTTTTAGTTAAAACTAGAAAATAATGGACCGTAGTGCAAAAAGTTGCTACAGAAGGTGTGGAAGTTTGTTGAAGGTGTTTAGTATGACCTAAAGGATAGTTTATGTCTCACTTCAAAGGCTAATGTCTTTCAATTTGACCGCATGAATTGAACAAAAAATTTACCACATACACCTGTACAATCCTAGTACAAGATCCCATGGTTAGATGTGTAATAACTATGTTTATTTGCATATTGTATTGAATGCATTGAAACTTGCAGTTTTCAACGAGTTTGGTTGCAAAAATATTGTGGGCCTCTAGGGGTCAAAGAAGGCTTGACCCGCCAACTTTAGAGAAGAGCATATAAAAGAGTTGTTCTCTCATCCATGAACCTTAGGGCTGCTTCACACTATGCCCAAGTCAAGAGGCCGACCGTAAAAAATGAGTGGCCAAACTATGGCGAGAGGCCAAACTTTCTTGCCAAAAAAATACATTAAATAATACAGATTGAAGGTTTGGCCGGTTGTGGTGTGAAGCCCCAAAGGCCAAGTCCAAAGTCCAAACCCCATATCATTACGCCAAAAAAAAAATCAGCCCAAAAAAATCAGCCAAAGAAATCAGCCCAAAGAAAATCAGCCAAAAAAATCAGCCAAAAAAAATTAGCCAAAAAAAATCAGCCCAAAAATTCGGTCTCTTTCATCTAACGGTCTAGATCTTGTCAGTTTTTGATTATTTTAATAAAAAAATTTGACGGACTCTCGATTGTAGTTTGGGTCGACCAAAATGGGCGACCCAAGTTTTGCTCGAGAGGCCGTCGCTTTGGCGCCAAAACAACCCAAAAGTGTTGCCATGTAGGGCGACAACCTCTGGAGTTTGGGCACAAGTGTGAAGGCCCAAAGTCCGGACTTTGGCCATTCTAGCAATCTCATCGGTGGAAATCGGCGGCCTCTTGACTTGGCCACCAAGTGTGAAGCGGCCCTTATTTCTATATTGACTATATTCCTCTAGTTTGTTTGGTTAGAACAAGAGTCCTTGCCTTGAATATTTTAATTTTAGTTCAAGGCACTTAGTGTAAAGTATTTTATTAATTAAATTCTATATTTAGATATTATATTTATTCCACAACTAAAAAAGACTATTACAATAGAAGATGGCTGACTCCGTTATCACATTGGCTCTATAATAAAAACTTACTATTCACATAAGATTCAAGGTGATTCACTCCCTTGAGCATTTCATCCATTTATGTTGTGCATTCTTCACTTATTTAAAGTTTGTTAACTCCAACCATTGTTTGCTATTAAAACTAGCCACATTTATTCAATGTGGTTTGATACAAACATCTTTCAATAACTCATCCAAAGAGTGCTTGAGGTACATTACAAGATGCAAGGCATGAATAGTGTGGTTGGTCTTGTCGAGGCTTGAAGAGTATCAAGGAAACTTTTGAAACTTAAATAATAGTTGTAGGAGATTTTTGTAAACAGTAGGTGTAGATAGATTCTTGGTAACGAGGGAAATTACACCGTTAACTGAATATAGTGTATACCAAAGGAGTTTGAGTTTCCACACTACAATAGTCAAAAGTTTACATGCAACACTGAGAACAAATACTCAATCAAAACTTAACATACAATGATGTGCTCAATGTAAATTAGTGTAGGCAATTCACATCAATAATGAACCCACGTGAACGCTGTAGCCACGAAAAAAATTGACAGGTAGGAATACAGATGCGTATGTTCAATTGAACTTTGAACTTTGAGTTCCATCACTCCAAGCTTGTTTAGAACCCCTTTGCTGCATTAGAGCATCTCCACAGTGAGCCACTAAACCAATAGATTTGCATGATTTGGAGTTTTGGTGTGGAAGGGATTTGCACCCGGACTGCAAAACTGAAAACCAGTATGGGGGAATGGTGAGAATTAATGAGTTCCAGAGGGAATTTGGTCGAAATGGAGTTGCACGCCAGATTTTGGTGTCCGAAGGAACAACTTCCATCGTGACACATGTCAATTTTCCGTTGACTGTGGCTTTTACATACGTCATCACCACGTCCAAACCTGTAGCTTTTGTTCTCTGTAACTCCAGTTACCTTTTTGTCTGTAACTCCAGTTACCTTTTTGTTTGTAACTCCAACTACCTTTTTGTCTGTAACTCCAGTTACCTCTTCTGAGCTTGAATTCTACTTTTGCCTCGGAATTATCTGCCATCACTTTCTAATTCCCAGTTCGGTCTCCTGTCCCGGTGCTAGGAGAAACGTCCACTTTGTTCCCAATACCCGCCTTTTGAGTTGGTTTTCTGCGTTGGCGTGGGAAAGACCCCACCACGGGTGGAGATGCTATGAGGCTAGGTAAAAGGACATGATGCCAAAACCCAAATCAGGATATTTTAAGAGGAAAAAAGACTTGGTCCCAAGTTTGTCAAACTCAGATATTTTTCTTCCTCTACAGTGAAAGGGTACAAGCTGAAAAGGATGATATCGTAGTGGGCCATGGCGAACAAGGAAAGAACCACAGTCTGGCTCCATTCGAGGGGTCACTTGCAAGTCCACAATGCACAACGTGAACTGGCCCTTCGATGATGCGCATTCTGCTGCCTCTTAGAGCCTCCGAGCAGCGCTTAGAGTCCTCTAAGTATCTATAGAAAATAAAACTCATCACCCCATACTCCCTAAAATACCGCCACTAATCAGCACCGTATAATCCATGCGAAATTTAAAATAAGATGGTATACGGAGAAAATATACAGAAAGTTTTTGCAGTACTCATTGTGGTGTTGCTATCCCTACTTTAAACCTCCAATACCATTATGACACACAAGACCAAACATAACGGTTTGTTAACCCCTAAACATCAGATGGTGCCATTGGTGACCACAATATTCTACATGTATGATGATGTATTTGAACATGATAAGGTTCAGATATTGAAATGACTTCCAAATGAAAGATGTCACTTGAAGAATCTTCAATTCAAAGGTGTAAGTCTTGCTAAACTTTGATGTATTTTTGTATTCTACACTGTAATATACGTGTTCGTATATACGATTCTTGACTCACATTCAAGGGTTAAATTCGCTTTCACTGAAGGAGATTTTCACTTTGTTCTTGCTTGATTTAATTACTACTGCACACATTCGTCAGTTTCGGCACTTCCCAATCAAATTATCTATTTTCCAAAATCAGAGTGGTTTGGACATAATGGGTATCACCTAGGTACTTCATGGGTATCACTTTAGGCATTATATGAATGTCACCTAGACAAATCTCTTGAATTTTCCAATTTTTTTGGACATTCTCCATTATGAATTAATCAACGCATAGGGTATACGATTATTCAACAATTTATTTTAATAAATAAAATAGAATTCGCACGTCAGGGGAGAGGAATCATTGAGGTAGGTATTCCATCAGCCAGGGAGGAAATTTCATGGTCTCTGACATGGAGCAACCAACATCAACACAAGGCTAACGCACATGCGTTAGGAGCTGAGCCGGCGTCGCCGGCGCAGTTCCACGCGGCGGCGCCTGGATCAGCTGCTCCGACCTCGTTCACACCGCGCGGTGTGAAGGGGTTTGGGGTATTTGAAAGTCAGCCGGCGTACGCCATGGAGCGCGCCGCTTGCATGTACGCCGGCGTACGCCGCGTTGAGTAAAAAAAAAACCTCAAACCCCATCACACTTTTAAAGTGCTTTTCTATGTGACTTGTGCATTTTACTTACTCTAATTTTAAGTGTCAGAGGGTTGATAAGGGTAAAACAAAAGTGGGCGGCTGAGGCTGAGAGAGGCGACTCATTTTTTTTGTGCCTGCCTGACTTTGGCTGAGGTTGAGGCACACTCTCAACAGAGGTCTATTCTGGTGAACAGACCCCCATCCATGTGAGTCGGCGTCGCCAGCCAAATCTACGCATGTGCGTGGGCCTACAGCCAGCTGCATTGAAGAGCTGATCCGATAGTTGCCATTTGTTTGAAACTTCTATTAGCAACTGTCAAGCTAACTTCACTGTATAAATGCCATGTAAGCAAATACTCCAGCTTCAACACGACTGGGTTGTACCCTAGTGTAAAGATATTCGGCTGTGAGGTGGCTGTGAGTTCAAGTCCTATTGCCGGCGTGGTGCCTGCCACTATAGTCCACCCAATCATGGTGGGGGTTCCCAAAGCCTCATTGTATGGGGACCCACAAAGCCCTTGGGGGAGATGACATGTCGGTTGTCTCTAAGGCAATTAGTGTAGGGAAGCACTTGGTGTAGAAAAGTGTTTACCCTTGAGAGGGGGGAGTAGTTCTATTACACTAGCCTATGTCCCGTGGTCATATGCTTAGTGAAGAGAATGAACAAACACTGTATTCACGCCGGTCTCCAAAGGAGACTAGAGTTCTTCTTCTTTAAAGATATTCGGCCCATTTTACCATTCAGAAGCAATAGCATTGGGTGAAAGTTTTGAGTCTAGTTACTCAAGATAGTTAGATAGTTACTCAAGCCAAGGCATAAAGCCCCCAAAGCAGAAGCTGCAAGGAAAGCAAAAATATCACATCATACCAGCGAGATCATATCACGGCTTTCACGACGCCTAATCAGTGCTTTAAAGCGAAGGCCCCAAGACTGGTCTCTCCCAAACACGGAATGTTTACCCGTTGTTGCTTGTGGAGGAAGAGGATCGGAAAGGCACCCTTTCCTATCTGCTTTTTTATCCTGCGCCGTCCAGTACTCACAGGGGCCTCAAGTTTGAGAGAGCGCTGGGGCCTCACCCTCGTGATGGAGCCCCTGGGCATATGCTCAGTACGTCGAATGGGTGAAGGAGAAGACCTCTCCATAATGCCAATCCACATGGGCTTCCATTACGCACTCCAGCATTTGTACGCACAGGATCAATCCACACGTCTTCTCCGAGAGTGACGACAAACCGTCTCTTCTGAAAGCAGTCATGTGGGTGAATGTGAAACTCACTGGACTAGTCGAACAGTGAACAAGAAGTGATCTGGAACAAGTTCCAAATCCAAAACTCATTTGAAGGAACGATGCTGTACATTTTGTAGGGTCCCTCCCAGCACTCACACTTCCTGATTGCGGGTGAATGAGCTGACGTGCTGGCCTAAACACTACCTGCATTCCCTAAAAGGTGCATTCAGAAAGAAGACCGGCAGAATAGACTCCAGATTAGACAATGGTATGTTCGAATTCCAAAGCGCGAGAAATAGCAACAAAAGTATATCTCGACAGATTGGCTATCGACAACGTAAATACCGAGAGTTTTACTCGATGTGGAGATCTGCTAGATGTGAGTCGGAAACCTTTGGGGAAAATATTTCACAGGAAAACGGAGACATTTCTACACGGAAAAACCTCACTCTATAGTGCTATACAACCTGACCTAATACTTGTAGTCCTTCACGTGCAGGCTCTCAGTTCCCTCCTTCGAGGCGCTTCCACCGTAGGTACCCAAAGTCGCCTCTGAGTTCGCCTTCGCGCGCACGTACAACGCCTTCTGAGCGGCCTCCACATTCTCCTTCTTTCCGCCCCATGTCTTCAATACCGTCGCCTGCAATGCGCGCCCGAACGAGAACGACAGGGTCCACGGCTTCGTGGCCTTCAGAACGTTCATCGCGTTCAGGTTCTGGGTCGCCTCCTCCTCGGATTGCCCTCCGGACAGGAACACCACGCCGGGCACGGCGGCCGGCACGGTCCTCTGCAGAGTGCGCACCGTGTACTTGGCGATCTCCTCGGGGGACACCTTCTTGGCGTCGGAGCCGGGGGTCACCATGTTGGGCTTCAGGAGGGTTCCCTCCAACAGCACATGCTGGTCGTTCAGGGCCTTGTAGCAGGCCGCCAACACCTTCTCGGTCACCTCGGCGCACTTCTCAATGCTGTGGGTTCCGTCCACCAAGATCTCGGCCTCCACGATTGGCACAAGTCTGCCCATCACAAAAAAATCAGTACAGCAAGACAATCCAATCTCAATATCGAAGACATTTTGGGTTAGTGGCAACGAATGAAGCACGACTCAACAACCGAGAAGCAATGTGAAGGATTCTCTTCATGATCAATTGACCAACCATAGAGAACTATACGGGTGAAGAATAATATTCCGGCAACTTCTCGCTCGACTACAGATACTGCAACAGAAATTGGGGAAACAAACCAAGTTCGTTCAGTAAAACTGGACACGCACCCGTTCTCCTGGCAGATGACGGCGTATCTCGCCAATCCCTGGGCGTTCTGGTCGATGGCCAGCTGCGTCGGCTCCAACTCACCGATCTTCAGCACAGCCCTCCACTTCGCGAACCGAACTCCCGCGTTGTAGAACGCCGCGCACCTCTTGTGCAAGTCATCGAACCCCTGCGTCGTCGTCTCCCCGTTCGTCCCCCACAGGTCAATATAACCCTTGTCCACCTTGATTCCGGGGATCACACCGCCCTCCTTCATCACCTCCACGAACGGCTTCCCGGCGGCGGTCTTCTGGTACAGCGTCTCCTCGAACAGGATCACTCCGCTCAGAAACTCGTGCACCCCTGGGGTCGTGAACAAAAGCTCCCGCAGCGCCTGTCTGTTGGCCTCCACATTCTCCACCTTGATGCTCGACCACCGCTTGCCGATGGTGCCCGTGCTCTCATCGGCCGCAAGGATACCCTTCCCGGGGGTGGCGATATACTTGGCGGTCGCACAAAGCTCCTCAGCATACTTCCCTGCGTAAGGCGCCATCTCTCCCTCTCGGAATTAACAAACACCTGCTCAATTCTCCACAACACAACACCGTAAGAAACTCCAAAAACCTCAAATTTTGCATAGATTCACCAAGACTCCAACCAGTTACGCATTCATCCCAACATCTCGCTAGCAATGCATGCCGCTTCCAATGACCTCTCACAACTGCTTGATAGTCAGGACCATCATACGCACATCTTTCTAACCACAACACCGTTTGCGACGCCCCAAAGACAAGACCTGGAGCCTACAGAGAGACGCACCTGACGGCGGCGACGAGGACGAAGCCCAAGATGCGGAAACGGGCGAGAGTCCATACGATGTTGGTTGTGTCTAGAGTCTCTCGCAACAAATGAAGGTTGAGAGCGATCCCTTGTACTCCCTGCCTCGATCGTGATGAGCGTATGAATACGTATCCTCTTTTGTGATGTGTAGAACCGGTGATAACCGGACCATGTGTTGGTTTGGATGAAAACTGAACTCGACCGGCTTTGGTTCGGGAAGGTGACTTGTTGGTTCGGTTGTCGTGGAGAACTTGTCTCCAACCTCTGGTTTGCGATGGGAACAGTTTGGGAGCTTCTAGAGTGTTGGATGATTGTGTAGGGACAATCCCTTTCGTTGGGGACTGAAGGGAGGTCCTGACGACGAGGGCGCCTCCCTTTGACACTATCTCTCAGTTGGTTTGGAGATAGTCACGGGCAGCCAACTTGTCTGCCCATGGAGCACCTGGCAGTTGCCGCGGCCGATTTGCCTCTTCAACTAGGCCTGTAGACAGGGCTTCCCGCACGGCCTGGCAAGAATTTTTTAATTCTTGACCAGCCTTGTAGTCTCCGCCCGGTCTCAAGTCGCCACTTCTTTTTGGTTGAGTTCAACCTTCCTTCTCCATGGCTACCAATACGGACAGCGTTGAACCGTATGGGCTTCTCCCTCACAACCTACTCTCTTTCACATCCCCCACATCCTACTTTCTTTCACGTCCATCATCTTTCACTTCCAATCTCTCTCACCTGTAGGGCTACTTATACACCTGTGGAGCAAGGTGTATGAGGTAGATGTGAGCGTTTAAGAGCGCCACAATTTTCGTTAGTGATTAGTTAGTGGAAGACAACCTCATTAGTTGCAATTAATGGTTAGGTTTGTGATTAATAGCACCACGTAGTGTTTATTAGAGTTCTTGGGTTTGAAGAACTCCATGTAACTTTTTATTAGTATGGAGGATAAAATTAGAGTTATTAGAAGGAAATTAGACTTGCGAGAAACAAAAGAGACATAGAAACCCATTAGTGAATTAGGACTAGTATTTTATTTTAGGAAGTTCAAGTTAGTAATTTAGTGTTTGAATTAGTTAGTGGAAAAGTTAGATTGGAACTTCAAATTGTATGGCACTTACGTTATAGTGAAAAGAGGAAGTTTGAGCTAAGTGGTGAGGGAAAAATGAGTTGCGAGTAGCTCCGCAAAACCTGGTGAGGAGGGGTTCAGGTGTCAGGCGCATACGGCAAAGCATAAGGCAATGAGGGTTGCTGGGTCTCATTGCAAATCCCATTATGCATCTCGTTTTGTTGCTAACACGGTGTTTCTAGGTTGTATAGCGTTGAAAGGGATTGCAAGTTCTGGATCTATTGTCATGAGTTGACTTGGGATGCAAAGATTTAGCTTCGATGTGGGAGAGTAGATCTGAAGTGGGGACTCTGTGTTGGCCTAGATCTGGGCTAGATCTTGTACTCTCCATGTAAAACATGCACATATAGATCTAGATCTAGATACAATACTACAACTAGAATCACCACACCTAACCCCTCGTCAACTAGGACACAAGCACATGTATATGAAGATCGACCCATTCCCACAATGTGCACAAGACAAGCGATGGATTGCAAGACCAAGTTACAAAGATCAACACCCTCCGACTTCAGCTAAGTTATACATACAATATATGTACTTTGCATTGTTTCAATGCTGCTTGCACAAACACAGTAGAAGCACCCTAGTGACTGCTATGCTCTTGACATTCCTATCTAACCCCCACTCCAAGAGACCACAAGATAGCCACAGACTAGCTCGTGCAACACAAGACTACAGGAAATCCAAGGCGGTGCCTCAGCTTGCAAGGACGCGCGCACCGACCTGGCCTCACCAACCGAAGACGCCTGCACAAAAGACAACACACCTTCATCAGCACGAGTGGACCAAAACAAGTATCTCACAGACGACCGATGATGTCTTACACTACACCAACAGCTTGTATCGTCGGCACCTTCGAAGGCTGAACCTGCTCGCCTCCGATATCACCCACCGCCCCAGCTGCCAACATGATACAAACAGAGAGCAAGACGGGACACACGCGAACGAACACATGTACGCATGCCTGAGCAGAGACAAGCAAGAATGTAAGCAGCTCGCCATAGAGAGACAGCCTCTATACCCACCTCCATATGGGCAGACCACACCACCAACCAGATGCACTGCAATACACAGAGAAGAAAGGGATACATCAACGGACAGAAGAAATATTTGCGACTCCCCCAGCCGCACCAACCGCCCACACCAACAATGTCCCTGCCGAAAATTCCAACAAGAAATCACCTTGCGCCACACCAACTGCTCACAGGAATCCAGGACCAAGCCGCAACGCCACCACGAAATATCGCACCTACGACACACAGCATTCCCCGAAGTGCACAGAAGTCAGCCTCCACAAACGAAACGTCAACAACAAATAACAACGGACAACGCCAACATCAACGAGGTAAGTCCCCTTACCCCCTTTTTCTTTCACCTACCTAACAAAATATTATATTGGAACCTCTGTGCAGTAAATCTGAAGCATACGCAGAAGAATAGGTGTTGCAGCGTCAGCACAATCAAAATTAGACAAGGAGTAACAGCAAACAACCGTTCAAAACGTACCTTTGCCAGCCAAGTCTCCATGATATCCAGCTTCAAGCCATATTTGGCAAATGGCAAGGAACCACATGTCACCACCCATGTGACACCCCAAACTCGGTGCACAGAAATCCGGCTGTCACAAACTCGGCGAGAGACAGTCTGGCAACCCCAAACTCGGCGAGAGACAGTCTGGCAACCCCAAACTCGACGACCACGATTCCGGCTGCCACACATTCGGAGCGAGAAAGTTTGGCAACCCCAAAATCGGCGTTATCAAGCCTGGCAACGCCAAAATCGGCGCTATCAAGCCTGGCAACCCCAAACTCGAAGCAACCAAGCCTGGCAACCCCAAATTCAGGCATCTAAAAACCCTAGAACGAAGCAAGAGAAGGAACAACGCCTTGCCTCCCCTCGCGACCTATCCAGCAAAACCACACAACTCACAAGTAAGTATAAACTCTTCTCACTCAAACCCTACCGCTCATCCTTACACTCAGCCTCTCATTTCCTAGTCCTCCTACAACTTCACAGTAGTGACCGAGCGAAGATTATAGAGAGAAGTAGATTTCTTGTGAGGAGGATAAGAGCATCGCACCTTAGCAAACCATACGTCGCACCACTCAGAATTAGCACACAGCCTAGCGCACCTTCTCCAGGTAGTACACAACCTGCCGCATTCAGTCACGCCGCAAAACTTAGTCAGGCCTTAAGTTGCCACCAAGCTGCTCCTCAAGGCGCTCACCGCAGAGACTCACACGACGGCGCCTGGAAAGATCTCCACAGAGTTGGTCGAAGAAACCCCCGCGACGTCCACAGGAAGGCTTCCTACGGCGGTGATCGAAGTCTCCCTCCTCGAAGCGTTCGTCGACAACAAGCTGTAACCCACGTTGCTGCTCTCCTAGGCTGCGACTCCACGACTCGAATACGCTGCCGCCGGCTCACACAACTCGCAGGCGCTCCAACACACAACAATCCGTGGACCCTGCTCCCTCGACGACCGCAGAAGACTTGCAGGAGGCCCACCAGCCGTCCACCTTCCCCAAGCTCACGATCAACACCGAGTAGTTCAAGACTGCCCGCCAGTGGAGTAAGCCAGAACCCTAGCGCGGCAGAAAAGAGGCGGGGCACAGAACATCGGCCGGAGGAACTGCGGTGCTGCAGGGGACATCAAACCCTACAGAGAAGTCGTGCAAGACATATAGACGACAACAAGTTGTCGCGCGTTGGTGTCAGGTGCGAGCGACAATCCACATTGCGAGGTAGGCTGCGGGCACCATATCCTTGTAGGGGATGGTCCCAAGCTACGTCTCCTTTGGAGAAGCGGCTGCGGGCATCATCACCTCAAGCGGAGCGGCTATCAACGACAAGCAGGCGGCAGGTGCATTCGCGAGAGAAGGCCGTTTCAAGACGTAGAAGGTTCTGCCACAACAACATCAGAAGCTGCCATACGCTGCAGTCTTCGACAGGCTTCGGAGAGTACCCCCGCAGCAGTCCCAGCACCCACCCTGCGAAAAAATCAGCCGAGAATGGTAACTACTCCTTCCCCCCATACCTTCCTGTGATAGGGGCACGGACGAAAGGTTTGTGTAAGGCGGGCGATAGTACAAGTAGAAAGAGTAAGCCCCATCAGGATACACAAAGGGGGTCCTCGAAAGACCCAGGAAGGAAGAATGCCCTCGATAGCAGCTACCACACATCCAACAGTGTAGCCACACACTCCAGTGGTCAACATCGTACGAGCCCCTCTCTCCTACATCAAACAATCCTCAAGCAATCAGGTGAGCATTCCCTCTTTTCCAAATCTCTTTCAAATGATGTATTAATCTTTATCTTCGTATGCCTAGACTTGTCATCACAACCTCCAAGCCCACAAAGTAAGTTGTGGGATGGTTGTGATTACATAGCACGCCATAGTAACTCTGTACTTAAAACCGTAATTAACACCAATAACAAACTCTTATGCTTGACATGCAGAATGGCAGAAACTACCACCGCCTCCTCTTCCAAAGGACCCGATCGTATGATAGTTGATCCTACTGTTCCCTCTCACAATGGTCCAGTATTAATGGAAATTGTTGAAGAAAACACATGTGAGATTGTTGCAATGCACAAGAGGACCATTGATGAGATGGAAAACACCTCCAATCCTAAGAAGGTTAGAGCATCAAAATCACTTCGTCCACCTTACTGGTTAGGTTTTAAAACACTAAATACTATAGCTATGCATTGTGGTAACTCCAAAGAACCTGTCCTAACCGTTTCTGAATTGATTGAGATGGGAATGACGGATACAGAAGCACAAGAAAGGGCTGTTGCTTTACCTTCCTTCCCCTTTGTCATCCAAGAAGAATGGCCTTCGCGAAGGGCAGATGGGAAAGAAGGTAATCATTTCAACCTAACCCAATTACCTAGTGAGGTTGAGATTGACGAACATGGATATGCACTAGACTACCAAATTGCTATTTTCTTTGAAATTGGTGAACAAATGTTTTCAAGAGATGAAATCTATGCCATGGTTAAAACACGACTCATCGACATGGACATTGGCTTAGGAGATGTATTAGGGGAACCAATTGCAATTCTATGCCACCACAAGACGGACAGTTGGAGTGGCATCATCAAACTTCATCTCAAAAAGGCTGGGGTGGATGGTAAAGGGCTCCTAAAAGGTATGAGACCATTCATCTTAAACCTCAATGGGGGCATTCCGTGTAGGGAGAAAGTATGCAAGAGCTATGACTCTCTAGCTCTTGCAAACCTCCTATCCGTAAAAATCTCAGGGTCAAACTTGGCCCAAAAGTCATGGTATGTTTTGCGTGAAGAAATTGTAAAGGAAGGCTTTGCTAGAGGGTTTGAGTACAAAATAACGGATGTCCAAAAAAAGCTAGAACTAGAGTTTGCTTGGTTGAAAACCCCTTCCCCTGAACAAGCCCAAAAGGTTAAGGACCAAAAAATTGCCTTCTCAAATGAGATTTTTAACCCCTATTTCGCTAGCAAAGGGAAGTTGAGCGAAAATGACAAAGCAAAAAAGAATGCCCTTATCTTGATTGCTAAAAACCTAAACAAAACAAAGTCAGTCTGTGCGTTAGAACAGGGTATTAATGCATTTATGGGCAAGGAAAATGTTGTGGACACCTATTTCAAGCTTGAACATGGTCGTCATGTGGGGATATGTAACATCCAATGTTTGAATGCAGCAGTATACAAGAAGCTAGTAAATAACAATGGTAAAATCCTAGGTAAATATGTGGAATTTATCCCTCACCCTAAAAGCCTTGATGGCAATAGTGCCCCTTCGGATGAATGTGTTGCAAAATGGGGTTTTAACGAAGTAAACACTGCAGTTGCAAATGCTGTCATTGCCCTAGAAAATGCTCCAAAGACCGGGTATAGCAAAGAGGACCTACACAAGATAGTCCAAGAGGAGGTAAAGAAAAGGACCAGCAGTACCATTATAGAGGTGCAAAAGGAGATGGCATCACTAAAGACAGAGATCGTACAAGAAGCAAAAACATATGCGGACAATGTGTTAGCCAAGACAGCAAAGACACTTCGTGGAGAAATGTCCTCACTTCTCATGCACCTCGTCCAAATTATTCAAGCACATGAAGAGGAAGCCTCAAAAGAATCATCCATGGTTGTCAAACGACCAGACTCGTTAAACTAGCTTTGACTCACAACAAGATAAAATACCTAAAAGTATATCTGTATACTCATTTGCCATCAAACATAGCAATACGAAAAAACAATAATAGCAATACCTCAATAATATACCCAATAGTATACTTATATACTACCCTAAAGACAAACAGAAAAAATATATTATTATTATTACTAGCCATACACTTAAAAACACACTTAAAATTTTTGCCAATAACCCGCCACCATAGTACAAGTACAAATAAAAAACCATATCCTAATCTCAACCATATAACTAGTTGCAACAAAGACAAGTCAAACCCATTACTTCACCTATACACCCTACACAACAAAAACAACATCAAAGAAAACAAAAATCAAAAAGACATAACCAAAACATCAAAAGCCAAAAATAATGAAACCATATCAAAACCCGAATATTACATTAATATTATCAAAACACAAACCAATCTTTCAACAAAACATTTTCAACCTTAAACTAAGAAATAAGCATCATAAACACCATCATCACCCCACAATTTACTCATATCTTCCTACCCCTAAAAAACACTATAAATTAAATACACCCTCAACTAGCCATTTTAGCACCCAAACACACCACAAAACAGTCAAAAAACACACATTAGTATTGCCCCACCTCCCACCCCACATTACCACTTCCACTCTACTAAAAAATTCTGTCAACAACCATAGACACATCCAAAAAAATATTGGCACCAAAAGTATGTACTACAACATAATCACACCTATTGCAAAACACACCTCCTCCTGTAGGACATCAACACTAAACCACACACCTCCTAATTTTAACCCCCACATACACACCCACAAACCAATAAACCAATTGATTTCTATAATCATCGTAGACAATACCACAACAAAACAAACACACTTACACATTAAATATCAACCAAGGCTTAATCTAACACATAATCACCCCTTAACACACAAAAAAAGAGAAGAAAAGTTTTTTACTCCAAGCAACATAAAACTCCATCCAGAATATCAACTAAAACAACAACGAAAACAACAACAAAAACAACAACAACAACAACAACAACAACAACAACAACAACAACAACAACAACAACAACAACAACAACAACAACAACAACAACAACAACAACAACAACAACAACAACAACAACAACAACAACAACAACAACAACAACAACAACAACAACAACAACAACAACAACAACAACAACAACAACAACAACAACAACAACAACAACAACAACAACAACAACAACAACAACAACAACAACAACAACAACAACAACAACAACAACAACAACAACAACAACAACAACAACAACAACAACAACAACAACAACAACCCACACCCCTTCTACTAGCAACCATAAACAATACTCTTTGCAAATTATTAATTATACTCTGTGGAGATATAGAAACTAATCCCGGCCCAATGCCAAACATTTTTCACAACCACCCGAAATCACACAAAAGATCATCTAAAATATATTTCATTCCGAATACTATAAAATTCCACCCTGAATACCAACACCTAGCATCATCCTTTGCGCCACTCCTAAAAAGTAATCACACACTCCACCAAACTTACTCCACCCTCTACCCCAACATTTCCCGATACATACTTCAAAAAAACAACCATCCACCCGCTTGTATCCTATTCGCCATAATTACCACCCTCCATCCATCAATAGACGAATGCAATAATATCACCAACCAACATCCCACCAACACAAATCCAACACATTGGACAAACATACTACTAAACACCTTATCCTCACTACATAACCCCCCCGAAAGACACATAGATACTCTTCACCCATACACCAAATTCCTAGAGGAGAACCAACACCTCTTTGTACATAAAACATCCCTACACAATGACCTATACAAATTTATTCATAACCAAACCTTACCCCCTTCCCCCGGCGAACTACAACAAAAATTTCCCTACTTTCCACACAATCTTATCATCGAAGCTCTTAGATGCTTTGAACCAATTCTTGCTTACACGCACCCCACCCCAACACCCGCACACATCTCCCTTCCACCTGTTAACCATGAAAACATAAACAATAAAAACACATATATAACTACATGGAACGCATCATCGTTACACACTGCTCTACCATGCATCCATAACCTAACCACATACACCAACACTCCACCCGCCATAATTGCCATACAAGAAACCAAACTAACCGCTACTAAATCCACAAAATACATCCAAAAAATATTTCCCGACTACAAACTTATATTAAATAACACCCATTCTCTCACACGATGCATCCAACAACGAAGGCCATATACACCGGCAAGAGGAGGCCTACTCATGCTAATACACCAATCACATGCCTTTCCAGGAAATATTACCAAAATCCCCACCCCGGCTAATATATCACCATATCTTCAAATTATTGAAATTACTAACCGACCCCTTCAACCATGGCTCATTCTCCATCTATACATGCCCTCACATACAGAAGACCTGAGACTCATTCCGGAAATCCAAAATTCCATCACGACAGTAATAAATACACACAATAATCATACAATAATACTTTGCGGGGACTTCAACCGAGATATCGCCCTCATTGGACGGCAAAACGGAGGAATTCGTACCCCCCCAATGGACATAGACTATCAATGGCGTAACTATATGGATGAATTAGAATTATATTTAATCCCTACCGATACACAATACTCTCGCCAAGGTGGACTTAATTACACACACACTAGCTTAATTGATGGATTCTACATTAAAACACCTAACCATACCCAATACACATCTAGCACCAACACCACAATCAACTTAAACTCAGACCACTTCCCAATCCAACTCAATATACCTCACAACATCCTTATAAGTAGACCTCCCACAAACATCAACTCAAAAGATATCAGAATACTAAACCCCATTCCAAAAGAAAAACTTGATAACTTTAACACAATATTTTTTGAAAATAATTCACTACAAATAGACTCCCTTACAAACATTCTTTCTAATCACCAACACCTCACACACATACAATGGCAAGAAGCCTGTACGACTCTTGACAAACTTATTAATGAAATTTCTACTACATTAGAAAAGACTTGTAAAGCGCCTCCGATTCCACAACTCACACCTAGAACCTCAAAACAAGGGGGGTATCTCCCGAGAAAACTAGCAAAAAAATGGAAACAACATCTTGCGACATACCATACCATTCGTAAAACAATTTATGTTGCTAAAACTAACCAAAATTGGCAAACCCACCCCATACTCTCCGAACTACAAAACCTCCATCACCCCCAAATCCCACAAATACCACTTCCCAATACCCCTCATGAAGACTGGCTAAAAGACATTGCAACCATTGCTAAAACTGCCAACAAAGAAGCTCGAAAAATTACTACAAAATATGCAAGAGAATGTGTCAAAAAAGCCATTTCTAAATATTGTCAATTATACGAAAATAGCCCAAAAAAAATTAACCGAATAGTCTTTAAAAATAACACAAATATGCCACTTGACTGCATCTTAGATCAAAACAACAACATTTTAACTAGTCCAGAGGACATCGCAAAAGTAATACATCTCCAACAATCCATAAACAATAGACCAACCACCCCCCCATGCCACTTCCAACCACAACATACACCAACATGCACGTGTAGAGTTAGACAATATCCGTGGCATGATTTGGACGGATTCACTATTGATAAAAGAGGCGAACCAACAACACCTCTCCATACATACTACAACAAAGACACGTACAATATGTGCCTAAAAAATTTGGGAACCAATAAAGCCCCCGGCCCGGACCATATACCTAACTCAATCCTGAAAAACATGCCCCCAAGATTCCACGACCTTCTATCATTATTCTTCTCTCACTGTTACAAACAAAAATCTATTCCCGCATCCTGGAAAACAAGTTTAACAATCCTATTATACAAAAAAGGCAACCTAGCCGTGCTATCTAACCACCGACCCATTGCCCTAGCCAACACCATTTACAAATTATACACTAGTACACTGACATCACTATTATCGGCCTACGGAGAAATACACCAAATACTACACGAAAGCCAAGAAGGATTTAGAGCCGAGAGAAGCACCACACGACAACTCCAAACCCTCATTGCCGCGCTTGAGGATGCAAAATTCACTAATAAAGACATTTACATACTCTACATTGATTTCAAAAACGCATTCGGTTCCATTGACCACCCTCGACTACTCGCCATCATGAGTGATCTTGGATACCCGGAAGATGCAACCACTTTAGTTGGCAATATATACTCCCAATCCACCACTATATACACTGGGGAATTCTTTGGTAACACACGTCCTATCCCTATCCAACGGGGCACCATCCAAAGTGACACACTGAGCCCATACCTCTTTATTATCTTTCTAGAACCTTTACTGAGATGGCTTCAAAGAGGTAATAATGGTTACACATTTGGCACTTCAAAAGTCACCATAAATTCTGCCGCATATGCTGACGATCTAGCGGCCATCTCCGGACGTCTCAAATCACTCCAAACTCAAATAGACAAAATAGACAAATTTTGTCTATGGTCTGGGATGGAACTTGGGGTCCAAAAATGTGCAGTAACTGGATGCCCAAACAAATCCAAAATAAACCCGACTGCCTTCAAAGCCCTTATCCAAGCTACCAATATCCACTATCGTAACCAACCAATTCCGGTACTAAACCAAAACCAACCATACATATACCTCGGAATAAACCTAGTCCCATCGTTAAAATGGAAAATTCAAACACACACTACTACCACAAAACTTATTAAACAATGTAATGAACTCGCACTATGTCCGACAACACTGCAACAAAAAATAAAAATGATTGATACTGTCATACGACCGGGTATCTCATATAGTTTCTATGCGGTCCCCTACTCCATGCCCGCCATAAAAAGACTTGATAAAAAAATCATAGCTATACAGAAGAAAGTATGTGGACTCCCTAAATGTACGCCTAATGTCATAACACAACTCCCCCACGAACTATTTGGATTAGTAGCCTTCTCTCTCAAGAACGCATATCTACGATGTATTGGTGAACAACTCCAAAATGCACTTAACGACAAGGGAAGACTTGGGCTAATTTACAGTGGACTCCTTCGGCACATCCTTGCCATATATGGAGGAGCACAGCACCTCCAAAGACTTAAAAAAACTGATTGCCTAAGGTCCCCTATTACCCGCACACTTTTTCTACTTAAAACAGTAGGACAAACATTCCTAAAAAACACACTAGAAGATTTCCTACTAGACCCCGCACCACTTGAACAAAATTGGGCAAATGAAATACACAATCTCCCTAGACTCGACCGACAATTATCCCCCAAACTCCTACAAAAACTTTTTTCCGCAAACATTACCGACCTAAAACAAATCATACTACCAAATGGAACACAACTTATGAACGACAAGAGCTACAAAAAATTCTACGGCACCCCTCACAAATTAATAAAAAGTGCATTAAAAATTGCCCAGCAATTATTTTGTAAACCATTATGCCACCCTACATGCCCGACCCCTTGCACCACTCACGCCCCACCTTATACACTCAAAGACCAATACATCACTGACCATAATGACATCCACCCCAACATCAACCTCCCATTTATCCCTCCTAACCCGCCACACTTACGACCACCCACCCCCCCACCCCATATATTAAAAAATCCCTCTATGCACCCAATAAACAACATAACCGCGCACAAACACAGAAAGTACATTGACTCCAACAACATTAGCAAACAATACACGTCATACCTATGCCATTGGTCTCACAATAACACCACCTACACCAAATGGCTCCCGCAAAGGAACCTTTTCCCCTGGCACAACCCAAACGCCTCTTCACACAACACCAAAATCCTTACACAATACTACCTCTGTACCCAAAACAGTTATTACCAGAATATCATACAAATACACCACCCCCAAGCACAACCTCGAGACAGTAGATTTGTCACGCCACCTCTTATCATCCCCCTCCTTAACATCTTTACAACCGAATGTAACCCCGAAACTGACATCATTGCATAGACAAACACAATCAGAATACAACAAGATAATGTCAACATATACGAAGACACTGGTAGATACCTAATAACCATACCACTCACTAGATTACACTGGTTGTGGAACCAATATCACAACGCAATACAAACCCCCATTAATATTGAACCTATACTCCAAACATTTGAAACCGAAGTTGTCTGGCTATACCAAAGATATAAATACCGAATCCCCAAAAATGACCCTCTTAAAAATGCACACTATTCACTACCCGATCCTATCTTGGACTACCTTATCACATCTATGAATATTACACATTCATACTTCTCATCCCCCGTCACATGCTCCACAAAAATATCAAAATTCTACTCTCCATTTGAACGAGATAAGATCTTTGGTTCTCTTGGGAAAGCTTTTGATCATAGGTGGAGTGGAATAGGCCTTGCACACCCTCACAACGAAGAAGAAACACTCCAAGCAACGCATTGGGCACGCCTCGCGGCAAACAATGATCCCAACCACAACATCACCATTATTATTTCACCCGACACTCATTGGTACCACAATCCTAATCCCCACTTAGGCCCATTCCCAGACTCTCACATCATAGTACTATTTGAAGCCGACTCTATGATATACAAAGAACCTACCATACCACGGCAAACACAAACACCCCGCCTCGAACCCGCAAACCTACGCATTCTATGTATACATCACCAAACTCGAGAAATAGGTACACTAGAAAACCTCACTCATCTCACCATGATAGCAAAAAATCTAAACATTAACAAGGTATACACCGCAATTGCCCCTCCCACACACACCCCAATCCGTGTAAACCAGAACAAAAAATGGTCTAAAACCCCCCACACAAACACCTCCGCACTACCAGCCACTGAATTCAACCTCCCACTTTCCAACTACCAAATTAATACCGTCCCTAAATTTGACCCCAACTTCAGTTACTACACTGATGGTTCCTTTAAAGAACCAACCAAAGTAAGCCCATGACACTGGCACCGAGAAAAAGCTGGATATGGTATATACAATCCAACCAAACAAATAAAATTAGGTAAAAGACTACATGGACTCCAAAATATTCTAAGAGCAGAAATGATGGCTATACACAAAATCCTTAAGATAATCACCACTCAATACCCAAACGAACCGGCTCACATTTTTACAGATTGCATAAATATATTATATCTCCTTAATACTCACATAAAACACCCCACTTTACACAACAGTCACCCGGACAAAACTATCCTCACATCCATGGTTACAATGCTCCATAATCGAACTCAACCTACTACACTCCACAAAGTCCGGGCTCATGCTAATATCGACGGCAATGAACAAGCCGACAAACTCGCTAAAGAAGGAAGAGTGAAAACCCACAAAAATGCCGAACACCCATATGAACACGCCCATGCCACCCCATATTACTTTCATAGATATGAATGGCCCTCTATGGGCGAAACCCCCGATAAAGGTCCCATACGATTCTTGGACAAATACCTCAAAAAACATGACCTTATAAACAACCTAGAAATACTCACAGAAAATTTCCCCAATATTGATAAATGGACCGGAAACCCAAATATCCACAATGAACTGTCCAATAATTTTTGGAAAAACCCCATAATTACGGACTCACAAATCACATGCCTAATCAAATTCCGTACCGGACAATACATGGGAAATGCCCGCAAACAACTCTTTTTCGGTATAGAAAGATTTCCCACAATAACATGTTCAATTTGCAACACCACGGACCCGGACACATGGCTGCATGTCTTACTCAAGTGCCAAAACCCCCATATACACTCACTAATTGTCAAAAGACATAACAAAGCCGTATGGGCTATTCGTAAATTACTTATTTCATCAACCAAATCTCGGTGCTTCATTCTCATGAATGCCGGAACCTTTAATGACAACCCACAAGAAAACACGGTCCCACCTTGGCTACTACCATGCACTTGTCACACACAAAGATGCCATTGCAATGCGAGATTCAAACCGGACCTTTTATGTATTAGAGGACTTTCATATAAAGACCCCCCACCAAGCCACATAGACCCAAGTCTCACTATCCAATTTGTTGAATTCACATATTGCAATGATAGATTCTCTCAGGACACTATTACTAACAAAACAAACAAATACCAACCATTATTGGAAGATATTCAAGCACTGGGATGGAAAGTAGACCCCCTCATCGTCATCACCGCGGGTGCCAGAGCCACCACCTTTATTCCCTCAATGATCACCCTTGAAGAAACATTTAAAATCCCCATCACTTCAATCAAAACCACCTTATCAAATATTAACACTATTGCAATACAATATGCTATGTCGATACTCCTGCATAAACGTAAAATAGAAAACAACCAACCCCTTCCTGATGCATCGAACCCCCCTCCATAAATTCACATTTATACTTCACAGTACACGCCCTCTCTAGTTTGGAGATGTGTGGGACCTTGGTCCCCTGTTATTGGTTACTTGTTGCTGGATACATAGTGTCTACCTCCGAAAGGGGGAAGTAGTTCCAACTCACTAATTCCCTGTCCGGTGGACTTGGTCTTAGTAGTGGAACGAACGGACACTTTATTCACGCCGGCCTCCTTTTTGGAAACCGGCGTTGTTCTTCTTCTTGAAAAGAGGAAAAAATAGAAGATAAGAAAAAGATGAAGAAGAATAGATGTAGTTGCAAGCAAAATTAACAATTAAATTAAGGAATCACTTGGTTTTTGATGTTCTAGAACTCGGATTTGACTTTTGAATAGTTAATCGTAGGTTAAATGTGTATTAAACACACAAGTGATGTTGGTTTTGTCAAAATCCCTTTACTTTTGTAGTTTTAGGTAGGTCCAGCCCTAGAATCGGGTATAGGACTTTGGGTCAATTTTGATCATTGATCTTAGTTAGGGATTGTTGATTTCTAGGGTGGAGATGTGGCCGTCATAGATCGTGAAGTCTGATTTTCACGGACACCAAGCACGTCTTCATTGGATTGATAACCAAGAAGTTGTAGCCGTTTCAGTGAAAAGAGGTCCGCTGCCACTTTGATTGGAAGCACCAACTTTGACCGGAGATTGCAAGCGACTTGCAACGAATTGGAAGCTGCACTAGGAGAAGATTATAGATCTTGAAGTCTTCTTTCCACGCATACCAAGCACGTCTTCATTAAATCAATAATGAAGAAGTTGCAGCCGTTTTAGTGAAAGGAGGTCCGCTGCCTCTTTGATTGGAAGCACCAACTTTGACCGGCGATTGTTGGCAACTCACAACGTATTGGAAGCTGTGATTCTAGGAGATTACAGATCGTGAATTCAGATTTCTTTGAATTCAAAGCACGCCTCAATTGAAGCCTCACCAAAGGAGTTATTTCTTATTTAGTAACAAGGGGGTCTGCTGCCTTGAGCGGGGCATATTTACCTTACTTTTTACCTTACTTTTTACCTCTATTCAACATTTATCGTGTACTTTGACTTGTACTTTTGACATCAACCCTTTTATCGTTGACTTTTACCTCTTATTTCCATCTTTTACTTCCACATGACCTTTTATTTTTATCTTATTGTGCGTGACTAAATCAAATAACGTAATTTCATCCAATAAAATCATCCATTAGGATTAGAGTTAGGATTCATCCGTTAGAATTAGAGTTCATCCATTAGGGTTAGAATTCATCCATTAGGGTTAGGATTAGAATTTGGATGAATTTAGTAGGGTGAATTTAGGTTCACAGTAGATAACTTAGCACTACAAGTGTAGGATTTAGTTTATGATTGTATTTGAGTGAGAAAAGAAAATACAAGATATTAGAAGTAGTGATTGAGTGTTATTTAGAGATTTAGGGTTTATAATTTGTGAAGGTTTTTTTATCAAAATTCTTAACAATTATAGATTCTATATGAAAAGAATCTTTCAGACAATGAGAAGAGACAGATTAATAGGTTTCGGAGAGATAAAGGAGATCAAGACATAGAAAACTACAGCATTTCAAAGAGGAATGGGGAAAAGCGGTTGAGGAAGAGGCTTATGAAAGAGTTAGAGAAGGAGAGAGGGAAAATTCTAAGTTCAACGAGAGTGTGCGGAATTGTCCAATGGTACAAGCGTTAAAGGATGGATTTCTTGATGAACTCAAAGTCCTTGCCTGGTGGGTATGGTCTTAGTGGTGGTGCGAACAGACACTTTATTCACGCCGGTCCCTCCGGGTCCGGCGTTCTTCTTCTTCTGAACTCAAAGATGTTCGTAGAGGAAGTTTGAAATTTCTGCTCCGTATCTTGTACAATTTCAATCATCCTTATGTGCAATTTATTCAAGATCGGTTAGATGATTTTGAGAATTTTACAAGGGGCAATGAACTCGGATTGAAGGTTATATTTACCAAATTTTATTTTGACCGTATATTTTCTTTAAACACTCTCATTTTGCACTAATTTTAAAATTGTCTATTTCAATTATAATTGCAATATGTATAAGTTAAAATAGTGAATTCATTTTTTGAATATCATGAGAAGCTAAAAAATAATTTTGAACATCCACTTCGGCACATGTGTTTGATGCAAACAAATACACATATGCCAAAAAAATATGGGAATGAGAAGATGAATGGAATGAAGATTGGATTGTTTCAAAGATAGAGAAATGGATATTGGATCGTAAAAAGAATGTGGTAGCGTACTACAAATCTTTGGAGAAAGACAAGGAGTTGCCCAAGTCGAAGGTGAAGAAAAATTTGAAGGAAATAGGTCAGGGAAAGGGCGAGGAAAAAAACTAGGAAAAGAGCAAGAGGGAAGAAAATCCACATGTACAAGAGAAGGACAACACCAATGCGAAGGTGTTTTCTAGGCAAGCAAAAGGAGCAAGATGAAGTAATGTACTTGAAATTTAATCTATCATATGCGGTATACTGTATTATTTTATACATCATATAAATACATTTTTTTCTTATATTATAATGTCTTGACTATGAAAATGGTTATAGTTTTTAGTGTATAGTCAAATTGTACGATCTACAATTAGTTGTACAAAACTTCGGAGTCTTAAACCACGTCAAAGTATAGATTACATTCACTTGTGGACCGTGATGTCATTTAATTCAAAGTTGTTTTTTTCTTGTCGCACAATTCCTCATTTCCCAGTCTTTGTCACCTTCTAAGCTTTGTTTATTTCATTGTCCCTCTCTATTTTCCTCTCCCTCTACATCTATCATTAAATGCAAATATTAATTCTTTCGTTGTCCTTCTCGCTCCCAATCCTTCTACTTCATTTGTAATTGCACTTTTGAGTATTTAATTGTCCAAATCTCTCATTTATTTTGATTTTAAAACAAAAACGAATAAAATTTTCTTTGCTACCTTTTATAATTCCTTCATTATTTTGATGATTTGTCTTCCTCCTCTCATAAATTGTTATTCCTTCTTTAAAATAGATTAAGACCCTTATAAGTATGGGTTTAAAAACAAAAATAGATTATACATATACCATATATGATATGAGATACTTAATTCATATGAAATAAACGTGGTCGGGACAATATGGAGTACAAGTGCTTCAAATAAGTGTTACACAAGTCGATTCAAGGATTAATTGAGCCATTATGTATTTATTCCATAACACAAATGATACATTCTCCGTAACGACTTCATTTATTTAAGTTAAAAAATTCATTCATAAAAGGTAAAGAATGAAATTCAAACAATTCTAATTGTGACTTCCTTTTGTACTTGTGCACATTCGTGTAAAGAGTGTAGGAGTCTAATCATTTTTTTGCACTTCCTCTTTTACTTATTGATAATTTGTATTATATTTCTGTGGGAGTCTGAAACTCCTCACTTGGTTGCCCCTACCAAAAAAATGAGTTAAAATAGGATTTTTAGCCTTAATTAACTAAAAAAGTAGTTAGTGTTGTGTAGAATTAGATTAGATAGCGGATAGTGAAAATAGAAAAATGCTTAAGTAGTAAATTAGGTTTATAGTGGTGATAAAATCGGGTCTTAAAATCACTAGTTTAGTCTCGGAAAACAATTTCAAAGAGTCTCGGAAGAGATTCTGGGATGTAATTCTAAAATCATCACTTAACCTAAATTAATTAGTTAAGTTGAGAAGGTAGTTAAATTAATTAGGAGGTTAGCTTGAGTTCCTTTTTTTTAGTTTTGATTGTTGTAGACACAAATTCTTATTTGAAAGAATAAAAATTTAGTTATATGAAATAAAATATAAAAAGGGAAAAACAAGAAAAGAAAGAAAGAAATAAATTGGGTTGATAACCGGGAGTACCCGGATATCAACTGGGCAACCGGGCCGGGTCCCGGTGGACCCGGGTACCGACCTCTCTCCAACCCCCTCTCGACCTTCTTCTTCTTCTTCTCTCTCTCTCTCTCTCTCTCTCTCTCTCTCTCTCTCTCTCTCTCTCTCTCTCTCTCTCTCTCTCTCTCTCTCTCTCTCTCTCTTTTTCTTTAGAAGTTGGGGGTTTCAAAGAAGAAGAAGTTGGGATTTCAAAGAAGAAGAAGTTGGAGTATCAAAGAAGAAGAAGAAGAAGAAGAAGAAGAAGAAGAAGAAGAAGAAGAAGAAGAAGAAGAAGAAGAAGAAGAAGAAGAAGAAGAAGAAGAAGAAGAAGAAGAAGAAGAAGAAGAAGAAGAAGAAGAAGAAGAAGAAGAAGAAGAAGAAGAAGAAGAAGAAGAAGAAGAAGAAGTTGGGGTTTCAAAGAAGAAGTAAAGTTGGGGTTTCAAGGTAGGAGAATAGAAAACCGCATCTTTGATGCAAGATTTCTTACAACCTAGGTTAGATCTTGAAGAGATTTTGTTGGAATTTGTAGATTAGAAAGTCTTGTTTCCAAAGACACCTTACACAAGTGTTTTGAACTAGAAACAAGAAAGTTATTGCCAACATAGTGCAAGGGGGTTGGCGGTCGGCGTAATCAAGTCAGCGTACTTCAAAGCCCAAGATCTTCTTAATAGTAGTAGCTTTTGAAGTGCTTTTTGCGCCTCCTAAAGGTGCTTAAAGTTTCCTAAAACATACTCGAATTTCGTGTTGATTGGAGTAGAGACCAGGGAGCGGCGCTCATCGAAGTGCAAGGGGGTTGGCGGCCGGCGCATTGGAGACAGTGTACTTTGGAGCGCAAGATCTCCTTGATGATAGCACCTTTTCAAGAGATTTTTGCGCGAGCTCAAGCTAGCTAGAGTCTTCTCTACAACGCTTAAGTTTCATTCTATTTGGAGCTGAGACGAAGGCGTGGTGGTTGTCGAAGCAAGGAGGGGTTCTACTGGAGGAGGTGCGCTCAAGCTAGGGTTTGGAGGAGATTGGTGGCACCTAGGGTTTGGTGATGGAGGAGCCTTTCTATCAAGTTGGTGGAGCAACCTAGAGTTTGGTGGTGCAAGGAGGTTCGTAGCCGCGGCGAAAAGATCAAAGAGACAAAAGTTAACGGAGGTTGCGGGTGCAACAAGGAGCTGGAAAAGAAAGGTGATTCCTGTCCATGTTGGGTATCTCTTGTTTGTGCAAACTTTGTTATTTGTAAATATTTTTCTCTCTTTCTACTGAGGTCACCTCCGGTATCATCCTCTCCGGTCTAGAGAGATAATCCCCCGGTTGACTCTATCTAGACCATAATGTTACTTCTTACACGTGTATGTCTACGTTGGTGTCATAATATTTGTTTTCTATTGTCTTAGCCTTGTGGCAAGTCTTTCCTTTAGGTTTTCTCCATCCTTCTATCTTCTCTAGGCCATGCCCAAATTTTCTACCATTTTCCCGGTCTCCATGGTCAACCGGAAATTCTCTTTCTAAGTCTTGTTCTCTCAAGTTCTCTCCTTGTATTGATCATAGCTGATATTATTTTGTTAGTGTGTTATTAGATATGTGAGATATGTACATCCACGTATTCCAGCAAAGTGTTCCAAAGTAGTATACCGGTTGACCGATAGACTTGTGTTTTCCGGGCCGGATTAGAGATTGTGATAAATTGATAGTGAAATTGGTATAAATACAAGGCACATCCAGGAATATCTCCATCCCGGACAATATGACTCCACTGGTAGCACGGATGCTTTCCTAGATTGACATGAATTAGTGGGAAGGAATTACGAAAGGAGAATACTTTGAAAAAGGTGGTTGAGTTTATAAACTCAATCTTCCGGGAGATAATTCTACTCTTCCGGATGGGTCTTCCGATTGAGCCTTTGTTATATGTTATGTGTTATTGTTGAATTATCCCACCGGATGGCGAGATGTTGTTTTAAATTGCTAGATTTAAATACTAGAGTGAGAATAGTGACATCCATGGGGCCCCATTGCGTACCCAGTCACTACCACTTGAGTGGTTTCTCCGGCTACTTACTTTTGTTAGAGAAAGGTTTATCGGTCTTGGGACCGAGAGTCTTCCGGTTTACTACTCTACCGGTAATTCACCGGTGACTAGGCTACCCTTGATTTTATGATCTAGATGCCATTTTGTCCTTCTGGGGATCTAGTTTTGGAGGGTAGCTATTGACTTTAGTGCACTCTTTAGATGCCATTTCCACCTTTTGGGGATCTAGTTTTGGAGGGTAGCTAGTAGCCTTTGTGTACTTAAGGGCCTTGGGCTCTTGTATTAAGTACTCTTCTCTTTGTTGATGTGCTCGTATCTTACTTTCATTGCTTGTGTCTAGAGTCTTTATTGAGCTTGTGTGAGTAACCCGGGAGAGACTTGAGTCCTCCTAGTGTATCTTTGTTAGGTGTGCAAGGTTATGACTTGTTGTGTGTTATGTGATTGACTGTGAGTAGAGACATCTCAAGGATGTAGGATATCTGTGTTAGATAGGTGGAGTGAGATCCAAGATCTATGCTCCAGATCCTTCACCGGTGGGACCGGGAAGAGTTGCTTTAACGAATGGGATCCGGGAAGTCCACGGTTATTTATAATAGCCTCCTTTAAGAGGAAAGTGTTTGGATTGGTAGAGAGGAGGGGTGATATCCCCCCTCTCGGTACATCGGGAGAAATTCCGGCTAAGCCTGAGTCTGGAGAATTTCGGAGTTATTACCCTTACAGTGGACGAGTTTCGACAATCCCCGTGGAAGGTTGTCTTGCTCATATGATTTGCTTAGTACTAACATGTTGTGAGTCTTGTATCCTCTTGGTTTGATTCATTGGGTGTGGTTGTCGTTGGAACCGGGCTTGTGTGACCGATTTACCAGGACAAGTTCCCGGTAGATTGTGAAGACCGATAAACCGGTTGCGACTTCTTCAACTGTTTGAAAGTGTATGATTAGATTTTGGATATTGTGGCCTCGGGACTGCGAGAACGGAGGGCAGTGACTTTCAGGGCACTATAAAAACTTACCGGAAAACTACTCTAGTGCTCAACAAAATTTAACTGAAACACTTGTGGTTACTTGTTATCGGTTACTAAGGTACCGGGAAAACCATCCTCCGGGATGTGCTGAGGTATTAAGTGTGAAGTATTGTTAAGATTTAAAGAGTTTGATGCACGATAATATCCCTAGAAACGATCTGGTAAGATGGGCTCGCTTAAGGTTAATTTCGGTTAACTTTGAGAATTACGAAGTACACTAAACATCGCATTAAGTGTAGTCATACAAATAGTGTAATTACTCTACTACACTTTTTGCGAATTTGTTCACAACTAGTGTTAGCGGCCAACATCATTAATGATGCCTCAATCAACCGCCTACTAGCCGTCATGTATTTATTCACTATGTTGACTTTTCTTCTTTCCCACCTCTCCCTACCCCCAATCAATCGCCTACCAGCCGTCATGCCTTAATTTTCTTCATTGAAATCCTACCTATAATTCTATCTCTTTCCTGAACTCTCTCACCTTGTTTGTTCACGGAAGGTATAGTGAACTTGGAAATTTCTGGTTTCGGGTTTATGGAGTTTGGGATTTGGGATACGAGTGTGTGGGATTTCTGGAATTTTAGGTGGCGACGGCTTTCGGTGTGGAACTTTGGGGTTCAGAGAGAAATTTGTTCGCGACTTTCTATTTGGAAATCACAGATGTAACACCCGTTTTTTTACAAAAGTTACATCCATTTGCAGAAGTTAAGTAGAACTCACAGATGTAATACCCATTTTTTGTCTGTGCAGGGACGAAATCATCCACTCCCACCCCGCGTCGTCGAGCGGTTCAGCAAGTTGCCACCATCCAAACACGACAGACGGTGGTGGCGTGGATGGTGGAGGACCACGCGCTCCATGGCACTTCACCACGCGCGCCATCACTGCATTTCCGGAGCATTTCCGCGGCCAATATCGAACCAACCTTGTCCGCGTTCACCGTTGATGGAGCCTACGCGACAACATTGGTTAAACTAATTTTATTGATCGCAAAATCTCAGGCGCTGCTCGAGGCGTTCTCACAACCGCTTCTTGACGAGATCTTCAATTGTGGGAACTACGTTCTAGTGTTCAAATATCAACTGTAGCGGATCTTCAGTTGATATCCCAGTTATGGGCCACCACAATTTTGACGTGGTTGGAATCTGCTTGACTGCCAAGTGCGGACACAATGCGTCCGTTACCGCTTTGTGAGACTGGCGTCCGCCTGTGCTCCGTTAGACTCAGTCAGACTCAGCCTCTACTTGCCGCCTCCCTCCCTCCATATCCCTCGTACTGCAAGGAAGAAACCGTTTTTTCTTGTATGTCTAGGCAGTATTGTTCTTTGCAGATGTTCTCTACAAGGCTTGCAGTTCCCATGTTTGCCAGTGGCAATGGCAGCAACACCTTTCGGCGTCGAGCGGGAGCGAGCCTGTGCGATGGCATGTCGCCGGACTTCAGCGGCACGCAACGAAGCAACAGGCGTCCCGCAAGAGTTCACCCGGATGCCGAGACTCAGGAGGAGTCAAATAGGCCTTGTCCTCCCGTGGGCAGCCAAGGTTCGCCAGCTACACGAAATTCTGCCCCCATGTCTGGCCTATCCAGTCCACGTGATGCTCCATCGCAAGAACATCACTAGCGTCGACCTCAATGGCGGCAGCATCAGCATCGGCAGCAACAGCAGAGGCAATATGAACCAATGGATATTCGGCAACGAGCAGCACTAGCGAAGGCATTTTGAAGTAGGATAAGAGCCTTGTGTCGTGTACATTTGCGAGATTGCCATGAGTCGTGGATTGTGCAGAAGTATGGTACAGAAATGGACGCCATTCTAGGGGGTCTGTTGGATAGTTTCAAAAACTACCCTCATTGAGATTGGGGGACGGTGGTGCGGGAAATTGGCTAACGGTAACGAAGACGAAAGAACATATATCGTTCTGAGGCTGCAAAGCCAGGAGGTCGGAAGCCTAGGAGTTGCACGCGAGCGTCTTGGGAGTTTTTTGTGGCAGAGGCCAGAGAGCATCGGATGGATCCGAATTGGAATGCAAGACAGCTCAATGCACTCCGTCATCGCCGTCTAGCTCCGAACAGGTTGAGAAGCGGGGGCAAAGACTCCTTCATCAATGCATTTGTGAGTATCTCTTGCACATGGTTTTATGCATTGAAGTTATGTGAATTAAGAATGTATAGTTCAGTGATGTTTATGCAACCTCATTGGTACTGACCGTGGCAAGATTGATCGATACCACGAGTACCCTCAAGTGGAATTTATGCGGAGGGCTAATGAAGTTGGATCAAAGGCATTTTTTGAAGAATATGAGAGTCGCTTTGGATCACCTCGCCAAGGATCAGAGGGCTCATCCTCTGAGGCTGATTCTTAAGTGCGATAGAGCTGAGGAAGAGGTGTGTTTTGGAATAGTTGTTCCTCTTGTGCTTAAAGTTGTACTTTATGTTGTGCTATAATAAAATAAAGTGTTTGTTTTTCATGTGCCTAGCTGCACCTTGACCTTGACGTAACCTTCAGTTTTGCATCTAATTTTCTCTCAAGTGCCCAACACTGCACCTGAAACCCAAAAGCCTGACCGTGGCCTTACCTGAAATTTGTACGATTGGATGATTAGATGGCTCATCGTCGGAGGGTGATTCTGAAGTGTCGTAGACTCTAGAAAGAGGTGCGTATCGGAATAGCCGTTCCTCTTGTGCTTTCAGTTCTGATTTCAGTTGTGCTTTAATAAAGTGAATTCTTTATTTTCCATGTGCCAAGCTGCACCGTGAACTTGACGTAACCTTAAGTTTTGCAATTCATTTTCTCTGACGTGCCCAGTAGTGCACGTTTACGCCTAAACCCCGACCATGGCCTAACCGCAAGTTCTGGAAGTTTTTGTTTTCGAACTACCTGTTGCCTCACCCTAAACCCTGACTACTACACTATCTCTAGATTTAGTGAAATGTACGATCAAGGTATGAAAATCTATGTAATAGAAGTGGTGCAGCTTCTATGTAATTTGAAATTTTGCAATAGAAGACGTACGGGTTTTTTAACATCTTCGAATTTGAAAATGTCACACCTCTATAGATGCGTATTGAAACGAAGATTTTTGCACTATGTACAAATTTCGACTCTAAATCTACGAAGTAGATGATGCCTACAATCCACAAATCATGAAGTCCTTTTTATTGAATCTCTACTTCGGTGGGAAATTCTACGACGTTCAAATGACCGAACTAGGTACATGTCCTGCCAAAAATGGATGATGCAAAGGCGAATGAAAAGTGTTACAAACACGTTTGTAACTTGTGGGAACTACGTTACAAAGCCCTCGATTGTAACACTTCACAGATGTATCCATGTAGATACATTTGCATCACACTTGTAACACTTTTGTGCCTATCTTTGCAACATGTTTTGTACATGAGCACTTTGAATTTCTGTTACAAAGATGTTGCAAGGTAGTGATAAACTTGTAATAAAATGGTCTATCTGTTGTAGTGATCCTTCCTGTAGAAAACAGCTCGCATCCCCAGCCCGCCCAAGTCACGCGTAGCACTATGGGCATCCGAAAGCGGATTCTCACCAAAGCTGCCGCAAGACAAAGGCCCCGTCGTTCATTTTGGGTGCAATGGCTATATCCAAAGTTGCTGCAATCATTTGAAGTGTACCCCACCTCCAAGGTAAAATTCTCTCCCGCCATCCTTATAGAACTGGCCCTTTCTATTCTTTTATCGATGGATTCACCTTACAACTCCTAATCAACGGACCCTAAAGATAATGTTCTTTTAACACAAAAAATAACAAACGTATGGATTTCTCATTTTATGAATGCCTGTAGTATACTTTTATTGTCACAAAGAGGTCGTCTAACTTGTAGTCCGGAAAAAGAAGCACGCATTGAAATGAATACGGCTTTCTATTTAGGCATTTTACACCGTGGGTTTCTTTCGAGTGAATTTGATGAAAATTTGATGGAAAATTTGGACAAAGCTTACTTTTCCATTAATGTTGACAATGGTAAAATCCTTGGCTTTCGTGGAGATACTTTTGTGAAGTATACGGATGTTGTTGCCGGCGGAGAGGCAATGACCATGGTGGTTAGGATTTCCGGGGGCCGTAGAGCAATGATAGAGGCACCAATGCTGATATTCTCTAACCCAAACAGTAATTACCCAATTAGAGGTTTGGACGACTCTATTCCGGGTATTAGTTACCGTACGGGCCCAAAGGATGGATAGACCAATCTTTGTTTCCTAATTTTTTGAGGAAACTAGGGCTTACCAACCGGACATCCACAACCGTATAAAATACTTGTGGGTGGACAATTGTACGGCCCACAATGTAACCCCTCGGTTGGCGGCCGTTTTAGCGGGCAAGAGAACTGTTTTAAAATACTTACCTCCTTGTGCGACTCACATTTGCCAACCCGCCGAAACATTTATTATTTCAAAAATTAAAGACGCATGGACGAAGCGTTGGGAGGCGAAAAAACCGAACTTATCCAAGCAAATGCATGGCAAAATACTCCACATGGTGACGGTCAATGGTCCGGGAAACTTCAAAATCCGAGTAAGCAATTTTTTCTTCAATTAGCAGCAAATGCCGTAGATGATGTAAACGGCATGGTTGATTCTCAACATATTTCATATGCCCAGAAGCCATGATTAGATGCGGTTTATCAATAGGTTTAGGTGGCACTTGAACTATTGAGCAACTATTTTCCCACCTTCAGGAAATTATTGCTAAATATCGCCTTTACTTTGAAAGACAACAAGTCCCAAATTTGCCTATGGAAAATTAATGTATGAATTCAATTTTATATGAATTTGCAATTCTACTTTTATTTTTCTTACATATTTTTTATCCCTATTTTATTAAATATATTGCATGTCTTATGATTTTAGTCTTTTTTATACAAATATTCCTTCATTTTTGCCACTTTGTTTAATTTACATCACTAAAATTTGGAAATGCCCATAACTTACTCATGTTTTCTTCAAATTAAACATATGAAATGTTTTTTGAAATCTACAGGAAATATAGATGTCAAAAAAATTCTCATGACTGTAATTCCGATCCTTTTTGAGTGACTTATGCTCCTTTGAATAGTGCTGATTTTATTCACTGCGGCAAGATTTTTCATACACTAATTGTGCACAAGTAAAAAAAAACACCCATTTTTACTACAATTCACATATAGTGTAATGTTTTACATATAGTGTAATGTTTTACATTTAGTGTAATGCTTCACATTTAGTGTAATGTTGTGTCATTACACTAATTGAAATTCTTACATTTAGTGTAAGGGTTCGTATTTAGTGTAGACGACAATAAATGCAATGTTTTAGTGTACTAGACTATGACAATTTCATTTTTTTTTCCTGCTATAATTTGAGATATAATTACGTGTATTGTTGCTTCAAATTCTCTTTCTTCCATTTTTTTTTATCATAGAAGAATAAATTGACAGGAATTGAAGACGCCATCTTTTACGCTTCGGATTTCGAGATGGAATTCAAGTATGTTGTAGGTATTGAAAACATATTTCAATAAAGAACAAAGAATGTTGGATGTGAAATGACACA
This sequence comes from Bryoerythrophyllum caledonicum, assembly GCA_963971425.1. NCBI lineage: Eukaryota > Viridiplantae > Streptophyta > Bryopsida > Pottiales > Pottiaceae > Bryoerythrophyllum > Bryoerythrophyllum caledonicum. The sequence continues at coordinate 9,747,941 of OZ020524.1, forward strand.
GTTCACAGAAACTTTCTTCGATTTTTTGGACGTTGATTCCAATACGGAGTATGATCAAAACTTTGAGGTTATTTGAGTTATTTGTAAAGGGAACCGGTCTTTTGTCCTCTTTTTTTCATGCAAAAGTGAATCTAACCTGTATTTGAGTGTAGCCGCAAAGTAATCCTGTGAAAAAAATTCAGGGTTTGAGGGTTTTGAGGAGGTGTTATTTATGGCACAAGTGGCACAAATCTCCCAAAAAAAAACAAGAACAATCATGAACGTCATGACACTCTGGCATGTATCATACATCCTAGAGTTGTGCATGATGTGAAGGGTCAATGATTGCTTAAAATAAAAGCCAGGCACAAACTCGAGTTTGGAAATTCTAAAGCTCAAAAACTAGTCTATCCAGTGTTCTATTCTAGGTCTACAGTGAAACCCTGCCAGTGGACTCGGCGACCCTGGCTTTTCCATTTTACAGGTTAGAAACTGAGGATTTGGGGTACTTTGCGGATAACTCTATTGGAGATGGTTTAAGGGAAGAGTATGAAGCGCATGATTTAATTTTTGAATAATTGAACTTCTTCTCATTTAACAAAATTTGTAAAATTGGTTCAAGGTTTTGTCTAATATTTAAGAATCACGGATGTTTAATTGATCCAAATAATATGTTTCGTACGTTAAAGAGATGAAAAAAATTCAAGACAATGTCGATCTCACAGACGTTAATAAATAGTTGTTTTAATCAGAATAGAAGGATGCAAAAAGAATTAAAATTCCTTGTATCGAACAATTGGATACAATTATTTAGAACTTATGTTTTATTAAAAAAAATAAACATTTATCAATTTTTGAAACTTTTGATGTTCCGTACAAATGGGGTACGAAAAATAGATTAGGAGGGAATTTCGAAGTACATGTATAGAAATGCATTGCATCTTGTACAACTTATGATTTTATCAAATATTATTCTTTCAAAGTCTATACAAAAAAGCTATGGTTAATCAAAGACACTGCTCACAAATTTGCTTTGGAGATTCAAAGTTGTTGATCCCTTTTCTTCTAAACTGGTGCTATGATTTCATAACTTGAAATTGAGCATATGATACTTCTTTGAAAAACTACGTAGACAATAAAAACACTCATCAAAGATTTCGTTTCGATATATTTTGTACAACTTTCTACAAAGCTTCAAACCTAATGTTTATGAAAACATGAGGCAACAAACCCCTTGTGTTTAACAAGGTGCTAATCACTTATACTTTCAGTTCTAAGACCGGCTGATAATTTCTTGGAGAGTTAACAAGGGCTACAACATACTCAAAAAACAAAACCATCTAAGACAAACGCAACCAGAGATAGCGACCAAAGTGTTGCCGCATTTAGTAAGGAAAATCCGATTCCTGAAAAGGGAGGAGGAGTCAATGACGATCCACGTCAGCTCATGCTAAGGCTACAAAGGCATTTTAAAAACCCAATTATTCAAATTTTTCCCCTTCTCAATTCTTATCATCTCTCTATCTCTTATGTCTTTTGCATTTTTAAACTCTAACTACCTGGTCATCATTATAAAGATCGAAATTTTTCAATAACAACAATTGACTGATAATATATGAAGAAAAATAAAAATAAATGGTTTGGACTGCTGCCACTCCATGGTTTATTCTTGCCAAAAGTCAAGAATTTGACGATATATAGCAACAATGTATGTCGCCCGCCTTTCATTACTCAAGTGTCTCACTGAGCCTTAGAGCTTAAGGCGATGATCAAACTCATCGGATAAGCGGGTCAACATTTGATCTTCATTGATATATTAAAATCATTCTTCAATCACCACTTGATGGCATTCGGTAACCATAGCTTCCGCTTCGAAGACGAACTCTAAAGTTTTTGCATTCGATTGCAAACTTTTTTAACTTGTCAACGTAATAAGTTGTGAATGAAAATTGATACGTGATTCAACACGACGCTTAGAAGATTTGCATTCCCTCGAACAAGCCGCCCTAATGTTGATAGTTGAGAAAGTTGAATTAGATCATTTGGTAAGTGAGTTGAAGAGGACTCCTAATCACTGGCTCTTTAGAAGTTATACTGTCAACTGTAGTAGCTAAGAAGATACAATCTAAATTAATAATCACATGAAGTAATGTATTAGAGACAACAACTATTTGCCTTTTACATGTTATTCAATAACTTCTTCAAGAAGCTTGCCTTACCTGATGTAACTCAATGGTATTACCGTAATAGTATATGGTTAAGTAATATAAGGTGATCATAGATGTCTTTCCATCTAAAAGATGATTCACAATAATATGCCGGATAAAGAAATAAACGATGAGTTTGTAACAGTATAATATTATTACGGACTCGAGAATAATCTCTAAGGTGCAGGCTTGGTTGGTTATTAGACTCAGTTTGTAATCCGCCGACCGATTCCATATTCGAGTTTTATTGAATTTGTAGAGTTATTTAGACGGCTACGGCTTGGGACTTGTTAGTCAGAGCATGAAAATAAATAGCCAACTAACCGCCTACCGCCTTCAACTAGAGTGATAGAAGTATTGCATTCAAACTAGACCAACAAGCTCTAATTGTTTTAATATTAAGGAAAACTGTAGGTTATTCTACAATCATCTTTTCCCTTTATATTTTTTTTACATAGCATAATTATTTACAGCACAATGTCGTTGTGCGAAGCGCAATTGATCGTGCGGCTTTGCAGAGCACAGCGTGCGTGAGCAACGACAAAGAGGTTAGGCAAGTAATACCAACCGATGTTACAATCTATTGAGAATATGACTACTCTAATTGGGGCAAAGTATGTGTATTTTAAGGGTGTATAACAATAATGAAAAAATCGGGTAAGATCTATTCAAATTATGCGCGTAGCCTATTCATCGTGTGAAGAACAGAAGTTGTGTGCGGAAGGCTTCATTGCAACGATTATCACATTTTTATTAAGTTATTAAGGTTTGTGTGTCTTCTAAGATGTAGATTAATAGAGACGTTAAGAGCCTAAAGTTGAAAAGATCTACGAGCTAACTTTACCGATCAGAGTTGAAACTGTAGCAGTTCTTAATATAAGCATAAGACCTTCCAAATTTTGCGGTTTTCTGGTTTCATAAGAATTTGTGTGTAGGATAGATTGCCACTTGCAACAAGGTGTGAAGATTAAGTGCTACCCCTGGCGGTTGTGAAGTCTGAATATCCGAATTCGGTTAGAGGTGACCGTAAACGTAAGCACAAGACCTTTAGATCTTAAGGGTCTAGTGGTCCTAAAGAGTAATTGTGTGTATAATAGGCTGCCAAAGGCAACAAAGTGTAAATATTGAGAGCTATCCATAGCGGTTGTGGAGATTGCGTCGTTTCTAGTTGAAAGAGACTATGAACGTAAACACAAAATCCGTAGATCTTAAAGTCTTATGGTCTTACATAGTGGTTCTGTATTGAATCAGTTGTGAGAGGCAACGATGTATGAGAATTATTGAGCCACAATAATAGGTATTATCCTTGGCGATGGAAAAACAACAAAAAAATCAACATATCAATCGCAATGGAGGTGGTGGCTGTAGTATATATGTCTCAACTTTTATTTTAAAAAATTATTTGCTCATGTATTGTACAAGTTTAAGGATGAAAAAATCATGGCGTCATGTACGGTTCTGATGTCGCGTAGATTAAAGGAAAGATTTCTTCATGCACTTAAAGTGCTAACTATTGAATATTTAATTTAGAATTGCTTTACAAATTAGGATGTTGTGAGCTTCCATATTTATACTTCGGTGGTTAGACTATTACTTGAAGTATATGGGATAGAATAAATATTAGATTTGTTTTTAAAACTTTGAAATTAGACGTTAGTGAAGATTAAAATTTAAATTACCTATATGAGATTTTATTAAAATCTAATCTATGTAATATAGCGAAGCAACAAGTATAATAATGCGAGGTTAAAGAAAAAAAAATATGTCTAGAAATAAATATAATGAGGTGTAATAGAATCCAAGATATTTCTTAGGATGGAATGCCCACCTAAGCTAGTACTAGCAGAATTACTATAGTCAAAAGTAAAAATCCTAGCGTACATATATATGAGAGACAAATGGCTTTTACTAGAAAGAAAGAAAAGAACGAATCAGGAGTTCTTACCGTCTTATTATGTTAGAAATTGTTAAAAATAGGGGATAAGATGTTCCTTGAAATAATTAGGACATTCTGAAGCCAATGTCGCAATTCATTTGTTCATTTGATTTTTGACGCAAGACTTAAGTAGGAAGACCAGCATAAATTCAAGTTAAAAAGGAAGAAAAAAATTAGTGAAAAAAATCTTCAATGTTGGAAGATTTTCGGATAGGAACAAGTAAAAAGACATTAAAATCAACAACCTATTCTAGAGCTTAGATGTCATGAAAGCCAATGACCTACTCTCCTCCTAAAATCTTCAAAACTATTAAGTTATCATTTGGAATATTAATAGAAATTGATAGATCGAGAGTTTTCGTGGCCAGTATGAAAAGGATCACATGCAACACTTCAAAACACACTTCTCTTTTTCCTCTCTCATTATCACTCTCTTTGCTTTCTTTTTAGTTTAGTTAGTCTCTAGAGATTTTGGATAGGCTCTAGTTGTCGATACTTTAGTAGTTTACAGAGAAGTCGTCGTTGGAGTGCAAGACCTTAAGTTTCTTTGATGCTACTGTTTTTATCTTGTGTAAACTCTTTCTATTGAGTAACAATCATTGCATAATTAACTCAAATTTTTTAGTTACTATTTTTCTTTTTCAATTCATTTTTAAAATTGTTCTATTATCATCCACCTTTGTTTCTTATTCCATTTAGAGTTATTTTTTTACTTTGATCCATTAGTTTTTATTTTTACTTCTTGCGTTTAACCTTATACTGTTAATTGATTATTTTTTATCTTTCCATCTTTTCCATCTTTTACCTCTATACTTTACTTGTTACCACCTATTCTTTACCTTTATCTTTAAATTTTTTTTACTTTCTATCTTTTGATTTTTCACCCTTCTTACAGTTGAAATCTTTCTTAGTTTTTTTTCTTTTATCTTTTTTTTTAATCTTTCTTTAATATATTTTCTACATTTGCCTAAGATTTCTTCACTCTTACATCTTTTATCATTTCGCTTTCCAAATTTTATTCCAATTTCTTACTATTATTTTCAATTTTTAAATCTTTTGAGGTATCTACTATTCTCAATTTAAGGAGTGTGGAAAATGGCTCAGGTCAACCACGCGGAAGCTATTAGCGCCTCAATGAAAAAAGTAATAAAAAATTAGAGTCCACGGCTTGGAAGACAATTAATTGATTTGTGAAATATTTTCAATTGGTTGTTGTTGGTTGCTGTTTTCTTTGTGAATTATTGATATCATTTTTTGCTTAGCTCAAAAGTTCATAAAATAAATAAATAATTAAAAATATATAACAAAATCAAATGATAGATTAAAAAATTATAGAAAATTGTGCCGGAAAAATCTTGGATTATATTTTTAGAAGCTGGTGAATGAATTTGTTCTCACAGATGTTAATATCATTAATTTTTGTATTGCATTTTAGTTCAATTCCATTGAAGTCAATCACATTTATGTATGTGTGATAACTACTGAAATTACCGTGAGATGTGGTAAAATTAATTTGCTATAAATAATTAAAATTTTTAAAATGTCGTGCACAAACACATTGTGCAAAGATAACAGTGTTCAAATAGGTGAGAGCGCACAATTAGAAACATACTCGGAGCAATGGTGACTAAACTATCACCGTGACCTCCGTAAACAATGAAAATAATAGTTTTCAAAAGAAACTTTTAACCACTCATCAATCTAGATTAGAGAAAAAGAAATAAATACCTAGACCACAACATTTAGCAATTGGTCTACAAGGACTCTTTAACTAATGAACATGTACAAAACACTTGTATCTTATACAATAGTCAAGTCCATGCTACTCTTGAAAAGTTGATGTATAATCACGGCAAGGTTCTGATGTGCAACACCTTCACCTCATCACGCGGGAGACTCAATTTGAGAAAGATGAGTCTCTCTCAACCATACACGTGGACGCCATTTGGGCTTCAAGTCCCACAATGAGGTGTCAAAAGACACTACCGTTGACCAAGCCGTATCACGGCACTAATCCTAACGCTAATCACCAATTAGTAATTATAAATTGACTGGATTTTACAAATATAATTGCAGTAAGGGTTAAAGTAATTTCAATTGACATTTACATGTTGGTATAATGATATTAACTTTTAGGATTTAACTTTGGCATTTCGGGATTCAACTTTGAACTTTTAAGGTTCATGTTCATGTTTAGCATCATTTAAAATGCAAATTTAAGTGTAAACAAAACTAACTTCTTGATTTAATAAACGCAATTTTAAAGAGGTGAATTCTTGCTTACAAGAGTAGATTCTGTATTTATTCCATTTGATTTTCAAATAAGTGAAACAACTATCGTACGCCATGAAGATATATGGTAAGATTTTTAATCATGTAAATTACAATTGGTTGGACTTCAATGTTACGTATGATTGTACATTATTTATTATATTTTTGATACAATACATGTAAGCGCTTTACAAATTAATGATTGGGCTGCAGCTCAAATTGAGGTGACAAGGCTTAAAAAACAAGAAAATATGTTCTTTTATCCAGAGTATAATCCAAATCACAAAGAGGCAAGTGAAAAACTTTTTATTATCATTATACAAAATGATTTTATGTGCAAAATTAAAGAGCAACTTTCAAGTGAAAAATCATGGGCGTTTGATTTTGCATTTAAAACTAATCAATTCAATTTGCCGTTGTATGCGGCTATTGTATCAAACCAAGATATGAGAGATATGCCGGTGTTTTATGTGTTGTGTTTGAACGATAAAAAGAAAAAGGTTGCAATCGAGGTAGCTACTTACAAATTTTGGCCGCTTTACAAGAATTGAGATCGGTTGCAATTGTTATTGACATAAGTGAGACCTCCTTGAAGGGAATAGAGTGTATGATAAAAAATAATTATTTTTGTTGAGAAAGCGGTATAACAGGGATAAAAGAAAATTATTTGAAGAATTTTATTATGTCATTGTCATGTGATGAAAGCTTGGAGGGAAAATCTCTTACCTGTGTACCATTAGACCAAAAAGAGAAAATGTGGCATCATTTGTAGGTGTTTATGCATTGTCTAACGGAAAAGTACATTGATATTAATTTGGTGCACTTTTAGGAGGATTCAAAGGCATTTCTTGGGTTGTTCCATATATTCAAATGGGGTTGGGCAAAATATTAGGGTGCCGTAGAGAAATCTATGGCCAAAATTTCGTGGCTTATTTTTGTATGTTGGTGTGGATACTATTAATTATATCAAAATGCATTGAGAATAGTTAAAATATACTCTACTTTAGAAGAAAGTGAACTACTCCATAAGAAACTTTTATTGTGGCAATTATTGGAGGTGTGACAAATATCAGTCATATAGGAGGTCTAACGTTGATGGACTACTTCAAGCAACTCCAAACAATGAGTATGTACATTTTTTACATTGAGTGTTATTTTTATGTTCATTGATATTAGTTGTGACCAATTACATAAATGATATGCAACCAAATTCTTGATTATAGGTGATTTGGGAGATTTTTTAAGAGAGCGGATGTCAAACAACATCGACGTTATTTGAAAGGTGGAGAATGTATATTGAACGCTTATGAAGAAAACCATGATGGAATTTGGAAGATACTGAATGAGGACCAGTTATTGTTTTGAGTGATAAGTGAGACCTCTCCAACTACGGGGTACAATGTGTCACTAAACACACTTTCGCGATTGTCATTCTCGTATTTTGACATGCAAACATATATTTGGGTGCAATGTATAATTAAGAAAAATAAATTATCTATGTAAGGATTATCTTCTAACGTCATACGTGGAAGGGTGATTGCAAGCATCCTCAATTGTTGATGCAAGTCTTCATGAAACGAACATGAATGACCTTAATGCATTAGACGATTAAAATCAAGATTTTTATAATTTATTTGTCAAATGAAATCCTTTATTTTTTACATAATAAATATTATGAGAGAAGTTCAAAATTGAGAGATCAAATTTAAAATAGATGTATTCAAGAAATGCATGGTATTTTTACGGAACCTTTTACATTTGAATGACCGTCACTCATTAAATTTCCTTCCAAAGGTTTTATTGAGTCCATTTAAGCAAATATTTAGCGCACAAGAATTGGACATGGAAGGCCAAATTAAAGGGAGATGAAGTAGAAGTTGGTAAATCTACTAGTGTAAAGCCACTATCAAAAGGCCCTATTCATGTATAAGTATCTACTTCCAAAAACAATAGAGTCAGTTTTCCTCTTATTCCGAAAGGGGTTTGCAATTTGTGTTCCACAAAAGCCATGGTGGAAGAATGGACTATATTTTTGTAATTCAAATGATGAACATTGTATCCCAAACTTCTCTTGATACCATTTTCTTGGAGTTCCTAAACAATAAAAGTCCAGCATTCTACACATTTTTGGGCAAGATATTAAATGAACTTCTATATTTTCACTTAATATTTTAATAAAATTAATTATTTTACCTTTTCCACTATTAGAAGAGATGTACACCCATCTAACATAACCATTTGGATTTTTAGTCTAAAACATATGGAAATCACCAGAAAAAACATCTATTTGTACACTCAGTTTTTAAGGGTTGTGTCAAAGGTTACTTAATAAAACTTAATATCTAAAAGATCAATGCAATTGAGAGGAATCTCTACTCCCTAGATTTATAACTTCCAAGATGAACCTTTTCAAAATAGAACCGTAGAATCTTTTTTTCAAATTATATGAGATGATTTGATAAAGATTTTGTGAGTTTTGACCGAACATTTAAGAGATAGTTGCAGTCTACGTGAGCGGAAATTGTCTTCGAAAGACCCTTAATCTTTAAGGAGTAATTTAAGACCTTATGGTTATAATTGTATATATTTGTTTTGGTTTACTTCTTTCAACATTGCTCTAGAATCAAGGAGTTTTATGGTGTAAGAATGTCCAAACAATTAAGGATTTATTGTCTATAGGTCATATATATATTTTTTTTTAATTTTTTTTTTTAAAATTTAATAAAAAAAATTGTGAACCGATAAGCTGTCATTTGTATTGTGAATTGATATTTTGTTTATCCTAAACACCTATATGGAAATTACCTACTTTGTATTGGTAGCCCTAGAGTTCTATGTAAGTGTAGGAGAACCCCATAAGATTTCAAGGCTATCCGTATGGATAGCTCTGGAGAAGAGCCAAGAAGGAAGGGGCGGCTTGGGCGAGCTTGGGCGACCTACACAAGGCGAGCAAGCTGAGGTGGTTGTAGACTCTGGGTCGGGCGGGAGGAAAGAGCCCAGGCGGGAAGGAACCGCAAGTCAAGTCGTGGACTTGCAGGTTGGAATAGGACCGGCAAGCCCAGGCTGTGGGGGGTGTCTAGTTGCTCGAGGGCGGGCAAACAACCCGACACTATCCCTCAATAAACAAGAAGATAGTGCCAAAAGGCGCCTCTCATCCATGAGTCCCTCACAAAAGGAACTCTCCCAATATATATATGGCACATTCTTGACTGCCTACTACGCAAATATCATCATCCAAACTGATTATTATACGTGCGTAGGATTTTTGCGTGAGCTTTTGCTGCCCGAGATTTTGATCGTGAGGAAATTTCACCTTGATAGGTTTTGAACGTGAGGTCGCGCCCGGAGCAACGTTCTGTGGGGAGATGGTCGTTAAACTCTGTAGGCTTAAAAAATGTGCGGGTATTATGTGTAGGGAGAGGCTAGCCAAAAACGAGCGTTGAGGGAGGTCCTGATAGATGCAACAAGGAGGGCAAGGGCGATCACTTTGCTCAACAAGGAGGATCCTTCACCTCTTGTCAGGCCCTTTCACGTGGGCCTCTTTTGGTGTAACACAAGATGGATATCCAGATTTACTCCCTATGCCGTAAAGTTTGTGTGAGGTTTCGTAGGTCCTCTACATGTGGAAAGATTTGTGTGAGGTTTTGCGAGTCTCTCCTGGGTGGGTATTCCACCGGGAGATAGGCTTTGAAATGAATGGCCACAGAACTTGTTGGGGTGCTACGAGCTTAATGAGCCTGAGGTGATAATGCTTTGATGTTGCAATATCACTCTTCTAGTATCCATACGACTAGAATGTGGTCGCCAATTTTATTTTTTTCGTTTGCCAAATTCTCAATTGGTCATTGGACAAAACATCCCTCCAAATTATTAGCGAACCCACGTTTGACAACAATGCTCTTTTGTCACTTTTTTGCCTAAAAAAAATCCTAGTGGTTGTTAACTTCATGGTGATGTAAATTTTGAGGGAATCTCAGATGAATTTGGAGGTTTGGTTCAAGATAGTCATAGTGCATCATTTGGCATCATCCATGTCCCCATTGGATACTTAACCCCTAAATTTCCAAGAGTCCCCTCCAGGAACTCTAGAAGATTAGGGCAGGTTCCTATAGTGTCAATTTACAACATTTTTCTTTGAATTTTTTTACTGACGATGGACATTACTAAAAGCTTTGTGTGAGTTCAATTTTTCTAAAATCCAAAATTTAATAAAAAAAATTTATAGGGTTTTGAAGTTCAAATGGGGAAAGTAGCCATGTGAAGCAACTCCAAAAACTTTTGCTAGGATACTCTATTGAATGTGAGATTTTCAATACTAGAGGATAGTATTATTTCCTTTCATACTGTCAAAAAAAAGTTATTGTCTTTAGTGAAAAAAAACATATTAACTCAAGTCAAACATTATCACACATTATCACAAATTGTTGGGCACGATACCAAAAAAAAAAATCTTCTTTTCCACATTAAACTTAGAGATCTTCTTATTTTCCACTTTTAATTTTTTTGCACAAAATTATGTCGTGTGAACCTTCGCATTGACCGTTTGGATTATCAATCTAAAACATATTAAGTTCACAAAAAAATATAACGTGAATTGACAATTATTGAACCTACACAACTTGCACAATTTTTTTGAATATGCTACACCCCTCTTCAACCTCAAAAATTGGTGTACAAGGAACTAGTATCATCCTTAACATGATGGAAATTACTTTAGACCTGGTGTAGTACAAATATTTGACATTTGCACCAAGTGAAGTCAAAGTCTGCTGATCCACTAATCGCAAGGAAGAAAATGAGCCCTTTTCTCTACTTCAAACACTATAATCTTACAATCCGTGCAGTCAAAGATTATGAAATTTTGTGAGAATGCTATTTAATGAGTTTTAATTGAGATCCTACGGTTCAATATAGAAATAATAGTTTTACGTTTCTTCCTTACTCATCGCACTAAAACCAACAGATTTGAAGTGTTTTTGGTGTGAAATTGTCACAGAAATTTAGGGGTTAAAGCATCTACAATACTAAAATGTATTTAGTCATACATGGTAAAGATGTACAATAGACAAAGAATGCTATCACAGTGAGTAGTATTCGAACTGAACTATTAGAAGTCACATAACAGGGTTTAGGGTTTAAAGAGATGTCCGTACTAGATCGAAATTGTTATAGGCATCAAGAGAGCTCATCAGCAACTGATATAATTGTGCTTTCATCTGAGTCTTGTTATAAAAGGATTTTGTGGTCCTTGTTTGTACACGCTCGCACAATCAATAGAAAGTAATGTTACAACACATCAAGAACTGATAACTTCAACATTTGGGTTGCAACATGATGTTTTCAATGTATCCAAATTAGTAGTACAAGGTGTAAGAATTGATGTATCCAATAGGTTCAAAAGTTTGTATATGTGACAATGACACATGGCATTTCAAATGAAGATCATTCATGCACCTACGACATGTTTGAGAAGTTGCAAAATGGCCATATATTCTACGTGTATGGTGTTGTATTTGAACATGATAAGGTTGAGATACTGAAATGACATGTGAATGAAAGATGTGAGTTGAAGAATCTTCAATCCAAAGGTGTAATATGTCTTCCTAAAATTGAATAAATTATTTTATTTTCTAAGAACCAAATATGGTATCGTTACCTTTAAGGGTTGATACTCTACATCAAATCGATATTAGCCCCACATCTTCAGGCTAGCCCAGGGCGAACTGACGCCCTCGTTGGTACTTATCCGAGGTGGGCCCGACTTAATTGCATGGTGTCATTTTTCTGGCCCTCTTATTTTGGGGGATCGGGAGGATTTTTTTGGATTTTTTTTTGACAAATTTGGGGCCTATGGCTAATGTTTACTCTCGAAGACCCTCCCTTACTTTAAATAGGGCCCCATCCAAAAACAAAATAAGGGCCAGGTTTGGCCCCACCACCTCATGGCCCCTCGGGTAAGTACCAACGAGGGGGTCAGTTCGCCCTGGGCCTTCAGGCTATGTGTTGAAAAAAGTATGAGTACAATTCCTCTAATTATTTATACGTTTCACTCTTAATTTAAAAATGTACAAATGGATGCTGTTCATGTGCAGAAGAAGGTCCATACCTTGAATCTTTGGGAGTTGGATAAAATGCTCAACATTGATGGTTGAAAACCCTGTAAATATCAGTGGCTTGAGGGGTGCCTGATTCTTTAGAACAATTACACAATACAACCTAAGTAAAGTATGGGATCATTAGCTTTTAAGTTTGGAATGATTTGAGTTATTCGTAAACGGAACCGGTCTTTTGTCCTCCTTTTTTCATGCAAAAGATAATCTAACCTGTATTTGAGTGTAGCCGCAAAGTAATCCTGTGAAAAAAATCAGGATTTGAGGGTTTTGAGGAGGTGTTATTTATGGCACAAATCTCCCAAAAACAAACAAGAACAATCATGAATGTCATGACACTCTGGCATGTATCCTACAATCCTAGAGTTGTGCATGACTTGAGAGGTTAGAGTTTGCTTAAAATAAAAGCCAGGCACAAACTCGAGTTTGGGAATTCTAGGGCTCAAAAACTAGTCTATCCAGTGTTCTATTCAAGGTCTACGGTGAAACCCTGCCAGTGGACTCGGCGACCCTAGCTTTTCCATTTTACAGGTTAGAAACTGAGGATTTGGGGTACTTTGCGGATAACTCTATCAGCATCAAAAGTAGTTGAACTTCTCACCAAAATTTTACAACTAAAATGGTAAGTAACCATTATTTCATTTCCAGTGCTCCTTGGATTAGGGGAGGGTTAGGTCTCGAAACGTGGCACCCATCACGCTCGCTACTTGAACCCATATTGGCCTCGGAGCAGCGACACTTGGCGGCACCCGCCAAGTGGCCCTCCAAATCTTCTTCTAGTTCTGGCACGCATCCCAGGCACTCTAGATTCCCATTCCCTGCATACTTATACCTCCTCCTTCATTCTTACGACCACGCCACCCTTCGATCTCACACATCTTTTCGATCTCTTGTTGACCAGCGATCATGGATCATGGGCAGGGCCAGTTGGAGAAGGCGGAAGTCGATCCCAACGCTGCCGTTGCCGAACTCAATCCCGGAGCTTCTGGTGCGGAGCGGGTCGCATTGAGGTATGAATTCATGTGATGATGTTTGGAGAAGATTTGTGAGGTTTCTGGGTTAATCTGTGTGTTGTTTGTGAAGGGCTGATATGGGGGAGTCTTATGGCGCGGGGTACTCGACGCGGTCGGCTGATGAGGGCTACGGTGAACGTTACGGAGAGGCCGTGGAGAAGGTTATAGACAAGAAGGCGGACAAGGAGAAGCGGGATGCAGGTACAAGGGTTGTGATGGTTGTTTATTTGCTTTCAGGAACTTTCATGCACGTTAGTGAATTTTCTGATTCGCATCCATTGTGATGGTTTCTTTCAGATGTGCATACCGAGTATGACCACACGCAGGGTCACCCCGTTGCGCAGAAGGAAGACTCTCGCCACTCCACAAACACGACGGCATAAGAAGGTGAAGCCCGGGCCGGTGAGCTTGGAGGACGTACGTCACAGTGGAGGAGCCGACGTTCTTAGACCGAAACAACCACAGCACAACTTGCACTCGTCTCTGTCGCTAATTGCAAATATCTCAAGACACAACATGCCGATCAGGACGTTGCTGCATCTGTAGAGTTTTAGGAGATTTTGCCTAGTCTAGTTTTTTTCTACGGGCCATATCGACGGAGTAATATCGTCATTTACTGAGTTTCAGGAAGAACAAGTCGCTTATTTCATTGCAATGTGACCTATCGAAGAGAATTCTTGTACAGATTTTGCGGTCCTTTACGAAACCCACAACGCGTGGAAATATCTTCATGCTTTGTATTACATCACGATCGGCACAGCTCTAGAGCTCTAAAACTTCCATATCCTGACACCAGGCGTGTTCATCAACTGGTCATCCTATGGAAGTCTCTCAATCCCTCAGATGGAGCTAAACGCTAGTGCAACGCTAGTGGAGCTGACACAGCACGCATTAGAGCTGAGAGAGAAGAAACTGCAATGCGCAGTTGCCATAATCATGGCATTTACAAAGAAGAATCTAGCCAGGAGAATCTACATACAGAGCCGCAAATGAAAGTCCTCTGGAAGCCTCTGAAGAGCATGTCGCAAGAGCCATGCATACTACTCACGTGAAATTATCTACTATTCGGTGCCCAGTCTCAATCTGATCAGATTAACTCGGTGATCCGCAGTGGACAAGATTTCTGATCCTAGATTCTATGCCTTGCCGTTGCGTCGTCGTTGTGTCTCGGGGATGCCGATGAGAGGCGTGTGCAGCTTGGGCCATGGCTCGAGCCTGAAGGACTTACTCTGGTCTTTGATCCATTGCTTCACTTTCGCAGCTCGGTTGGGCCGGTCCGACTGGCTGCCTGCAGCTCGGCTCTCGCGCGTCTCGTGCACGATCTTTCGCAGCTCCGCGGAGTCTCCTTCCGCGCTCCTCCCGTTCTGGTCGAGCGGCGAGAATTCAAACCGTGCGTCGAAGGACTCGGTTCTCGACTCTGTCGGATCCACATCGTCAAGATAGGTCGCTGCCGCGTCTCCATTCTCCATGCGAGTCTCCACTTTCTTCTTCGACTTCTTGCCCTTCCACTTGGCCAACGACTTGGCATTCTGGTACCAGATCTTGGGCCGACTGAGGACCTTCGCTTGCCTTCGCTGCGGTTGCGAAGGCTCGGGAATCATGGCGTGAGCCTCTGCAGGTGGAGGAGGGGCCGTCGGATCCACCAGGGGGTGTTCGGTGGTGGTTTCATCTTCATCCGTGACGTCTGTGAGCACGGGATGTGTGATCGGAGGAGCTGCGGGTTGCACCGAGGACGCCGTCTTCCCACTGACAATCGGCGATCGCTGCTGCACCTGCGTATGGATCCTCATCTCCTCGGCAGGGACGGTGTCATCGATGAGGTCCATCCTGATGGTCCCCTGGTACGCCTCTAGGCTCCTGAGCTCGCCGGAGTAGTCGACGCTGCCCGACTGCTCGCTCATGGTTTCCGTCAGAACGCACTCCTGCGACGGCTTCTTCCTCTTCCCCCGCCGAAACAGTGTCCTCCGGGAGGACGACGCCGCCAACAGCTTCACCTCCGGCTCGTCCATGAGCACCTTCTTTCCGCCAGAGCGTGGGGTCACCAACCCGGGGTGGAAGATTGAGAAGGCGCCGGGGGGCCCGTAGGGCATGTTGATGAAGTCGTGCGTCCCGTCACCTCCAGGAGCTCGCTCCTCTACAACTTCCAGCGGCGGGGGAGGATCCTGACCGGCCCCAGGCGGGACCTTCGACTTCCCTTTGGGCCGCGGCTTCGGAGGCGTCCTGACCATCCTGCTCAAGTTGGTATCACTCTTGGACCTCGGCATCGAGCTTGTTTCTGCCCAGTCGCTCGCAACCACATCGACGGCGGATTTTATCTCCTGTGTCTGCGTCTGCGTCTGCAACATGATCAGAGCGCGGCAACAATCAGAACACAAACCATTTGATCACACGACTCTTCATACGTTCGTCAGGTTTCATGTAATACCTGAAGCACTAAGGTATCACTTGTGTGTGGCTCGTCTGATGGCGCAGCAGCTTGAGGTGGGTGAGTGTGAGTCCCGTAGACAGTGATAGCGTAGCGCAAGTGACCACTTTTCACGTTGACAAGCTGTTGAAAGAACTCGTACCGCTTCCCAAATTCATATGGCTTCCCATCATCATCAAGCTGCTTCCTGGGATCTTTATACAGATCATTCAAAGGCACACTTAGGATCCTGTACAGCAACAAAGGGACACAAACAAGTTAGGATTCACTTGGTCCTAGACAGTTCTTTCAACATAAATACTTGGAGCACACTGAGTTTACGTACCCGAGTTCGACGGTAAACCTGTAACGCACACGGTCCGAGTCGCGCACCCGCAGAGTCAGAAGATTCGGCATGCCCCAGCTGTCAATGCTGAATTGATGCCGTTCATCTTTCCACTTTGGATTAAGTGTCTCTTTAATTACCTTGGTCTTCTGAGGTTTCTGACGCCCTAACTGTACTGTCACGTACGGATCAGACAAGCCTGAGGAAAAGTTGCCAAAACCACGGTTATAGACTTATACCATAACTGAGAAATGTTTCTTCACACAACTACTAACATCTATCAGTTGGCGTTGAAGAAAAAAAGAACTTTAACAACCACGATGATTATCATGTCTCTGCAGGAAGCTGCTAGACTAGATAACTGCCAGCTACAAAAATGACTCGAATGCTGACCATTTCGGTCCGCAACGACCAAGTTGCTCGCCTCGAGGATTTCCACAACAAGAGTGGGCTTGCTCTCTACGGGCCACGGAAAACTAGCCGCAGGTGCACCTGCCAGCAAGTAATGGTAGCCGCCGTCTCCTTCATTCAGTACTTAGATGGGCAAATTGACAGTGCAAATACAGAATAATAACCACAGAAAGTGGGATGCTGTGTGTTTGGTAAATGCCTTACTTTGTGAGTCCGGAGACAACAGCTTTGATAATGCCTTAACGTCCACTTCCAACATGTTTGGCTGTACAGACACACAATTTTTTTTTCATGCAACCTCTTAACACCCTAGAATTGAAAAATCATTATACTGTTGATAATTTACGACTAGAAAAGGGCAAATAAACACATCACAATGTAACTCACCTGCACAATAGATTGAACCATCGCGTTGTCCAGCGTTTTCCTCTGTTGAGCAAAGTTCGGGGTCAACGTCATGAGGTCCCCACTAACCAAACACGATTGACTATGCTAGTTCAAACTTACAACCTGGTCTGCGGATTGTAGCGAAGTAAAGGTATGGACCGCAAACTCACAACTATATTTTGAAATATCGGCATGAGGCTCCCGTCGAGTATCCATGTCTTATAAGACATGGTTACTTGAGGGGTACTTGCAAAGCAGATGCGCACTCGCTCCACAACCGGCCAGCCTGGCAGAAACTTAATTGAGATCCTGACCTGCAATACAACCTCTCGTGTGCTCAATGCTTCATTGATTTATTTATATTGAAGTCAAGTAACTATTGCTACAAATATCGTCCTTCTCCAATCCACTGCAAAGAAGTAAGCATAGAATACATAAAAGGGGATTGGAATAAACAAGGATTAGTATTACGCACCTTGCCCTGAATATGCAGATTTGAGATCTGGAAAGTAGCCCCAACGCCGGCTATTGTAACTACCGACATCTGAGCCTTCATGCCACTGCCGGCAAGAAAATCCATGTCCGCTTCGTATGCCTAGCAAGACGAGATTATTTCGTCAACAAACAGAAGTTCTAGGAGCATCTAAAACATCCAAAGCAACTGGCCTAACGCGTGCTTACCAAATGGTCACCGTCTGGAGGTCTCTCAATCGCCCGGACGGAGTTAAACACAGGCGGATCGCTTCCAAGGTGAAGAGACTCGACGTTCATCTTTGCTTCTTTCTGCCACCCAAAGTGTAAACATCACAGTTAAAAAGGCATCACCAAAAATGCAACATAAAAGTGTCAGGTTAGCACACACACCACGATCCAAGGCTTGTATTTGTCCAAAAAGTAGGGGGCCATGGGACCAAAGAAACGCTGCGATGCGAACTTCTGCATGGACAGTGGCCAAAGTCTCTTGATGCCCTCGTTCAGCCATCTTGATGTCTCCCCTTCAGCAAACGTCTGCAAGGACGACAATGTGTAAGCTTACTTCACTACCAATTCATTGTATTTGGTTCATATGATATTTAACCCCCATAAGCAAAAGACTGGGCACTGGTTCTATTAAGAGAGAGAGAAAGAGTCATTACAGACACTCTACCTGCTTGGTGTTGAGCTTTCTTCGCTCTTCAGACGCGATTTCGCTTCGCTGCCTCTTGCGACCCCATTTCTCCACCTATTTCATGGACACATGAGCACGTCAGTGTAAGGACTTGTAAACTGTGCCTGAGGCATTGGAACCAGCAAGCCGTTGAAATTCTCTAGAGTCAAGGGCCCACTCTTGAACATTAAAATAATCTGAACAAGACCAACGCACTCACGAAGATCAGTGATATCCGCAAAGTGGCTGTGAGTTTGGCTGCCTGATTATTGCTTGATCTCACATCCGTTTCTTGTAGGGGATTTGTTATGAAAGAGTTGTTGTTCCAAGGCAGCTTCGATCACACTACAGTACTGATTCTCGCCGCCTAACCCCTGACCTTCTAAGATTATCCCTAATACTTGTTTCAGAGGCAATATGTCTTTCAGAACAAGGAAACATTGTCCCACTCTACCACTTGTTCCATGTCGATTAGTGGAGAGGTAGAGAACACGCTCTAGAACTTTCATCTCCCCCAAAGTGGAAGGTACCAACTGCAACTTCGATATCGATCGATGTCTAGCTACCTCACTCGAAAACAAACGTTCCAAGAAAACTTACAGACTATCCGAGTTTAGGTGGGACACATAGTACCAGACATTCAACTCTTGCATACAACTCTGCAGAAATCCCAAAAACTTGAAAATCAACAGCATCTCTTCTCTCCTGAGCACAACATTGTGACCTAATAAATAGGAAAGAAGAAAGGACGCCGCACCTCGAGGAGCCAAGCGCATAGGATGCAGAAGCCGATGAATCCGTGGAAAGAGACGGGCAAGAGCAGCCAGACGAAGACGGCAGCCACCAGTGCTTGCACAATGAAAGGCATGAAATCCCGCACGGCGTCTTTCGCTCTCATCCGCCCCCGCTCCTCCTCCTCCCCCTCCTCCTCCGCCGCTGCCGCCGCCGCGGCGGGGCTGCTGGTGCTGCCGCCCTCCGCCATGATCACCCGCTCCCTCACCGCACACCCATCACGCTGACCCTCTCCCTAGTCCACCCCGCCCTCGCGATCACCCTAACCCGCTTGCGGTAAAGCCACAGCCTGGGTGCTGGCTACAGTGGGGAAGCTTCAGAAACTCTGCAACAAATGAGAAAGAGGAGGGAGTTCGACGCTGCAAGCTCTAGTTTGTGCAGACAGAAAACTACACTCCGGAGTTATCAGGCTTGACAAACACGAGACGACGTTGATCACGCTGTGGATTCAAGAGGTCCCAAGAACGCAGCCCCTCTAGAACTTTGTCACCACCGAACTCTCACCGAAGAGCGACGTGCACATACATTCTAAACTCCTCCACCCCAGATAAAAATACCTCCAAAAAACGCTAGCAGTCCGAATCCCATCGAGTTCTACATACTAACTAAACCACGCCTGGAAACATCCAAACCCCAGCCTGCCTCGATCAACACGAGCTAACAACTTCGACTGTCAACAAGTCAGGCTCCACATTACGTGATACATGGGAGGAGCCTGAACCGGCAACGCGGATCCCGAGAGAAAAAACACAACCAGTGAAGGAAGGACTGGCCATGGCGGCTTCCACCCCTTTACTAGGCATCAAACTCCCGGGGCCCACCTGCAAACAGCACAATCCAAATTCCCTGATGACTGTAGGAAACGCTTGCTTGCTTGCCGACCACCGCTACAGTAACTTGTACGAAATTCGTATTCTAATCACACTTGTAAGGTACTATAACTTCAATTATATCAACCTGTTCGAAATTTTCGATGGTACGTCGATGGTACGTCGAGATGTGCGTACTTGCGAAAAAGTTTTTTCAAGCGCCAATCCGATTCGTTGTGTGACCACTGGAAGTTTGGTGACTGATCAGACAGTGGCCGACTGGCGCCGCGAACTCCGAAATACTGTGGTGCTTTGAACTCCGCGTTTCTAATAGAATGTGATAGAATTATCTTTTCTTTTAAGTGAGCGTACTTCACGGTACTGCTTTGTGTAGAAGTTCCGTTAGTAAATAAATTCATCGATATTAATTTGCTACAGGAGTACTTCATGGCAGAAAATAAAGAAAACAGTGGAAGGGAGTTCGACTCGACATTCGGTGAACCCCTCGTAACCGACAAATTAACCCTTAAAAGGTCTGAGAAGCCACATTTAGGTTGCAACATGATGCTTTTTGTGTATTTGACATTTAAGGTGTAAGAAGTGATGTATACAATAGTTACAAGAGTTTGTATTTGTGTTGAGCCCGATCCAATGACACATGACAATTCTAATTTAGATAATTATTGCACCTACTACATGCTTGAGAAGTTGTGAAACAGTCATGCATGGTGTTGTATTTGAGCATGATAATGTTTAGATGTTGAAATGACCTCCAAAAGTGGTGGTTAATATGTACCTTAGCTACAATAAGGTACATATTAGCCACCACTAGCTTAGATGTTAGTTGAAGAATCTTCAATCCAAAAGTGTATGTCTTGCTAGATTTTAATACATTTTTTGTATGTTTAGAGTTAAATATATGACCGTATATATGATCCCCCATTGACCTTTAAGGATTAAGCAATGTGCATATGTAGAAGAAAAACTAGTAATAATACATTTATTTTTGAATAATAGCCAATTTCTGAGTGATTTCACATTTTTCCATTGATTGTGAATTTTCAAAGTGTGCTACAGTAGTGGTGGCTAATATGTACCTTCCAAGAGCACCGATCAAAAGTAAGGTGTCTTGACTAAAAGAAAACCTCCATTTTTAAGTTGAGCACGTGGTACTAGGATGGAAGTGGGTTGGATATACCCCTAGGTCTTAGTTATGGATTTTAGTTGGTTACCAGGCGGATACCTTACAATCTCTTAGATGATTTGACTTGTTTTGCCCACATATGACATGGTTTAGGCCAAAGAGCACAATCATTAGGCTCATGGATAATAAGAGTTTAAGACCAATTTTTGGATGAAATCAAATTCTCAATCACTCGCACGGTGGGGCCTTGATATATTTTGATTCTTTTGTCCCGATGAATTAGTAGAACATCCGCCGAATTTGGAGAGAGATTTTGGGGACGAAGCAAGCGGAATTTGGTAGTCCCGAGGTGGCACGCCATCCACGCCGGTCGTGGGGCGCTCCATCCGACGGTCCTCGAGCCGCACGCTCTGTGTCGGTACTATGCGCTCGCCCATATACACTACAGTCACTCACTGTACCCGCTGCATCTTATCTCCCGCGTGTGAAAGGAGAACGCTTCGATACCACGCCAATTTTACCGCTACTGTGGAAGTTATTATTAAAAAAAACTGTCTACCGTCTGTCTGCAATTGACTGAAGCGGTGTTTGTTAGTGACGTGATTTGGGATTACAGGAGAGAGTTGATTTATTGAGAAGATTCGGAGCAATCCGAGGGATGATGTCCGGCGCTTGCACAAACATCAACAAAGCATCTGCAATCACTGCATAGAATCCCCGTCGTGGATGAGCGACGGCCTGCCATGATCCTTTCTCACCAGCCTTGGTATTAGTTGGTTGGGGCATCTTGCCTTGGGAATCGCGCCTGAGCAGTGCATCGTTTTGGGGCGGTGTGAAAGCGCGTCCCCGGTAAATATAGGCCTCGTAACTTTCTTAGTGGTTTCATAACATTAACTACCACTTGTTACTACAGTTGTACGTCTATAGTACAATAATGAGGAGAAGATATTTTAAGAGAGAAAAATGATGGGGGCCTTAATAGAAATAAGTACATTTTTAATGGTTTTTTACACCCTAATTTAACAGGATCAACACTCTAAGTGTTTTTTTTAAATGGAGTGAATTTTTGCTACTCTTTACCATGACAATCTATATGATGTAAGGTATTTTTGTCAAATAAGAATTAGGTGTGTTAAATGTGTTTAACATATTCAAAACGATTGTGCAACAAGGGAATTTTAAATCACACCAAATACATTTTATTTCTTAGTGATCCCAATATTAAATGTGTCAAAGAGTTGACATAAATTTTTTAATTTTTTCTTGAGGTAGAATAAGAATAATAATATGAAAGTGCAAAACCTCAAAATTCTATGTCTATTTATGTAAAGAGTGAAAGTTTTTTTTCCACAAAACCTAGAAACTTTTACTCACCTTATGCTGAGTATTTTTCATTATAGAAAGTATTTTTTTTCTAGTAAAATACAAAAGAAGTTACACTTGTTGGTTGTATACATTTTTTATTTATTTTTCAATAACTTAGTAAACTACCCAAATTGCCAACCTTTGTGCAAAAGATGCATTAATAAGAACCTCAAAGAAAAGTGTTTAAATTTGACACCACAAGAATCTCCCCAAATTGTAAAAATACTCAATTTGAAACAATTGATCCTTTAGGAATTAAACTCTATCAAATTATCCCTACTCTTTGAGCCCCATAATTTTTTTAATAGAAATAGAATCATAGAATCATATGAGTTATGCTCCAAATTTGCCACCATCACAAAGGACACTTGGTTTATGTAGATACTCAACGTTATGTTTTGCATCATTAAGGTCATCCAACCCATCACTGCCACTCCATATTTGGTTCCAATTCCACCCCATTTCCACCCATTCACTCTTTGACCACTCCATATTAAGTCTCACTATTGGTCAAGCCTCCTAACTTTTGGTTGGCATTAACGCAGGGTACCTAGTGGCAGAATTAGGCTTACATGGCTGAAAGTCACGAAAATACACTAGATAGTCACCACTAATCTTAGGGAACTATTGGTCAAACTTAGGGTACTATGGGGGAGCTTTAGCTTGCATGGGGTAGGGCCGAAGAGCATTGATTGCCAAGCAATTCATTGAAGCAGAAAATAAAGGATAACATATTCCTCATGCTCTTTTTTTATCCGTTTAAAAATCTCATACAGTCTAGCACCATATTCCCCATCACTTGCTTCTTCCGGAAGCACTTTCAGGAAAGCTCTACTTCAATAGAAAAATATGAAATCACTCAATGGGTTGAGATTGCAATTCTACTGGCAATCACTGAAAAACTAAACGTATTATTATTTGGGTTCTCGTGATATGTACATTGCTTACTCTGTCGGTCATGGGGGGTATACCTTACTAGTAGAGCTTATCTTTGGAATATGCTCAGACCCGAGAGCTGGGGGCATTAGATGCAGCTTGCATCCCAAGGTTTCCACCAATTGCGAGTTTATTACTGTATTTACAATCGAATCCAATGCCATTCAATTGCTTCGGCACAAAACTGCGAAAAATAGATTGTAAACCATTTTTAAATGGCTCACGTTTGCCTCACACAACTCCACACGGATAGAACTGACGCTAGTCTCACTATAATTAGGCCTCGCATTAGCAATTGGTACACTTGTAATACTACGATGCTGCATGTATACGTTACACTTGAAGGATTACAATAGTCTTCTAATAAGTCTGCACTCCGTGGCCCAAGTGACAGTAATTAGAATTCTATGTTCAAACCAATGTGGACGTTGCGTCAACTCATAACATTTCAGTGCGATGACTTGCGGCGTGCTTACCCCTAAAGGACCAAGGCATTTATGAGGAATTTCTAATTCATCGATTATAATCTGCCGAGAAGATTTTTTTGAGAATGTAACCGTAGGATCTACTTCTAAACTCATATGAGATGATGTGGCAAAAAAATTGTGAAATTTGACCGTACGGATTGAAAGATAATTGGAGTCAAAGTGGAAAGACTTGTATCATGTAGGTACATTTGGTCCTTTAGGAGTTAACCCTTTGAGGTCGAGCCACTCCAAACTAGACGACCATAGCCATTTTCATAGAGTAGCACCAGATGCCTTGCCGCAAGGTCGTCTGAATCCACCGTGCCATCATTGTGTGTCCACATTCGCCTTCCTGATGTGATTTTGGTTGGTTGAATCGAACTGTGACCACGTACAATTGAGCTATTTTCTTGGCCGGCCATAGCCGCTTGTCGTTCTTCAAGGTTAACTCATGGCCCCACTCATGAAGACATGATATTTAAAATTAAGCTCAACTCCGGTGTAGATTGCTAGCCTAGCATGTGTAAACTGGTTGGTCATGAAATACCATGTCTCCACTACATGTAATGTGCACATAGAGCTAGGCAAGATTTTAGCTCCTCTCGTCGGCAAATCACAAGAACCAAAACCACCCCTCATAAGATCCACCCACTTATTGAGGAAAGAAAATAACATCTTTTTAATCAGGTATTTTATATAAATCATATGTTTTTGATGGAGTATCTTAATATATTTGTGATGCAAGTGTTCAAGCAAAGCAAGCTCATTAAACCCATCAAACAAACCCATCAAGCTCCAGGTCCATTAGAAAAGGACCTTACCACTGTTGATTCTAATATGCCATTGGTCATAGGATGCTTACTCTCTTCCCCCAAAGCACAAGAAGTCGTACAACCAATTACAAGTTTACCAGTCTTGTGATTTATGAGTACATCTGATACACGGATCTCTAAAGATCATCTAAGCTGCAACAGGCTCCGAAACAGCTTCTAAGATTTTGTCGTCGAGTTCGAACTTGATGTCCTTCTTGTCTCTGCCAATCTTGACATACTCCTCGTACCGTTCCTTCAAGTCTTCCGCCAGACTGGTCTTGCTCTCCCACCCCAGCTTCGTCTTGGCAGCTCGGGGCTCGGCGTAAAAGTGCTGCACATCCACAAGTACCAACTCATCAGCTCAAGAGTTCTAGCAATAAAGTATGCAAGCCTCATGAACAGGGTAATTAATCAGAACCAAAGACGAAAATCTCTAAATTACAGATATCCTTAAAGATTAGGAGATAGAGGTGTGAAGACCACGAAGGTGCAAGAACCTGGCAAGTTTTACAATGTACAGACCATCAGAGCTGCTGTAGATGTGCACATTGCCTAGAATATACTGTTATATTACCGTATTTGGACCATCAAACATGATTAATCCACAACTAAATGCAAGCCTCATGAACAGCGTTATATCCCAACTCATGTAGACTGGTAGACAATATTGTTCGTTGAAGACTCACTGTAATTGATTAGAACAAAAGACTAGAATCTCTAAATTACCGATATCCTTGAAGTTTAGGAGATAGAGGTGGGAAGATCAAGAAGGTGCAAGGACCTGGCAGATTTTACAATGTACAGACCATCAGAGCTACTGTAGATGTGCACATCACCTAAATATTGTGTTATTTTACAGTATTTGGACCAACAAACATGATAGAACTACAACAGAATTCCCAGCCAAACTCACAGCCAGATATCCACAATGAGTACAAGACATTTTCTGAGGAAGTGACATACCATGTTGCGGAAGGGGAATGCTTTTTTGGCATCCACTCCGACGGCCTTGGGGTCGTAGTGGACGATTTTGGCTTCCTTTCCGGCTGCTTTGGCGCACATCTTGACGAGGCCGTCGAATGTGGTGCCGCGGTCAGAGACGCAGTTGAAAATGGAGCCATTTGCAGCTCCAGGCTTCTCCACGGCGAGTGTGAGCATGCTCGACAAGTCACGCACATGGGAGATGTTCGTAATCTGGATGCCTGGTGAAGGAATGCAAACAGGCCTTCCCCTCGCAATTCCTGCAGCGCACCCAGCTCAGGACTGTAAGAAACTTGAACATAAGAGAGCACACAACTTTTTGCAGCAACGGATATTGGCTTGGTACGTACTGTCGAAGAACCATTCCTCGCAATCCTTGTTGTTTCCATCTCCAGTCATGTATTGTGGCCGAAAGGAAGCCCAGCTCTCCAAGCCCAAGTCTGCCAAGTAGTTCTCCACTTGCTTGTGACCAGCGTCCTCCTTCACTGCATCCTGTCGTGTTGATCTAATCATGTGAGTAGTGAAACTTTGGACGCTTTTGATACTAATTCCAGAGCGGGTGTTATAATCTTGACGTGCCTCAGCAACTGATGGAACCCCTTTTAACAGTAAAACCAAACAAAACAGTCTAGTTCTACAGAATCAAAGAAGGAAATCGTACCCCTTCAACGTGGGGTTGCTCGAAGGAGCTCTTGTAAATACCCGCACTGCTGATGAACAAGAACTGTTTGGCACCGTTGGCCTTAGCCCAGTCTGCCACGGGCCTGCACACCAAGGAATGCATCAAATGGCATGAAATATTAAAGGAGGCCGGTCTAAACTGAATGAACCTAGTGATTAAGCAAGAAACGCCTTGCTTTTCGGGCAATTCTACCGGAGGAGGAAATGAAGGAGTAGAAGCGTACTGAACAACGTCCAAGGTCTTTCCGTTGTTGTCCAAGACGACATCGAATGAGCTGTCTCCAAGCGCAGCTCCAAGGTCGGAAGGCTCACCCCACACGGTCTGCACTCCAGTGTCGCGCAGCTCCTGCAGTAGTACAAAGTCCCAAAAGGAGGAAAAATCACATTACTTTCATAGTCTCTGGATGATCGGATGCCAAGACAACGTTTCCAACAACTAACCGAGTTTCAAACATGCTCCACGAATCCCTACCACGAAATGTAAGCTGCAGAAAGCTAGTGACATCAAAGAGTAGGAAGCTATCCCAATTCTCACATTGTATCATAACATGAAGAATATGACTTTTTGGTTACTTCCATGCCCTTCCTAGCCACTCCAATTCAAGCTCTTCCTGTTGCAAATCCTAAGTTGGCAGCAATTAATAACTAGAAGACGACAATCTCAAGAAAGAGGCTCATAATAAGAGACGAGATGCTTACGTTGAAGCGAGAGAAGGGTTGCTTCTTCATCTTGTCAGATGTTTCCTCGCCGATAGTCAAGATGGTGACGCTGTGGCCGGCAGCCACCAAGTCCTTGGCGGTCCAGAACCCAATCACGGCGTGGCCTCCGCTGTTAGTGTTCACAATCAGCACATTCTTCTTCTCGCCCGCAGCGGCGCGCACGGCCAGCACCGCGCCATGCCTGCGCTCGCTCCTACTGAAGCCGGCGCCCTGCACGCTCCACGACAGGCCGAAGGACCCAGCGAAATGCACCTGGGAGGAGAAAGCCGAAGCGTTGGAGCGGAGCGACAGCGACGGCCTCGACGCGGCGGATCCTGACGCCGACGGACCCTGCAGCTGCGCCGTCACCCCAAGAGACAGGTTCGCAATGCTCTGCGCCACCGCCATAACTGCGACCGCAAGCTCAGACTAAAGAGTGAGGTGAGAGACGAGAGAATCAAGATGAACTCAGGATAATTGGAGGCGTTCAAGGTCGAGGAATTGCAACCACAACGACAGAGCCTCGGCAACTTGTCCGGAGCTGGTGACTTGGAATGAGTTGAATCTCCTCCATTCATAAAGAAGCGCCAAGTTCATCCGGATAGCCTTCTGTCTTGTCCGAGCAGTTCTCAGCCTACCATTGTTGATTTTGCATTATTTGGCTTCAAATCTCGAGTTACGGCTCCATGCTTCGGCGATTATTCGACGTGCACAAGCTCGTCTGCGAAAGGCCTCCAAATTTAGCTGTGATCCGCAACAGGTCTTGGCCAGGGAGCTGCAGGAATCAAATAAATTACTAGGATATACTGTTCTGTGTTTTTTGTAATAGCCTTAATTCATTAGTGTTTGGTGATGGGAAAATAAATTGCGATCGCTCAGAAGTGTTCACCTCTTTCTCAGCCGCTTTTGGATTAACTCCAAGTGATTTCACCAAACTAACGGTATTTAGTGATCAGACAACGCAAAACCAGCTTGCGAAACCAAAATGGACGACGAAAATAGCAGCAGAGGCACTTGGCAATTCTGAGACTCGAGCTTTTAATATTGTGTCTAAACGTACAAACCACTTTTCTCTCCTTATCCAACTGACCAAGAGATTGGTGGTACATCTAAGATCTTGCCAAAAATTTGTAAAGCGTGTATCTTCAATACCCTAACTTGTCATTAAGCGCGGTTCTTCCATCTCCAGTTTGCCCTGCAAAGAACATGAGCTTCTCAGGTGCATGCGAAAATAACAAGATAGATGAGATTGCGGAAAAAGCTGAAGTGGGCGACTTGATTGTAGGCCTGAGCATGAAGACGAGAGCAAGAGAAATATGGTTAACCTCAAAAGAAAAGAGGGAGTGAAGCTACCTTGAGGCGGAACCCAAACTTCTTCGAGCTCATCCGAGTCCTTCACCAACGTAGGCGGCCTTTCAGGTCCCAGCTTGCGTTTCTTCTTGCCTCGAGACTTTAGCTTTGTCCCTTTGCTTGAGCGAGATTCTTGTTCTTGTAATTCCTCTTGAGCTGTTAGACCTGATTTATGCCTCATCAAAAGAGCAACGGCCTCCATAGCTGCATTACTCGCAACATCTCTATCCTCGCTACCCAACTTATCACTTGCAGCAACATCCTCTACTTGTACCAGATCCTCCTTGGCGACTGGCCGTTTCCTATCTTTGTAACCTACAAATTCGTTGCCAGTTTCTGTGTCTTGTTCCATGGGGGTAGAACTCTTGGTAGCTTCACTCTCTGGTGCGTCGGGCCGTGGCGCAGGGCGTGGGGCACCAAGAAGAAGAGTAGGAGCAAGTACTAGCACTTCCTTAGCTTCAACCATTTCGTCAGTGGAATCCATGCTGACATCTCCAGAAGCTGGTGCAGCAGTCTCTTCAGGAGCAGAATCAGGAGCCTCCTTTGCTTGAGATGCGAGCTCTCGTGCAGCTTCCTTACTAGCACGTAACCGTAACCGATTCTCTACGATGGTTTCAACCTTCTGAGACTGGCTTGAGTCTTCACCTTTACCATCCCATTTCTGGGTCGCATCTCCAGATGGGTCTGCGATTTTCAGGAGGCGAGCGATCCTGTCAGCTTCTGCTTGAAGCTTTGACAACTCCATCGAGATGCGGGACGCCTTGTCCTTAACTGCACAAAACAATAATACATGTCAGTGCTGATACATACTCATGAAATTTAATCTCATCGACAGGCTGGTGTTCTAGGATGCTCATGTGCCATACCAATGTTTGTCGACACGCTTGACATAAACGCATCCAAAGGATCTATAGATTCCGAGGTGACGCTGCTTTCTTCCTTGCTCACTGACTTGGCTTCCTCGGCTTTCAGCTCAGCCGACACCACATCCATTTCTTTAGCGATTACATCTCTTTTCTCCAAAAGAGTTTCAGCTGTCTCCACCACCTGGGCAACTTCTCCTTTCTTAACCTTCTGTTTCCGTTTGTTTGTTCGATCGTAGAACTCATCGTCACTGAGAAAGATACCAATGAGTTAGACAAATCTCACAACCAAAACACAAAGCGAACTATCAAAGAAAGAAACTTCACGGGGAACATCATTTAGTACCTGTCGTTTTCTTCCTCTTCATCCTCAAAAACAGGCTTCTTTTTTGAAGTAGATTTCCCTGTCCGTGCACCTAAACTCTCCCGAATGCTCTCATTGAGCGTCTCCTCCAGGCTTTCCAACTCTTCCAAGAGCTGAAACAAGTCCAAACACATTGCTAAATGAGCAAATCGTAATACAACACAAGCGCGGTGCGGATGGCCACCTTACTGATTACACGATCACCTTGCATAACACGGCACTCAGAAACGATGTGCTACCTATGTCAACTGAAGGGTAGAAAAAACACACAGTCAGCCCAAAAACATCACCGAACCACTGCTGATAGCATGGAGAATTTTCTACTGGTAACAATGGAAAAATACCGCTTCGATGCGTTGCTCGTTACGTGCAACTTGTGTCTGCTGACCCTGCGTAAGACCTCCTTGGCTACCTTCCTTGGCTCTAATAGCATCAATTTCTTTATTCAGATTTCCCATCTAGACAAACCACCAGCACAAAGTAAGAAGAGTGGGAACAAAAATCACATATGCGTACAACGAAACACGCACCTTACAAGTAACTGTACAAACAAACCATCCTAAAGCCAAAAAACATGTTGTGCCTTCCAAATACTTAGCGTACCATATTCAGCAGAAGTAACATACCTTCTCATGTCGTTTATGAACCTTTTCCAGCGTCTTTTGCTGTTTTTCGGTCAGCAGTCCCTTGTATGTTTGCCAAGTCACTTCGTCCAAGTCCTCCTGCGTGACGCCCAGTTTAATGTCAACACAATAGTGAGGTTAGGATTGATGGTGTATTCAGATCAACGAGATCTATACGACCATTCGATGATGGTCAAGGACAACAATGTGGAATCGAATGCAAACATGAGGAACGAGTCGGTATACCTCTTCTTCTTCAGCTTCAGCATCCTCCTGCATGCCCCAGCTGGCACCTTCTAGAGCTGCGGCTTCTGCTTTTGCTCGTCGCAGTGACATCTCCCGCATGTGTGCTGCTTCAGCTGCGCTTTCTGCTCCGCCTGATACCAAACGATCTTTGAGTGAAGGCCCTTCCTGTTTGACATCCCATCACACCCCGTAAGAACTCACAGGGTACAAGGATCAAGATAGTAACACGGAACGTAATGAGAAGAGCAATATTCATGAGCAAAGCACACTCACGGTTCGACAAAAATGGTAGCAGCCAGTCCTTTTACTGACAAGCAACAATATCACTACAGTCGCTCAAAAATATGAAATATACCTCGGGCATAAGCTCACTTGGGCCTTGGAGCACGTACAAACGAGTCGAGCTGAAAAGAAACAAGAGCACCAGTTACTGATTCATAATATCCTCAACCTTAATTCCAGTCACATGAAACAAGCGATGTTGGATGTGAAGAGATTCAAGCCTCAGAAGGCACTATTCAGGGAGTATAGAAGGATTAATGTCTTACAGGCCAAAGCGCACAACTGCACCAACATGAACTGGAGTATAATCCTTGGCGTTCACCTGCGGAATTCACCACCATCATGGTTTAGGAACTCCCATTTCACATGTAGAGAGTCACGACAGTAAGAACCTTAAATCTACAGTGAACAAAATAAAACTCTAATCGCTATGCATCAAGTGCCAGTGGAAGGACAAGAGCAGAATTGCCAAACCTGTCGCTTATTAACGAAGGTGCCATGCGTACTCCCGAGGTCATAAATAAAGGCTTCTCCCTTATCGTTGTACTGCAGCACTGCTCAACAAGAAGAGACATCACATGTTAGATCTGAATAATCAGCTCAAGAGAACTAGCAACTACGGCTGGTAGGCAAGACAACGCATCTTATGTCCAGATGATAAGTAATTTCCTTTAGAAACAATCTTAAATCAGCATCCCTCAAGAGGAAACTACACAGCATAGCCATTCCCAGGATCTCTCAAAAGATACACATCCAAGGAGTTAGAAAACATGTCCCAATCTCCAAAAAAACACGCCTAGAGTGTAATACCTGCATGGTAACGGGACACTGTGGGATGCTCCAACATAAAATCACATCGGTCGCTGCGACCAAACATATAAGCTCCCTTCTCCGATCTGAAACATTATTGAAACATAAGTAACTCCAAAACCAAAGCTCTTCAGAAAGACGCACACAACTGTCATCAACCCCCTCAACACTAGATAAAAGCACATGTCACTTCAAGAGTATTCAGTCAAAACTAAGTTCAAAACATACACGTCAAAGTTGCCGACGATAACGCCTTCCTTGAGCACTTCCAGCTTGAAAGGGTGCCCGGGAGGCGCGCTCCATGCAGGTTTCGCATAAGGTGCACCACTCCCAGGGTTTATGTTCAGTGCCACCTTAATCTTGGACGCTAGCTCAGCACCATTCCCTTCTCCACCTGGAGTCTTTACGTCCGAGGAGCTCTCTGTGCTTGCTGCACAACTCAACCTCAAATCAAAACCTAAAAAACCTTGAAACCCTAACTCTCCCCATCACAAATCCATGGCATCGCACCTCCATCGCATCAACAACCAATTAAAAGCACAACAATTCGTAGAACATGAAGAAGAATTCTTAAACCCTGATCAAATACTGAATGCTCACACACTGATGCTGGAACTGCATAACATGTCACCTGATGCTTTCAAATGCAGTATCTAAAAGAGAAAGAACAGTAGCTTCAGCTCAACCTCAAACATAACCCAGAAACCCTGATTACCTTATAAAAAACCTAACCCTAACTTCCTGATGCTGGAGTTCTAGAACATGAAACCTGATGCTTTCTATGCTATTTGTAAAGAAAGTATCATACCTTCTGAAGTCTGAACCGGCTCCTTCACTTCCTCTGTGCTCTGATTCACCCGCATTGGCGGAGGAGGCCCCATGGGACCCGGCAAATTGGCTTTGGAAATCTTCGGAGGAGGAGGCCCCATTGGTTTCGCCGACGGAGGTCCCATTGCCTTAGGCTCTTTGAACAAAGACGGAGGAGGCCCCATAGCTTTCGGCTCTTTGAATACCGGCAACACCTTCGGCAAACCTACACCATCTTCAGCCATCGTAGGGTTTACCACTCCACCTCCAAACGCATCGCCCTTCTCCATCTCACCGTCGTTGCGTGGAGACTCCATGGCGGACTAAAACCCTAAACCCTCACCTCATCACACACTCCACGAATCTTCACCAATTCATCCAGAATTGAGATCACATGATAGCTACTGGATCGATTCAACCCTGTAAGTTTGACATGATAATATACATGGAACATAAGAGATGTTTGTGTGCAGGGGAAGAGTGACGTGAGAGACGTGAGACGTAAGTGATCTGTGTGGCTATGGCGAGAGTGTTCTGTAAAGATTGTCTCAGGTTTTCTGGGTTTTCGCGGATTCCTGGTGAATCGATGATGAACTTGTTGTGTTTTTGTTGTTTTCGTTCTTGTGTTTTCGGGGAACCCGAAACCGTCGTTTTCATTGTGGTTCTAAAAGCCGTTAGTGTATACAAAACCCTCAAGTCGCCCAAATCCGACGCTATCTAGAAGTCTCTGGTTTCCAAAAGTATATGATTTTACTTTGCTTAAGACTGAAGTAAATTAAGGTAAACTTTACTGAAGTGATTAAATTTTACTGAAGAAAGTAAAGTAAGTAATTAATGTTCAAGTAAATAAACTGAAGTAAGCAAAGTAAAATTGAACCGAAGTAAATAACAGAAGTTCGTAGGGTAAATTTGAAGTAGGAAAATTAAAAGCACTTTTAATTTTCTTCTCCACGAGGGTATATATTCTGGGTTATTCCATACCATTTTTTATTAGCCTCTCACTCTCTTCTTCCCCTTCTTATTCATTAAAGAGTTTTGTCATTTGTGTTTTGAACACTTTCTTATTCCTTAGAGAGTTGTCTTTTTGGACATGGCAAGGATTTTATTGAATGGAGGTAGGCTACCACACCACCTGTGGTTTCCCGCATTGGAGAAGATTCCAGAAGAAGCGGAATACATTTCCACTACGGACTCAAGTTCATTGACCAAGAAGCTCGTGAAGAAGGGGACGTTGCCGGACCAACAAGAGCCTCAAATACAATATTGCAGGCAATTGGCAAAGAAATTTGATAAGGACTTTAAGTTTTCCACTATCACCTCAGAGTTCATCGTCTCAGAAGTTGTGAAGAAGACGAAGTTGTCAGGCCAACAAAAGCCCCAGATACAAATGGCAAAGAAATTTGAGAAGGACTCGACGCTTCACACGGCCAAGGGCTTTGTGAGGACGCTACTACGCTCCCATCACCATGGATAGAGTTATAGATTAATTGCAAAATAACTTTTTCTTTTGAAAATGTTATTTTTAACAATTTAACATTTTACACCTAGAGGTGCTAAGTTTTGTGTATGCCTCGAAAGGCATGTATTATAATTCCACGTTACAAGAGCTCCTTCACTTAGGTCTTCTTTAGCCATCTTACTACCTACGCGTTTGTCCGTTTTAAACATAATTAATTCACAATGGAGATTATCCAAAAAAATTGGAAAATTCAAGGGATCTACCAAGGTGATACCCATGTAATGCCCATTATGTCCAAACCATTGTGAGTTGGAAAAAATAAATACTTCGGTAGGGAGTGTCCGAAATTGACCGACGTGTACAGTACCGTACAATTTTACAGTGATCACATGTAGTCTACCCATGATGATGCCTATGAGCTCTCTTTTTCCCTAAAAATTTTCCTTAAAAAAAAAAAAAGGCACTACTTGCACCCCAAAAAAAAAACAGATTCATTCCTCCAACACAGACCCGATATCTAGCCCTGTGGTACATCCTACTCCCAATCCAACAAAAGCACAGCACTTCTTCCACTCACCAAATTCCTCACTTCCAAAGGCCAATCCATCACTTCACCTTTCCACTAAGTACTCACAAACATATCCTGAAATCCAATCCAGGTTCCTCTCCAAACAAGCCAGAAAAGTTACTTTCCTGGAATACTTACTTTAATAAGAAGACACTCTTTCCAAAAATGACAGACCTAAAATCTAACCCCATGGTACATCCTACTCCCAATCCAACAAAACCACAGCAACACTCTTTCAACAACACTTCTTCCACTCATCAATTCCTCACACTTCCACTTCCACTTCCAGAGGCCAATCCATCACATCATCTTTCTAGCTTCTTCCACTTCACGCACAAACATCTTCTTACATATTCCCAAATTCAGATTCCTCTTCAAACAAAAGTGTGTGTGTGTGTGTGTGTGTGTGTGAATTTGATCCAGGAGATGAAGTGGGTGAAGTGGGTTTGCGAGCTCTCAAGAGCGGGAGAGAACATGGAGTGATGAAGATGAGATGAGATGATCAGCGGGTCAGTGAGATCGGTTTCCAGGAATTAGGGTTTCGGATGGCAGAGATGGCGATGGGGGATGTCACCGGCGTCAACCGCTACGAGAAAGGCGCCACCATCGGTTCCGGTACCTTCGGTATCGTCTTCAAGGCCATCGATAAGCTGGTACTTGGCTCGCTCACTCACAATTTTGATGTTGTTCGCATTTCTGGTTGATGAGGGTTCTGATTTGAGTTTTTTTTTTTTCCAGACAAGTAGGACGGTGGCTGTGAAGATGATAAGGACTGGGAAGTATAAGGAAGGTGTGAACGTGACGGCTTTGAGGGAGATCAAGCTGCTGAAGGAGCTGTATGATCCGAATGTGATCGAGCTCGTGGACGTGTACCAGCACAAGAGGAACCTGTATCTGGTGTTCGAGTACATGGAGAGTGATTTGGAGGCGGTCATCTACGATCGGAACACGTTTCTGTCGCCGGCGGATTACAAGTCGTACATTCAGATGACTCTTAAGGGACTGGCGTTTTGTCATAAGAAATGGATCCTTCACAGGTGTGTGTGTGTGTGTGTGTGTGTGAAATTCGTGTATCTTTCTGGTTTGAGTTGAAAGATGGGCTGAGCGTGGTCTCTGTGGCAGGGATATGAAGCCCAATAACTTGCTTCTTGGCTCAGACGGGCAACTGAAGATTGCCGATTTCGGTCTGGCTCGGATATTTGGAAGCCCCGATCGAAGGTTTACTCATGAGGTAATGACATCCTTCTTGGTGACAGATTCCAGTTTAAGGGCTCAGGGTTTAGGGTTTAGTCAGAGAGTGTAATCTGCTCCAAAGCACGGACCATGATGAACCTTGAGCCCCTTAAGTGCCTAGGTTACAAAAGCGCTCATTACCCTAGCTCATTACACTTCCAAAGTATATACCTTCAGAAAGAAGAGCGATTACAGTCCACCCTCTTTAAATGTTACCTCCATAAGTGTTATTCCTCGATAAATGTTATGAAAAATCTCGCTCCTGAAAAATTAACACTACTAAGTGTTATATGTTAAGTGTTATGACATTATCCGCTCCCTCTGTTAATTTCACCTCTATAAATGTTAAAGTTAGTAAAATTGGAGAAAGTATAGGGCAATAAATAGGAGCAAGGCTAGTAAAATGTAATGCAGGGTAGTAAAATTGGCCAAGTAAGATGCAAATTAGGGTTTATGGTGATTCTTTAGGATGAAAATGTCTTAATGGATGAAAAAAATGAATGTAAAATATATTGGTGGATGAAAAATTGATGAAAAATGAATGGAAAATGGCTTAAAAATTAGGTCAGAACTCGATATGTGTTATACCTCGATAAGTGTTATGCTTTTGACCGCTCCCGAGGAGTATCATTTAAAGAGGGTAGACTGTATCCTACAACATGAAATGGTTCGTTTGCACATCGGAAGCTTCTATTTTGATGTTTAAACTTTCATCTCTATATTTAGGTTAGACAGTTGGGGATTGATTGGCAATGCTGACATCATGGAGAATTTGGATCAGGTGTTTGCCAGGTGGTATCGAGCTCCCGAGCTCCTCTTTGGCTCCAAAATGTATGGACCCGGCGTGGACGTCTGGGCAGCAGCTTGCATATTTGCCGAACTCATACTTCGACGACCTCTTTTCCAGGTACTCATCTCCAAGTCGTCCAAAGTCTCAACAAGCTACCCCCTCTTTTGATATACTACACTACACCCTCCTTTGAGAACTGTTTAGAGTTGCTTTCAATGAGGGGTCAAACTTCAGGTGACTTTACAGATAACTCTGGTCGAATGCTGAGCAAAGAACCATGGTGTTTTTTTTGTTTTGCAGGGGACAAGTGATATTGACCAACTGGGCAAGATTTTCGCAACCTTTGGAACTCCCCGGGAAGCACAGTGGCCGGATATGACATCGTTACCCAATTACGTGGAGTACTCGTACTGCCCGCCTCAGCCCTTCCGCAGCCTCTTCCCACAGGCCAGTGAAGATTGCCTGGACCTTCTGCAGCGGATGTTTGTATACGATCCCAGGCAAAGAATCTCCACGCAGCAAGCGTTGGAGCACAGGTACTTGCTCCTCTTGCATTGCTCCTTACAACTATGGCTTTAACTAGGTTCACATTGTAAACCCTTAAACGCCACAGTATTCTACATGTATGGGGCCGTATTTGAACACGATAAGGTTCAGATACTGAAATGACCTCCAAATGAAAGATGTTAGTTGAAGAATTTTCAATCCAAAGGTGTAAGTCTTGCTAAACTTTAATACAATTTTTGTATTCTACAGAGTGAAATACATGCCTGTACATACCATCTAAGGGTTAGCAATGTGAGTGGCAATGTTTGCAGGTACTTCAGAACGGAGCCGGCTGCAACTCCCCCACATTTGCTTCGGAGGCCAGTTCGGCACGAGGGACAAACGAACGCCTTGGAGCCTGCGCCTGAGGACACTTAACAAGGTAACAAGGCGTTCATAATAACGGGAACCATAATGCACCAATAGTGCACAGATGCTGTAGTTGTTGAATAGAGAGGTTGGCTGTAAACATCTCCATGTAACATCGTTACCCTCAGTTTTTGATATGGCTTGCTAACTCCCAATTTAGTGAACGAAGGTGTCTCAGAATCCTGTCTGTATGATCACGTGAGGGCGTTCGATTACACGAGTGTAATGGTGCAGATGAGAGCGGTCCATTATGATGGATGTTTTTTGACTTATTGTACAGGAGGGTAACAAAATGTTTGGTGGCGAATAACGACTAATAACAAGAATTTTTAAAATCTTTTTTGGAAAACTAATCCTAGTTCATCTGAGTTTCTATAGCATTTTCGACCACTTGATATGGTGTTATCAAGAAAAATGTAAAGATTTTGATTTCTACACAGAAAAAGGCTTGCTCCAAAGACAATCATGAAATTGATGTAATTGTATACAATGAAATGATGCTTGTTTATAAGTATTCAATCTGAATAGCAGGCTCAGACAGTTGCATTTATCTTTCTATGAAATAATAAAGTTATCTGGAAAATCTTAGTAGAAGATAAAAAGAGAGGTTACAAAACTGAATTTTGTGATTCACTGGCACTCGAAACAAGTATAAAGGTCTGTTTGTACTTGGTGTTAGAGTGGTGTTAGCAGAATAAATTTAGGTGCAACTTAAGACTAAATTCATTTGCTAAAACCACTTCTAACACCAAGTGCGAATAGACCTAAGTTGGTTTGGAGACAAATTTCTGACAAAGTATCACTTGTGTTTGGGAGTATCAATCTAAATCCTTTGGCTCCCACATGAGGTGTTAAAACTCAATTTTCATGAAATCCATGAGGAATTAGGTTGTGAAAATTTCAAGTTCAGATTCGTGCACACATTGCATGAACACTTTGCAAAAATCAAATCATGATTTGGAGTTACAGTAAAGCCAAGAATACAACACAAAATACATCAAATACTGTGAGATACAATGAATACTATGCTGCATACTATGTTGAATTTCATACACATGCAAAATGATTTTGGTCTCAAATTTTGATTGAAATTTGTCTTTAAAAGATTCTTCATTGTTTTGTGATTGTTGATCTCTCTCATTGCGTACAAAACTTTCATTTTAATTTGTATGAGTTTGGAACATTTTTGAATAAAACCATGTAGACACAAGTAAAAAAATCAACAATAATCATGTATAATTTATTTTCACATATGATATGTATATGCATAGCTATCAACCTAGAGCATATGTGAACCTCTTTTATTCAAAGTACAAAAATTCTTGCAAGAATCTGTTGATAAATAATGTAGTATACCCTCCAAAGTGCACAATTTTCAACACCAATACATTGTAACTTCAAACACTATAATCTTTTCCATCAACCGTTGGATGTTGTGCAAAATTTTCT
The DNA here is from genome assembly GCA_963971425.1 of Bryoerythrophyllum caledonicum. Lineage (NCBI taxonomy): Eukaryota > Viridiplantae > Streptophyta > Bryopsida > Pottiales > Pottiaceae > Bryoerythrophyllum > Bryoerythrophyllum caledonicum. Next base: position 9,786,597 of record OZ020524.1, read on the forward strand.
CAAAGTTGAGGTCATGGTTTGAGTTCAATTTGTAAGGTTGGATACTAAAATTAGGCATTGTATCTCTATCAAAGTTAGTTCAAAGAAAAAAATCAGCACATATCTTGGTTTTGGAGAAACACAAACTATGCGCCAAAGGGTTCAGGGAACTTGATGTAACATTAAATTCTCTTATATTTAATCTTCACTATTTATGAGTTCTCTTAATCCATTGCAAGATTTTGGAACATGTTATTTTGTAAAAAATTTGGTGGATTGTAATGACAAAGAGTTACAAATTTGTATTGAACAAAAAGTATATTCCATCAAAAGATTAAAGAATATTGAAAATATACTCTCATCCATTACCAAAATAATCTAAAAGTGTAAAAGTATAAAAAAATAATAAACATCAATCACATCAACAAAGTTACTGTAGTAAAGGCATAATAGTTTTTACATTAGGAAAAACCAATAAAAAAATATAATACTAACATTTAAAGAAATATATATCATATCAATAATCGGAATAAAACTCACCAACATGTTGAATTCTAAACCTTTAACCCCAAACCCTAATCCTTAAACCCTAAACCCTTAACCAAAGGCAACATAATAAACATTATAAAAATAAATTAGTCATGTTTGGTATAAATCATTTTCTTCCTTTACCACCAAGACCTACAACAAACAGTTCCCGGTGAGGAAAGTAGAGGTACTTTTTCCATAACAAAGTCCTCTACTATTTACTTTTACGGACTAACAGAGAACAGAGAGCGGGATCTCCGCCGTTGGATGGACTTGATCTAGCGGCGGAGAGCTGATGCAGGATTAGGGCAAGGGCGGGGCCATACAACATTCCGCCGTGCCATATCCGAAGCTCTCTTTTCTAGCGTCCGTGTTGAGTGTCGTCCTGCACTCGCTCGCCCCTCGTCTTTGCTGCGCTTCCTCCAGCGCCGTCCGCCACCATGGTAAGGCGCTCCGCTCCTCTCCTCTCCGCGTTCTGGTTCTGCGGTTTCACTCACTATTTGTGGCGGGGGAAGGGTCTAATTAGGGCTTTAGGGTTAGAGTTTTGTGCAGTCATGTCTCCTGGATTTACGTCGTCACGTTTCACGGCTTCGTCGGCGGTGTGAAGTGATGTGGTTTAGAGGTGGAATTAGATGAGAGTTTTCATGTTGGACGTGGGATCAGACTCGTCGGATGGTTCGGATCTGTGGGAATTAGGGTTTGGGGTGTGGTCTGGGACGGTATTTATCGGTCCTCTTCTCTCTTGCTGGATTTCGCATCTGGATTTGGCGGTTTCTTTTAGTTTTGGAACCTGTTGTGTTGAGGCTGAGAGATCGTGCTCAGTGTTGCTCACCGGATTTTTAGGGTTTAGATGACAATCCTTTGCTTGTGCTTTTAGGGTTTGGATTTTGAGGGATTGGCATGTGCTTTACCGTATTTTTCGTTTCGGTGTTAAGAATCTTGTTTTCGAGGCTTTTGGGAACGACTCGATTGTTAAGAGTTTGGAGTGAGCTGGAAAAGATGATTTGACTGTTCTGTGTGAAAGTGCGATGTTGATGGGGATTGGCTTTTTCTTTCAGCCGTCCCAGAAGACGTTCAGGATTAAGAAGAAGTTGGCGAAGAAGCTGAGGCAGAATCGCCCGATTCCTCACTGGATCCGTATGCGTACCGACAACACTATCAGGTCGGTATTTGCAATACTGTTGAATTAGGTTATAAATAGGGAGGATTATTATCGGAAGCATCTTATGTTTTTTTAATTTTGAATGTCTCTGTCTGTGATATTTATCGTTGCTTTCAATTGGCGCAGGTACAATGCGAAGCGCAGGCACTGGCGCAGAACCAAGCTTGGTCTGTAGGCTGGATGAGAAATGCAGTTCAGGATGTAGTTTTGAGCGGAGTGTACGACTGAGCAGTTATCATGTTTGTAGCTCCATATTGTCGTGTGCTTGTGAGGCTTGTTCCTCCTTGACAAGACATGAAAGAGGTGTGGAGAAGGATTTTCTGTGTTTTCCACAAGCTATGTTGATTTGACGGCGGGAAATTGATGACTGATCAATGGTAACATTTACTTCTTGAGCATCAATTCCTTTCTTCTCTCCAAATGTGTGCTTCTGTACCTGGACCTGACGCGTGGTTTTGTAGATTGTTTCACTGGCATTTAAAGCCTCAGTAGGAATGAATCACTTCATAGATGTTCTATAAACATTTCTAAGAGCAGCCCTGGTGAATGCCTTTTCATTCCTGGTTTTTTCATAACTGTAAATGTGGGTCGGGTTTTTCTTTGAGTCGTCCGGGTTGGGCATTTAACTATAACATGACAAGGTCCTCATTAGTTTATAACGAGCGATTTTGTTGGACTTCAATCATTGTTGGTGCTCGTGGCTCTGGAAAGAAGGGTGGTGAGCCTGTCAGAGAAAGTGATGCTCACAAAAACGTTCAAAATTTATTCGCGGAGTGATAGTGAGTTCGATGATAGTGACGGTGGAGAAGAAAGAGAAGCTCTGGAGCTTGCCTGGATCACTAAAACCTACAAATTTATCAGCACAAGAGGACGGCATAGCCGAAACAAAGTAAAACAGAAGTAAAACATTATCCCTTCTTGATTGAGAGGCGTTTGACATGCTGAAATGATACTCTGTTGGGTCACAATCGATGGCTATGACAAAGCTGTACTCGTAATTTGGTTTCAAGGATGTATCTTTCATCCATATTTGAGCAAGTTGCGTGTTCAATCCTACCCTCTTTGGGAGGAGTAACCTCAGGTAGTGCTAGGTTTCACAATCCTAACTTTGGCCTTAAAAACAAAGCTTGAAAGAAGCCTTGATAAATTATTCGTCGTTCAAGGCTCCATGTATGTTTCATGCTGGGTAGTGTGATACCTTCATTAGTCAGGCACTAGTGTGGTATTTTAGAATTCCTTGTTCATAATTGCTACTACTGGAAATACGTGACATCAATTACACTGGGTGCTCCTTGCTGACGTGACCATGTTCTATTTTGTTTTCAGGCCGTTGACGAGATAAGTGCGAAGTAGAAAGTTGCGTCGAAGAGCAGGTCTACACGACATGAAGCAGACTAAGCCGAACGTGGTGAGGAAATAGCGTCGCCAAAGAGCATGACAGCAACTTAACCACTGTAGTCTTAACGTCTTTGATAGTGTATGTGACGGTGATGAAGAGGGTCCCGGTGAAGCTGGCGGTGTTTTGAAGAACATCACGCCTAAGTGCTCCAAGTATTTTGGTGTTGACCTCGATGCTGACCGTGAGTGAGGCGAAGTCATGGACGGGTGGTTAGAAGTTGCTGTTGGTCATGATCGGCCGCAAGGAGCTACTTCAGATTTAGCTCCGAAGTGTCAGTGGTAGGTGCCGTGGTTCTTCTCTCAGCAGTTGTCAACCTGAATATATGAGAAGACATAAGTTGTGAATGTTTTTTTTTAGGAGAGAGTGCTCTGTAGTTTGGAATGCATTGTGTTACTCACACATGACTGTAGTGGCTAACGTTTTACGACTCCTGGTATGTTGCAGGGAAGCATGGTTATCGTGTCTAGACGAGCTGCTGCAATCAGGTTGTGCTGATGTAGTTGCATACTTTGCATTGTGCGACTTGGAAACTCTATCATCCAGTTTCGCTAGCATACAGATTTATGAGAAGCGGATGTGAACCATTTGACATTGTCAAGAGCTCGTCTTCCGCCATTTCCTGCGAAAGATTTGAGCAAATTATCAAATGAAATGATACCTCATTCATTTAAACTGTTGTGAAACAATACATTCGCAGATTCGTCAAACTGTGTTGTGAACTTGTTGTGGTCATTGGATTGTTTTTGTGATTGCAATGACAGAAACTAGGTCCACTGCATCAAGGTACATCCGACCAAAGTCGTTAAGACTACAGTGGTTAAGTTGTGGATTTGAGCAACTGAAATCGTGGCACATGGAATAGGAGGCCGTAATGGCGTCAAACTTGAGGACCTTGTGCTGGGAGTATTGTGCCGCGGCTCATCCCTAAACCCTAAACCCGGATGCCCACTCCTTGAAACTTTGGGTGGCTGAATGAAGGATATCTGAATTTGTGGGTTACTTCCCAGATGCACACTCCTTGAAGTATGTAAGTTCATCACGAGCAAGAGAAACCCCAAACCCCGATAGACGAGTCAGGTGGCTGTTAAAATAGGATGAATGTACAGTACCTTGCAAATGAGTTACGTTTATTGTATCCACAGGGCAGTAAACAGACATGGAGTTGTAATTTCGAATTGGCATTACAGATTCAATTTTGGGCCAAATCATGTATGGAAAATTGCATTGGAAAGGTAATGAAGTGGACTATACTGCAAGAAGAAAATTTTACAACAAACTTGCAAAATCATACAACAATAAAGTATCTTAGAATATACTACCTACCATCTTATGCTACCACCTTTAGCATCAATTACAGCCTTCATACGTTTAGGCATGCTAGCAATGAGGATCTCAATTATTTCCTTAGAGATGCCTTTCCATGCCCGTTCAATGGATTCAATCATTTCTTCTTGGTTTTTTGGTATCGGCCCATTTTGTACACAATCCTTTACAATCATCCGTAGGTTTTCTACAGGGTTCAAGTCCGGCGAGTTTGCCGGCCACTTCAGCTTCTTAATGTGATGCGCTACTCTCCAACTTTTAGCGTATTTACTACGATGCACTGGAGCGCCGTCTTCTATGAGGATAAGATTCTCATGCTCATCATGCATGAAATAAAAGCCACTTAAGCGACCTTCATATACAATATTCACAAAATCTTCACTTGTGCGTTTGTGAAGTGGCATAACAATAATAGGGCACTTATCAAAGCCACTAGAGGCACCCCAAATTATGACAGAAGTGCGGCCCGACTTGAATGTGGGGGCTATGCAATCCATTGAGTAGCGTTCATACGCTCGACGCCAAACCTTGACTTGTCCGGACCTCTTTCCAATTTCAAAAGAAGACTCGTCTGTCCACATAATGTTGCGCCAATCTGATAGAGTCCATCTCTTGTGTGCCTTTGCAAATGCTAGCCTATCTGCTTTGTGTTTCTTGCTCAAAAATGGCTTCCTCACTGCAATTCGATTGCCAAAACCCAATTTGTTGATATACGTTGACAATGTGCGCTTGCAGACCATGACCCTCATCTGCTCAATGATATCTCCACGAGATAGGTGATGATTTTGGGTGAGAATGCGCGCAAGGTCCCTCTTGTCACGGATTGAAAGCTTTTGAGCCCTTCCACAACGCTTACGCGCTACCACTGTACCATGCTCACAGTAGTTCTTCCAGATAGTGAAGACAGTTGACTGACTGATTTCCAGTTCCTTCGCAATACTATAAGCTGACATTCTAGCACTCCGCATTTCCACGATGACCCCTCTTTCTTCCTCACTCAAAGTCCTTGTCTTCATCTCTCTCAAATGGAACCAATACACAACAACATGCACAACTTTGCACAGACCATATACCCAACAATTTCGACCTCCACCAACACTCAGTTTTGCTACAAACACTCTAGCACTCAAATCCACTATGATTCTTAGAACCCAAGGATCCATTTTGTAGTTGCAAGTCAGAAAAAATCTTTGTTGTGATGGCGTGTTCGCAGTTAACATTGTTGCAAGCTTTCCAGTTGTAGTGACAGCAAGTTCAAGCTACCTCTTAAAAATCCCGAATTTGTAGTTGTTGACATTTAGGTACGTCCTAAATTTAGCAGCTGGTGAGTCACAACTATGATTTTCATGTATCCATTAAGTTACGTAGCCATGTGTTGGAAATTCTTGCCAAGATCTCATTCCAAAGTGACACCACTATAGAAGACGTGTTCTGACAGTTCAAGAAATAAACGTAACTTATTTGCAAGGTACTGTACATCCATTCACTTCGGGGTTCTTAATCATGAGCATTCAGCTCACCTACCCGGATTAGGTAGACCTTTTAGTTAACACGCAGTTAACGACCAGCTACCGTTAATCCCGAGGCATTAACCACCAGCTACCAGTAGTTAACTCACAGCTAACTGAACCTACCGTTAATCCCGAGGCATTAATGCCTCGAGATAAATAAACCAAGGCCTGTGCTTATAGAGACAGTTTTTTGTTGTTGTTCATCTGGTTTGCTTGCTTCACATCTCTTAACACGTTATCAGCATTTTCGCTCATGTTTTTCAATTTAATTTTATTCTTTTACTCTCTTCATCATCCTCCGCTTGTATAGACATACATGAAGTTTTTTTTTTCTCTTTTGTTGTTTAGACAGCCAACTTTTTAGACAGAGACACCCGAAGCCAAACCTGTTGTAGAAACCATAGAAGTCATAGCTATGGCAGCACATCGCCCACCCCACGATAGCCGCATACAGCCTTTCATCTTTGAACCTTTAGAACGCGATGGATTGAACTACTTAGGCTGGAACATAGACATGCGGACATACTTATGCGCTAAGGAACTAGACGTCACATTAAACCCAATACTCGAGGAAGAGATTCCAGCTACATACAAATGGTAGACACTTCTTCTCCTTCGACGTCACCTTGATCCTTCACTTCGATAGTAGTATATCCAGGTAGAAGACCCCGCCGCACTGTGGACAGCTTTGGAGGCCCAATTCAAACACGAGGAGACCATATTTTTACCTCAAGCCTGTAGCAAGTGGATCGCTCTCCGTGTCATCGACTTCCCCAACTTTCTTGCATTCAACTCGGAGCTCCACAGAATCGTTGCACAACTCTGACTTTGCGGCGACACAGTAGTAGACACCAAGCTGATTGATAAGACGCTGTCGACGTTTCCACCTGCATGCGCGATCTTAGCCCAACAATACCGCAACATGAGGTTCACGACGCATGCCGAACTCATATCTTACTTGCTCTTGGCTGAGAAGCAATAACAACTGCTGCTGAAGAACACCGAATCGCGTCCAACCAAAGAGATCCATACAAGCGAAGTACAACGTCAATCGCAGACCTCAAACGCGGCGAAAATACACAACTCCAAGCCAGCACAAGGCAACGGCAGCCGGGAATTACACATTTCTGAAGCACCACGCCGAAAATCGAAGGGCAATTTGAAGCCGAAGCAAGAGTGGAATTGGAATCTCCGAAACCCGAGGTATCCGTATAAACCCAAAAACAAAACATCTTTTCAGTCATCCACTAGGACAGTCGAAGGCATGTGTCATAAATATGGTCGCCTTGGTCATTACGCCAAGGAATGTCGTGCCTCCCAGTATGTCTATGAGATGTATAAAGAGTTGCACTCACTGAAAGAGGGCCAAAGGGAAACACAGACCCTCGATGCACCCTCTCTCACACTCACTGAGCTAGACCCAGAAAACTATATGGTCCAGCGAGTAGCGCCAATCAGCACAGCCAAAATTGCCTTGCTAGAGAACGCCTCTACTCACTCCATTTTACAAGACCCGTTGTACTTCGAGTTCAAAACTTGAAACGAACCGTGACAAAGTTGTGACATAGTCACAATAGCAGGCACAAGGAACTTCAAGTTCCGTGAGGGTCGGGTAAAGATTGTTTTGCCCGGGGAAGGCCCCCTCACCTGTGCACGGGCTATGTATGCGAGAGACGCCCCACGTAGCCTGATCAGCTATCGTGACTTACGAGCCAACAATATCCACGTCTCCACTGTGCGTAAAAATGATGGAGAGGTGCTGAAGCTCAGGCGAGGGCTGACGATCCTCGCCACCGCACACGCGGGAGCCAACGGCCGATACGAGCTTGCTATCAAGCAAGTCGAGCCCCCCTGCAAAGATGAGGAAGAGGCCGATGGACGCCTTGGAGCATGTCATCAGCGCCTACCCCCTAGGGGCATGATATCATCGTTCCTAGCCATCAGCAGCAAGACCAGCTTGTAGCACCGCCGGCTAGGCCACCCGGGAACGACGATGATGAGGAAGATGATCCCTCAGCTCAGAGGCGATGACCTGTGCACCAATGACGCGGAGCGCGTGGATGAGTGCCCCACATGCATACAAGAGAAGCTGATAAGACAGCCGTTGAGGTGGAAGCTCCCGACAGAGATGCCAGCCACCTTACACCGCCTCCATGGCGATTAGTGCGGTCCTATCACACCTCAATCCGATCAAACACTTCGAGGACGACAACTTGCTTCTTCATTAGTAGACCTACGTCAAGAAGATGCTACGTGCATTCAACATGGAGAATGCCAACGCGTTGTCCGCCCTCATGATCGGCAAGAGTCGCACCGAAGAGGACCCGTATCGACTAGCTGAAGACAACGAGGAGAAGCTCGACAAATCCCAGTACCTAGCAGCCGTCGGAGTCCTACTCTACCTTGCCACCAACATGAGGCCGGACATCTCGTTCGCAGTCAATGTACTTGCATAGCACAGCCGAAAGCCCACGGCCCGACATTGGCAAGGCATCAAGCACCTCCTTCGGTACCTCCGCGGGACAGAGGATCTCGGACTTCACTACCGAAAAACAAGCATCGAGCGACATAGTCGGATGCGCCGACTCTGGATTCAAGACCGATCCCTTGACCGGCAAGTCCCAGACTGGCTATATCTTCATCAAGAACCGTGCATCGATATTATGGCGATCAACCAAGCAAACGGTCACCACCACCTCCACGAACCACGCCGAGCTGTTTGCCTTCCACAAAGCATCACGCGAGGCAGTATGGCTGCGCACCATGCAAGAAGCTATTCTTGAGATGAGCGGACTCCCACCTAGAAATAACGCAACCATCATATTTGAAGACAACGCAGCGTGTATCGAGCAAGTGTCTTCGGAATTCATCAAGGCTGACCATGTCAAATACATCAGCCCCCACATCTTTGGTTACACACAAGACCTCACCGAAACTAATCAGATTCAGGTCAAGAAGATCCCATCGGCTGACAACATTGCCGATGTTCTGACGAAGGCATTACCCGCTCCCCAACACCGGAAGTTAATCACAGCAGCAGGTATGAGAACCCTGAGTGAATTAGATTCCGAACAATGACTTTACTCTTTTTCCTTCATATTTTTGAAGTTTTTTTAATGAGGAAGATCATCGTTCGAGGAGGAGTGTTAAAATATGATGAATGAACATCCATTCACTCCGAGGTTCTTAATCAGAAGCATTCAGCTCACCTACCCGGATTAGGTAGACCTTTTAGTTAACATGCAGTTAACGACCAACTACCGTTAATCCCGAGGCATTAACCACCAGCTACCAGCAGTTAACTCACACCTAACTGAACCTACCGTTAATCCCGAGGCATTAATGCCTCGAGATAAATAAACCAAGGTCTGTGCTCATAGACACATGTCATTCTTGTTGTTCATTTGGTTTGTTTGCTTCACATCTCTTAACAGTGGCAATGGGCGACGAAGGGTGACGATGGGCGTGGGCTGATCAATGTGAATCTCTGTAAACGATATGAGTGCAGACACACTCCCACGTGGCAGGAGACCTGAAAGACTTTGGCGAGAGGGGGGACTTGGGGCGGAAGACTGCTGAGGCGCACAACGTTCGTAACCCTCAAATACAGAGATGCATGAATAAATAGCTATTCAAGGTTTTGATTATATAATCGCCTCCAGGAGCAATCTCGCTGACGTGGCGCAAGCTGATTGGCTCTGAGCAGACCGGTTCGAGATCGATAACTAGAGCCAAAGAACCGATTATGAACCCCGGTAACCGGTTATGAGCGACTTGCCCACTTGTGATGTGACTGCTGGTCCCACCACATCGAGCACAATTTGAAATTAACATCCACATAATGTGAACATTCATCCATAATTCAAATATTTCATATGTTTAAATAAAGGATGATGTTGCTCATTAACATCCACAGTTAACGGAAATACACTTGGCTTTCGACGACATCCAACGATTGGGCTATTCAAAAGAACAGAAAGAGATTCATGTTGCCAAATGAAGCTGAAATTTCAAAGCTTCTAAACAAGCTCGAAGCTTCTGTGTTTTGTGTCTAAGCTTTTCTACACACTATGCTTCTGTACAAGCTTCTCTCTCTAAGCTTCTGTCTATAGGCTTCTACAACTGATCTACTTCACCTACAATTGTTCAAGAAACGGCTAACATCAAAAGACTGGTAGTTAAAGACATTATTCTCATATACAGGACCAATGGAAGAAAATGAGTTCAATCTTGTTGGAACAACTAGATTACTAGTTCCATCAAACTGAGAACCTCCACCTGCAGTTTCTAATCCCGAACTCTGAGAAAACAGAAAAGGAAACGATGGTTGAGCTGAAGCTTGAAACTGAGGCACACTTGTTTGCTGCGGTAGATTAGTTGTGACAAACTCGCATGAAGAAACGGATGTTGTGCGTGAATGAATGGATCTGGAGGCTGCATGAAAGGAGGTGGCGGCTGCATCGATGGAACTTCGTTTGGTACCTGATTTGGAAGAGAAGCTCGCTAATCATGAAAACGATAATTATTCTCTATAGGAAACGGAAAACGGTAATTGTTGTCCAGCAAGGACCCACGCTGATTCACCGTACGTTGTTGTGCCTGATCTTGCTTCCGATTTAATTCTAGGAGTTGCTGCTGTAAAGATGAAACTGCGGCAGCTTGAGAATGTTGTTCGTGAATAGCTTGAGACAACTGGTTTCTTAAAATCACATTTTCTCTCCTCATTAATGCAACACTTTTCTGCATAGCAAACCTCGTACCTCGTGGAGCTTCATCAACCTTTGGAAGACGTACTGGCATGTCTTCTGCATCAAAATTGAATTCTGACTATAATCTCATCTCTTCTTCTACCAAAGCAACATTTGAAGATAAAGTGACGATAGGAGTGTTTTCAACAATTGGTACTACAGGCTCAGAGGTAACAATTGGTAACATATGGTGACTTTGAGCTGGTCGAAAGCAAGGTTTAGAAGCAGAAGTACCACCATAAATGGAAGTCGATGGTTGATAAGAAGATCTTGGATCGTGCGAGATCACATCTAGAGTACCAGCTTCTTGTAGTTGAGGATTTTGACTTCGTTTAATCTGCAGATCAATTTCTTCACAATTACTATTGTTATCACTGATTTGGTTGAAGGCAATAGAAGGCCTTGGGTTGTTCGCATCATGCCACTCAGCCACTTCAATCTCATACTGGCGCTCAAAACTCCGAGGCTCATTACCACTTCGAGGTCTTGCAACTTCTCGAGCCTGAAGGCAGCCAATCCGATTGTATCGCTGTATGCTTCCATCATTATGATGACCAGTGTTTGCAGCAATTGCTTCTAAAGGAGCACCACCAATGAACATTCTGGTAATCGACGTAACTCTGCCAGACTTGTTGGTGAAGTCACCTTCAATGCCAGCAGCGGCAGCCATATCACGCACAAAATGTCTTAACGTCGACTCCCCCAAGTTTACATTCGCTTCAAACCATACGACGTCTTTCGGATGATGAATTGGCGAGAGAAACATGTGCGATGTCCCAGAATTTAGTGGCATGTGTGCTAGGAGCACCTTGAAGGTGTATACTACGTCTTCATCTCTGGAATAGACACGGTCCCTAAAATGCTCTTGTTGATACTTCTTCAGAGAAGGTTTATAATTTTTAGAGATTGTTTCGTCATACCTGCAGAACAAAATACAGGAAATTAATCAATAACACAGGTACCGCTAAAACACATGTACCACTTACTCCGTAACAATCACTCACAAACATTCAGAACAAATGCTCAGAGTTCAGTTATCAAATGCACAAATGTTTAGTACCTCAATGTCTCACGCCCCTGCTCATCAACGCCCAAAGTAAAATCCATCAATTGTAAGTTGTAAAGCTCATTATTCCCTCTGATGAAAAACTGGGAAGTGCAAATATATGCAAACCGCTTCTGAATACCAGAAGGAAAATTCGACTGATGGTTGGGATGAGCAAGGAGTTTCCTCTCGTCTTCATCGGTGAAATAGTCCGCTTTCCTACGATTTTTGTTAGCTCTCGCCATGATTGAGTTCTTCATGGCAAGAATAACAAGTTTGTTAACCTTCCCAAAAAATGCATGCTCATGCATGATGAATTGTTCTTCATTAACACCACTTGCATCAATACGATCCTTCTGGACCTGATAGAAAATCCGATTAAAACCTTTACAGATCTGCATGACAAATTGACTGGGATAGTGTTTGCCGTTCCTTTTCCTCACAACAAAGAAAAATTTGCACAGTAACTCAGCAAGCTCTTTCAACGGAATATCTTCCAGAGGAACAGAACAGTCTTTGCCAGTTGAAACTCTCCAGGCATTAAACCTATTTCTAACCCAACTATTGCTCTTTGTAGTCCCGTTCTTCTCAATAGTATTCATTGCCTGACTGAAATCAACTTCATCGAAAGATGCAAAGCCAGAATCGTCCAAATTAACATCTAGCTGATCCACACATATGTCGCTTCCTCCATTAATAATTAAGGAGGAAGACGGAACGCTCAGAGGAAGTGAGCTATTCTCACCAAATGCGCTCGATGAAGCTGGTTCCTCTATCATCACAAAAGCTGGTTCGCTCTCAAGAAAATTAGAAATCCCCTCTTGATCTATAACATCTGAAATAACTACATCCTTCACACGACTTTGAGTGTCAACTGACTGCGATTCTACCTCAAATTCACTCGCAGGATACTCAACAGTACTAATTGGCACAGGTTCTTTAAACCTGAAGGAGTCTAAATTAAGACAACCTGTGTCGCAACGATTTGCTGGAACATTGATAAGAGAAGGAGCTAAACTGGTGTAAATCTCAAAAATGGAATTACACCGCTTTCCACCAACAACAACACCGATCGGGCTCGCAGGAACACGTTTCCCTGTTCTTGCCCTCTTGACAACATTTGGCATCGGCATCACTAATCCAACGTCCTGAGAAGTCGAAATTTGATCATCAAAGTCGAGACCAAGATCGAAGGAAGGAACACAGGCTGACGCAGTTGAATCTAAAGACGATTCCGAAACTTCATGAAACTTTCTAATGCGACCACGAGAATTAGAATGCAAGCCTCTACTACACGATAACATAATTCCCTCTACAGTGCTTCCCCTTCACACGAATTGCACAATTGAGCAAAGAAAAACAAACAATTGAACAATTGAAACTCACAGGAATGCCCAAAAGAGTCTCACAAATGCTCCAATACCTGCGCCACCAATTTGAATACAGGTGCCACCAATTCAAAAAGACAGCTCGTGCAGGCGCAAAATGAACTTGAATTGTGAAATTTGAATTTCAAATAGGGTAATGACCGGATCAGCCGGTAGGCTGCCATGGCTCGACTACTTCAGTCACCGATTATGTCCGGTAACCGTTTCGAAAACGCCGGTCATCGACAGAGACCCATCGCCGTGGAGAGAATCTCGACCTGACGGCCTCGATCCTCTCAACGACGCCGGTTCTCCATCGATAACCGGCGTCCTCGAAACGATTACCTAGTACAGAACTTCTTGGCGGAGGCAGACGGTCTCCGCTGGCCCGATTCACTTTTGTGGCCGGGCCCCGTTTCTGCTTCTCTCCGGCACACCACCGTTGACCCACTCCCGTCCCCACCCGCCCAGCCTCCATGCAAACCCTAGTAGAGTCTCATGTTGGGCCGCCTCCCTTCACTTCTCCCTTTCTTCCTTACTCAGTATGTTTAGGCTTAAGTGAAAAGATCTGTGTGTTTGTAGGAGGAGCAGTGGCAAGAAGGACGTATTCAGGAACGAGGAACGAGACCTGGTACTACACATGAGACTTATGCCAATTTGATGCTTGCCTGTTCGTGATGAGAACTGATGGTGTGTTTATAGGTGAACCGGAAGATCGTCGTCCTGGTGTTTGGTGGAGGCAGTATTGGACTGATCTTGACTTCGTTTTTGACATACTTCGTTGGAAGCTGCTAAAATTGCAGGTATTTCACCTCGAAGGACGTGCACATACAGGCACACTTCACCAACATAGCCCTTTCAGAAAAATTTACATTAATTCTACAACTTTTGCCTTTCCCCACCAAACACTTTATTCCTCATTGGCAATGGGAGAAACTGAGTTTATTTGCATGAAAAGCTTTGTTACCTCTTCCTTGGCCAGGGCGAATTGACCCCTCGTTCGGACTTGCCCGAGGTGGGCCCTATCTTAATTGCACAAGGCCATTTTTTTGGCCCTATTATTTTGGGGGGTCCAGAGGCTTTTTAAGGATTTTTTTTGACAAATTTGAGGCCTACAGCGATTGTTAATTCTAGAGGACCCTCCCTTGCTATAAATAGGTCCCCATCCAAAAACAAAATAGGGGCCAAGTTTGGCCCGACCACCTCGTGGCTCCTCAGGTAAGTTCCTGCGAGGGGTCAATTCGCCCGAGCCCTTCTTTCTTACACCTCACACTGGCAAACCTGAAGTCCAACCACAAAAGACAGATCAATGATGCTCATCTTTGTGGTTACACAACCAGGTAACGTAGTAGCTTCGAAGGAAGTAGGCCACGTGGTATTTATCTGTAATCGGAGCAAGGGGAGTGGGTTGCTAGAGGAGACTGTTTGCCCTTGCAGACGGCTCCAGAAAATTATATAGGGCCGCTTTACACGTAGAGGCTGTGCTAATTCGTTGTGTAAGAGGCCTGGAATCCTCACACTTACAATTATCTAGAAGGCTGAAATTGGCCCCAAGCCCTTTATACTTAGAGGCCATGCCAATTTGGTTGTCAAAATATTTTATTTCCAAAAGAATGATCTGCCATGGCCTGAGAATGGCCCGAGCTTGCCGAATTGTGTGAACCAAGAATGGAAATCCGATTCTTGGCTTAGGGGCCAATGTCACATTTCAATTATTAATTTTTAAATATTTTTTCAATAAAATATAGTTTATAACTTCTTTTTATAAAATATAAAATATACACAGAGAGAAGAGCTGAAAATCTCTAAAGATATTGAGTCGGCCCGGCTTCTTGGCCCTAAGGGCTATACATATGGGAGAATCGGCCTTGGTTATTATAATATTATAATGACTACTTGAGGTCGGCCTCCGGCTGAGAAGAGCTAAAATTTTGTGCAATCGGCATAGAGATACATTGACCCGGCCACTACGTATAAAGCGGCCTTTAACCCTTAAACGCCGAAGCAGCCAGAAATTGGCTTCTCGGATGACATTGTTGGATGATAATCAACATGAACAACTATTTTTCATCCAATTTTTTTTAAGGAGAGTTCCTTGTATGTACAAGCATTAGATGAAGATGAAACTCGCCTCATTGAGGCAATCATGTTTTATCTAAGAAAGAAAATGCTTGTGACACCGATCTCAATACAATGAAATTGAGAAACTTCTAGCTTTAGCTCTAGATCTGAATTCAAGCCATCAAAATGATATTTTTTGAATTTGAGTCCAACTAATGAAATGAAGCTAATGATGTCTAGTTTCCATACCATATTGAAAAGTAAGAAAAAACGTAAAATAGAATAAGTTATTGCAGTTTGAACTTGGACCTATAACCGTGGTTCTAATTTTAGCCAAACATGGAACTTTCATTTCCACCACAAGTTTTGGCACCATAATGTCCACCTTTGGTAAAATTTTCAGAGTTGTTTAGCATAATTTGTATTTAATATGAATTTCCTTCACTTCTCTCCAGAAAATCACAATATATTCAAATTTCCACAAAAAAATCTGTGATTTTTGTAACACAATCGAGACATATGATCTCATCTCTGAAAAATATTAAAAAAAACTTCCACTTATATTTGATGAGAAACTAGAGCATACACAGTTGATTGGAAATTTAGATTGATGCCACGGTCATAGGCTCCGTCGTTGAAGGGTTAATCCGATCTGCTATGCAACATTCTGACTGGAAGCGTGTCGGTACATCCACCCGATTGTGGACGTAGTCGCACCTACATTCATCGTCATTCATCCAATGCGACAAACCCTACTCCTCGAAGCTCGTACAGACACCTTCCCCAGTGTGTCAAGTTTGTCGGCGACACACCCATCGCCTTCCTTTATGCCAAGCCTGGCGAAACCTTCATGTGCTCAGGACGTAACGTTCGCCGGAACTATTACCTACACAACTTGTGCGGTGACTGCACTCTTCAGTTCATTACACTATTGTGTTCCTTGAGCCGCACAGCCACGAGAGTGGTCGTTTCTCTCCGTTCCACTCTTTGCTTTCGAGCCGTCGCGACTGCCTTGTACCCGATCACTGGTAGGCCAGCAGCTGCTCAAGTAGAATGTTCAGGTGAACTTGTTGGTGTCAGAAATCTTGAGAGGGATCACTTCTCTGATCCCACTTAGGGTTTCCTCTACCTCTACCGACAGAATAGAGCCAGGTTCGATCCGGCATAGCCCCTAGTCGACGTTTACATCCATTCTCTTTCCGCTTATAGGATGTCTTAGTAAACTTGTCGGTGTCAGAAATTTCGCATCTGTTATCCGACTTGGGGTTTCCTCCACCGCTACCGACAGAAGTGAGCCAGGTCTGATGTCCATGGCCGGAATCGAAGCTCTGCAACGGAGGTAAATCGGCGAGCTTGGTGAGACCTATGATGTGTAGTAGCATGTTCTTTGAGTTTTTGAAGAATGATCCTGAGTCACAGTTTCGTCTATTGTCGCTGGATGTACATGATCCCGAAATTCCGACAGAGTCTGTTGCGAACTCTTTTCTGGGGAGTCGTACCTGATCAGACCGGTCGTATTTGATTGCTTCTGATATGCATCGAAGAGCAGTTAATGAAGTTGCACAAGTGAGGTTGTACCTACAGATACTGGGGGTTGAATCGTTAGGTCATAGTGCAGTGAATGGAAGCATTCACATGAGTATTGATTGTAAGATATCATCTTGCCAAGCGGCAACTTTTAAAGTAGAAGTTCCTACTGAACGTGGACTGGATTTCTGAGGAGTGGCAATGCTTATGAAACCTAAAATGGTATCTTATCACCTGCAGAGTATTGTTGCACTATTACGAAATCGAGTAGAGTGTAGTTTTGAGATCATCCGACGTGAAAGACGAGAGTGTCATCGAAGTCAGAGGCTCGGCGTTCTTTCAAAGGATATAGAGGTAAGAAATGTATTCTCTTCCTCATACAACTCAGGTTCCCTTGATGTGGCTAGCATCACTTTCATCCGATGTTAATAGCTCTTCTGAGGTTCCCATCTTGCGTTGTTTTATGCACTGCTATGTTCCTTCAACTGGAAAGCACCCATCTCAATTCATGATATACGTGATGAGTCGTACCATTTGTACAGTCTAGAAATTGATGTTCCAGCGTTGGTCAGCATCGGGCTTCGTGCTGCCAGCGGTGGATTTGTCATGTATCTGGACGAACATGTACTTGTTTGTCCAGATACATGAGAAATCTGATCAACAACACGGGTGGGTTCTAATGAGTTTGCAGAAGTGGATCTCGAAGGTGGCGGCGATCGGCGATCGGTGATCGATGCTGATGTGATGAGGATGCACTTCTAGGTAACGCTACGGTTTTCTTTCGAGGACTGATCTCTCGAGATATGCTCAGACTTGTGTTGTAGGGATCCGAGCCTTTGCATGTGGGCGATGAGTAGAACCTGTGCTTTGAGAGGTCTGTTGATTGACAGGTCTGTGGAAGTTTAACTCGGGCAGGGTTTGGTAAGCCAAATGCTGGTTTAGGCGTGCTTATTTCCTGCTTAGGTGCCTGGTGCATCAACTGGAGTGTGATGGCCGCGGGAGCTGTGTTGGAGGGCTGTAGTCGTCTCAAATGCATGGCAGGGGTTTCTATGTTGCTTGCAAGGTCTGTGAAGTGGGGATTTCTACGTTGCTTGGAGGGAAGTAGGCTTCTTGTGTATGTCGATCCAGAAGTGGTTTCTGCTGTTGATTATGTTGGTTTTCGGTTTAGAATGCATCACCCGCATTCGAAACTCACTTTCTCCGTCATAGATGAGCAGGGCTCTGACCCCAGCAATGACCTCTGTTCAGGGGTTCCGCACGGACGCATCTCCATTTCTCGTCATCGACAAGTGGACAGCAACGAGCTGGCCATGGGCAGTGACGTCCATTTGAGAGCAGGTGGTTAATTGCGAGGCGGGTCAGGTCTGTACCAAAGTCTCGTTCTCGTGTAGCTTTTGATGTCCCCGAGTTCCCGTCATTTTGCTGTGGATGCGAGTCTGGTGGATAGAGTAGGAAGATCCGAAAAGGGTAGTCGTTGAATTCGCCTGTCTTGACGTCTGTTTAGATTCGTGTGAGTGCAATTCAGCCTCTTAGTTTACTTCTCTCACTTATCAAGCAAAGACTTCTCTTGACAGCAGTACAGCATAGTGAAGGAGTTTGATTATGTCGTGGCCCAACTTATGCTTGGAGTGCGGTAAATAAGGTAGTAAGAAGATGAGGGCTTTTCCACGAAGTTCCTCTTGACCAAGTTCCTCCGGCATTGTGTGTGCATGTTTCAGGTTCCTGCATCTTGGCGTGAGACTGGAGATGGATCGGGGAAAAGACTTACATCCTGGTGTATGTCACTTTGCAGTGTTGATTAATGTAGTCTCGTTTGTAGCATGCTCACCTCACACTTGTGAGTCTAGTGCGATTCTCCTGCAAAACGTATTTTTCTGCATTACTGTGACCCAGCCGTGTCTCAGCGTTGGTGGGACTTGGTGTGACATGTGGATCATTTCTTTGCAGTTGGGCAAGCGTAAAAGGAACGATGAGGGCACGAGTCTGGGCGAGGATGCAACTCCGGACGACGGGTGAGGTGCTATATCATTGGATTCCAATATCTGAGCGGAACTTAGAAACTATTTTATGAGAGTGGGAATCTAGGCTGTGACATAGTTGTAGCAGCTTCTGAAGTGGATTGGGTTCCTGCTGAAGTGTGTTAATGCCAGCAGATTCACGATGAGTGTTTCGTTTCTGGATGTTTTGTAGGTAGAAGAGAAGTTCTTATGTGAGATTGTGTCCAATAATGATGACGAAGTTTCTTGAAAAGCCTATTGAGAGCAAGTGAGTCGTGCTTCGGAGACGATTCTCACTTGTTGAAAGATTCTTGTATGGTGCAGATCATGTTGTCCTCCTTTGCTTCCGAAGCACAAGATCTTTCTTAGTCACAGTGGGAAGCAAAAGTGGTTTGTGGAGAAGTTGTGTGAGGATTTGGAGGCTCGCCATCGTTTTCCATTCTTTGACAAGCGTCCATCAAGCTTGCCGAAGGGTGAGAGATTTCCGAAGTTGATACTGGAAGCTGGTGAACGATGTGAGATGGCGGTGGTGGTTGTGTCGGAGGAGTTTTTAACGTCGAAGTGGCCTATGATCGAGTTGAGCACGTTTGTGCGAGCCTTGTCTGGATCGAATCCGGGGTTGAATATCTTGCCTCTCTTCTTTGGGATGTCGGTAAGTGACCTCGGGAGTCGTTCAAGGCAAGGTGCATGGTCGAAGGTGTGGAAAAAGTGGGCGAGGGAGGATTCGCGGATCAAATTAGCGGATCTGAAGGAGGCATTGAAGGTGATGCGTTCATTCAACGGCATGGTGTTCAATGGAGACATGAACAATGTTTGGAGGTACGAGAAGGATGTTGTGAGAGAAATTTGTAGTGTGGTTAAAGCGGACGTGAAGTGGGAGGATTCACATGTTCAAGGGCGGTCAAGTATATGTGAGGTAATATTGTGAATTCATGGCCTTGTATCCCACGCTTGGGCTCCTGCTTGTGAATGCCATGAAACGAATGAATTGGATGATGTCTTTGTGATGGTTGTTTTCTGAATGATATTATCATATGAACTGGTATGTTCTGACGGAGAGCCGTGGTGGATGTGGCACGATGTAGGCAACCCGAGAAAAGATCACGGAGACCGTGCCTTCTGAGAGCGGAATACGTGTGTTTGGGTACTATGGCATGGGTGGCATTGGGAAGACAACAATGTGCAAGACATTGTGCAATGAGTTGTCTGACGAGTTTTCGGGCAAGGTGTGTCACGTTGAATTGGGAGGCACTCAAAGTGTTGAGCAAATGCTGAAAGAAACGGTGAAGAAATTGACAAACACAAGTGAAGAGGAGTTGCAGAGGTTAGACGAGGGTGAGGTAAGGACAACTTATTATGTTGTAGATTTTGGTTGCCTGATATTGTGCTACATGTGCGGAATGTGATATTGGTGTTGTTTGGATGAGGTGTTGCACAGGCATGAGTATGACACTTTGTAATGTGCATATATGTTTGTATTCGATTGAAGAGTATTGAGGATGAATATTGAAAGTAGTTGTGAGTGTTTGAAGTGCCTTTTGTATTTTACAAGCATTGGTTTTAGAATGGTAACGGATACTGGTTCTAACACTGGGCACTCTCTTGTAGACGATGAGTGTCTTGTAGTGAGTTGGAGCTATGTGCGTGCACAATGGAGATGGTGGTTGGTGTTATGTTATGCATGGATTAAATAACGGGCGTTCTAATTTGATAGGTTTGATACTTTCTTGTTTGATATGTTATGATGTACTTGTCCACGGACTATTTCGGAACCAGTTTGTACGAGCTTGAACAAAAGAGTGGATATCTGCTTGCATGGTGATGAATGCATGCATCGCATGGGTTCATGTTCTTGATGCTTGTGCAGTGCCGGAACATCTTGATGAATCGTAGGTCTTGGAGGCAAAGGACATTTTTGGCGATTGATAACGTGTGGGACGACAATAAGTCAATGGAGCAAGCGGAAATGTTTCTACAGGACCCAGTTTTCTATGAGGGCAGTGTGGTGATGGTGACGAGTCGTTGTCGAAGGACGCTTATCCGTGTTGGCGTAGAGGAGTCGCATTGCTTTGAGGTGCCGGAACTTGGGGATGAGGATGCGAGGAAGTTGTTTTTGCATCATGTTGCTGGAGGGAAACAATTTGGCAATGTTGGGGACAATGTGGTGATTGACAAATGCATTGCACGTTGTCGGTTTCAGAAGAGCGAGACACAAGGTTATCATTATCTTCCGTTAGCCTTGAAGGTGTTGGGAGTGCATCTTAGACGGTGCGGACCTAGTCCATCGAAATGGTTGGAGGGCTTACGAGAAGTGAGAGATTTCAATCGCTTTGTGGGAGATAATCCCGTGTTTAGCATCATCAGGCTTAATTTTGATCGGCTTTCAGTGCAATTGCAAGCACTGTTTATGGATGTAGCTGTGTTTTGGCATGAAGTATATGTATGCTGGAGGAGAACGGAACATGTTGATGATTCTGGGTATTTCAGCGGTTTGAGTGTTGTCCATCGGCAGAAGTTGCAAGATACCCAAAGTCAGGTATGATAATGACCTTATAGAAGCGCATGCTTGGAGTGGGTATGTGCATGTTGAGAGGATGGCACTTTGGTTGGAGTGGATGTGTATGGTATAGTGGGTTGTGCCTTGATGTTGCAGTATTTACAAGAATGGTATGTTGGTGAAGGCATGTTCTTTAGAGGAGTTTTAAGACAATGGTGTGTGGGGTCTTTGTGAGTGCAGCTACAAGAGTTGAAGGAAAGGGGTTTGTTGGAGGATTTGAACATGGAGTCCGAGAGTGTGAGCATCCACGATCTGTATAAGGAGTTTGCAGTGATGGAAGCAGAAGTCAATAGTTCCGAGGGTTTGAACAATCGAAAGTGGGTGTGGTATGACGAATATCTCTCAGATCTAGAGAGGACTCCATCTGGTGGATGTTGGGAGAACTTGATTCGGATGGGAGTGAGTATGATGGGTGCGGATGGAGATGTTTTAAACGTGGAAGAAATTCAATGGAGATACTTTTCAAACCTCATGGTGTTGAGTCTCACTTTATCTGGGAAGACAAAGGGTGTTTTGAACCTGGAGGGGCTTCGATGCTTGAGAAGCTTAAGATTATATTGTCAGAGTTCTATTGATGGAGTTGACGGCCTCAAAGACCTGAAGAACTTTGTGTATTTCGAGTGGAAGGGCTCCTACTTGTTTGAGTATTCAGAATCGGTATCTTTGGGAGAACTACCGGCATCTATCAAAATTCTATGTATTGAACATGTCAATGTATGTGTAAGGAAGGACAGGTTTGATCGTTGTAAGAACTTGTTGGAGCTCACACTTGATAGATTAGGAGCGAGGGGTGGCATCGATTTGAGGCAGTGCACATCTCTACGGAGTGTTTCCCTCCGGCGGATTATTGGGTTGGAAATCTTATTGGTTCCCTCCAACTTGCAATCTTCCTTGCAATCACTGGTGATAAGTGATTGTGTCAATTTGAGTGGTGTTTCAGGGTTTCAATCCCTACGAAAGTCCAAGAAGTCGACTCATTTGGAAGGAGAAAACGGTCTTACGGCTTTGCGGTGTGTTAAGCTTTTTCTTTGTTCCAGGTTGTCGCGGTTGCCGGACTTGAGTAACTCGACAAAACTGGAGAGCCTTGACTTATTTCGGAGCGAGATTGAGTTGCATGAGGAAGACATAAAACTGCTTGCTGCGTTGCCGAGGTTGGGTTTGGTCAAAATTTCTTCGGGATGGTCTAAGACAATCGACTTGGACCCGGTGAGGCGGAAGGTGTTGATTACCAGTTTCGATGGTAGTCTGGTGGCAGAGAGAGATCTTGAAACGCTTCCCATCCGACTCTGTCCTTCTGTATTGAATTATTATTGTAGGGGAACTGAATTTTGACTCTCTTCACCGATGGCTTGGTGATTGGGTTTCGGTAATAGTTAGAATTTTTTTTTTGGACATGTTTGGTGGATATTAGTCACTGTAAAAGTCCCGCTTTCAACTGTGGATGCAGATATTTGGACGCCTGTAGAGTAGGTGAACGGTGAATTATATGATTCTGTTGGCGCATCTCAAACTTAGTTGGTCCCTCTAGTGTTGGTCATTTTTGGGTAAAGTTCGGTTCGAGGAGAAGGGGTGAAATGAAAGCAAGAGATGGTGATGTGATGAGGTTTTAGATTTCCACAAACATTGTATTGCATTGTTAATGTGTTTCTATCAACATCAATGATTAATAATACATCATTGTACCTAAAGGTTTGATCAAATATCTATCATGGAAGGTTGTGTCTAACCATAGTTGAAGTTAGTAAAGGTTATCTTAATATCTGTAACCTATTAAACTATATACTATGTACATATTCTACTTCTTTTATCCCCATTTTTGGTTGCATACAGTCACTTGTAAATATATAAATAAGAGTACTCCATGTCTTGTCCAAGCTGACAAGTTTTTAGACAAATAGATGTCCTATCAAATATCTTGGATCTTTTTAAATCCAAGACTGTTTAGATAAAATGAATGTTTCATTTTTGGAAGGGCTTGATTTTAGGAAGGGCAATATTGTCCGTTGTATGACAATATCCTAATTGAACAAATCTGTCTTGCACACTTTCTCGTATAAAGTGATGTTGAATTTCAATTTGCTTTACGCGTGCATGGAGTTGTGGATTTTTGAATAGTGTGATACAACTTTGATTACCAGTTTCTATTATTGTTGGTGATGTTTGAATAAGTGTAAAATAAGCTAATAAACGGCATATCCATACTGCTTCTTTACAAGCTTCATTGGCAGCTTTATATTCCGCATACGTACTCGAAAGGGCAACCATCTATTGGTGTTTGGTGCTCCAGGAAATAGCTCCATTTCCAAGGTAAAATGTACAACTAGAAGTAGATTTGCAGCTACAATTAGCTCTCTTTATACAAGCATTTGATACAACAACTATTTTGTTATAACAGCTAGTTGAAATTAGAACCAATCTTCTCTCTTTCTTATAGCAACATTTGGAGTTCACTCATTTATACCCCCTTTCCATTATGAACAACAACCTCTAAATATAGTAGGCAAAACCATTGCAAATTGAGTTTTAACACCTCTTATTTTTGGGTCTGGGGGACTAAAGGATTAAATCGCAATTTTCGACATTATTTTGACTCTTGTCCACATATTGTTTAACATATTCTTTAGCACTTTCATTGGCACCTCTACTTTAAGGTCTTAAATTAGTACTTTGAACCACATAGTCATGTTGAAAAGAGCCATAATTGTATTATAGTAATAATGATATTTAGAATTATGTTGTGATTAGTATTTCTACCTTATTACAACTATTTGTAAAGAAGCTCACCATTAAATGTAGTCTTCACAACCGCCACTTCCACTACCATAGTTGGTTGCAGTGGAGGATGAAAGACGAAAGATGTTACTCAAAGAATCTCCACTCCCACACTGTAAGTCTTGTTGAACTGTAATAGATTTTTTGCATTCTACAAAGTAAAATATGTGCATGTATGTATGGTTCCCCATTGATGTTTAACCCTTTAAGGCCGATGAGCTTTTTTGGCCTGTGAGGATCTATGAGTGTTCTAGATCATGCAGAATGGCATCTACGTTGTGGTTATATTTCAGAACAAAAATCTACAAACTTGTTTCACGGAAATCACTATAGCTTGTCAATGCTTGCAACGATTGCAGTGGCGATGGTCTCAAAAGATGCCTATCTTCCTCCACCTCTAAGCCATGGTCAATTTTTCCTTTGAGGTGGCCTGTAGCGCTTTCTATGAAGGTTTTTGTCGTGAATTGACCCATATATGGTCGATCGGCCTTAAAGGGTTAAGAGTTAAGAGAGTTCAAAAGCAAATTCATTTAGAATACCACCGACATTCTCCTTCTCTGTATCCTGACTCTTTGTTCCAACTCCCTTCTGGTCCTCCATTCCTACGTCCTCTCCATTTCCCTCTAAATCAATGCTATTTTCTATGCCCTTAAAATCCTCTTTACACTTTATACTTTATTTTAGTAGTGTTAATTTAGATCTTACGATTGAAATGGAAAAAATGACTTAAATCTTTTCTTTTCTACTCTTTCCACTCAAATAAGTAATCTTGGAGTGGTTTTGGTAAAACATAGTCATGGTCCTTTAGGGATTAACTAAAGTTGATAAAAATTGTTGGAGTTGGCTATTAGTGTCACAACAATAATATCATTGATCACATTTAGAATTAGAGTTCATAATTGGTGTTTCAATCACTAAATATTACTATTAGCGTAGTGGATTCTTGGAATTGGATGAAAAATAATTGTTTCCACCAATTACCATCCTCAAAGCCAATTGTCATTCAACAAGCCAATTTTTGCTACTCTATCCTCTAGGAATTAGCTGAGTTTGGCCTTTTTGTCAGACCACGCAGCGTCAACTCAAAAATGTCCAACCTCACTATATAGTGGCCATGGATTCATTATAGTCCTAGGTATGTTTTGTTTGATTGTTTTCACACTCAAATTCACAAAAATTACTACTAGTACAATGATTTGAAATAAAACTTTAGAGTATCCATGTGGAGAATTTTGTTTGTTTCCTTTGCAAAGAAATTGAAGTCCTTATGATTTTGTAAAGAGGAAACCTAAGTAAATTCATATATTAAAATAAAAAGAACACACTTACAAATCCAATTTATTCCACATATTTTTAATTTACTATGAAGATGCTTTTGATAATCCGATGAAAAATCATCCAGATCTTTGAAACTAGTAGAAAATACCACTCCCATGATATTAGGTATTCAACTTGCGTTAGCTAAAAGTGAATCAATTCTAGTAATTTAAATATTGAGAAAGCTAGAATCAAAAGCTCACTTTGCAAACTTCATTTTCCACAAAGTAAAGCTTAAATCCAACAAAGATAATCATCATTCATTAAACAAGAATTGATATAAAAACAACATTTTTACTCTTTGTGATAATCCGTATATTTCTACCAAGTCTAGAAAAAACTTGATGAGCTCAGGAGGTAAGGTTCGCTCCTATTATACGGCTTGTGCGGTAATTACACTCGATCTTCCATTGATTACATTAAGGTAAGCCCCCCTAAAACCGACAAGTTAAGGAATGAGCATATATGGAGAGAGGAGATAATTATTCCAGTATTTTTCAGCGACAGCCAATAGAATTACAAATCCAACCCAAGTGATTTCATGTTTTTCCAATGAAAATTGAATTAGTTATGAATTCTCAAACTATGCAGCCATGTTTAATGGGTGGCCAAGAGTAGGTACCCCCAATAACCAACAACCAAAAGTAAGGGACTTGACTAATAGCAAACCTCCATTTGAAGCTCAGTAGGTGGAAATGGGATGGAAGAAGGTTGGACAAACCCCAACTTTATAGAAGTTGGCTTTGGGTTTTTGTTGGTTATTGGGATGCTTTCCTTATACGGCTTGTGTGGTAGTTTCACTCGATCTTCCATTGACTCCTCCACCACCACCGACAAAAGTGAGCCACGTTCGACCCGGCATAGCCTTAGTCGACGTCTACATCCATTCTCTTTTCATTTATAGTATGTCTTGGTAAACTAGCGGTGTCAGAAGTTTGGCATCTGTTATCCGACCTGGGGTTTCCTCGACCGCTACCGACAGAAGTGAGCCAGGTTCGATTTCCGTAGCCGTTATCGAAGCTCTGCAACGGAAGTAATCGGCGAACTTGGTGAGACCTACGATGTGTAGTAGCATGCTCTTTGAGTTTTTGAAGGATGATCCTGAGTCACAGTTTCGTCTATTGTCGCTGGATGTACATGATCCCGAAATTCCGACAGAGTCTGTTGCGAACTCTTTTCTGGGAAGTCGTACCTGATCAGACCAGTCGTATTTGATTGCTTCTGATATGCATCGAAGAGCAGTTAATGAAGTTGCACCTAGTGAGGTTGTGCCTATAGATACTGGGGGTTGAATCGTTAGGTCATAGTGCAGTGAATGGAAGCATTCACATGAGTATTGATAGTGAGATATCATCTTGTTAAGCGGGAACTTTTGAAGTAGAAGTTCTTAGTGAACGTGGACTGGATTTCTGAGGAGTGGCAACGCTTATAAAACCTAAAATGGTATCTTATTACCTGCAGAGTATTGTTGCACTATTACGAAAGCGAGTAGCGTGTAGTTTTGAGATCATCCGACGTGAAAGACGAGAGTATCATCAAAGGCAGAGGCTCGGCGTTCTTTCAAAGGATGTAGAGGTAAGAAATGTATGCTCTTCCTCATACAGCTCTGGTTCCCTTGATGTGGCTAGCGTCACTTTCATCTGGAGGTAATAGCTCTTCTGAGGTTCCCATCTTGCGTTGTTTTATGCACTGCTATGTTCCTTCAACTGGAAAGCACCCATCTCAATTAATGATATACGTGATGAGTCGTACCATTTGTACAGTCTAGGAATTGCTGTTCCAGCGTTGGTCAGCATCGGGCTTCATGCTGCCAGCGGTGGATTTGTCATGTATCTGGACGAACATGTACTTGTTTGTCCAGATACATGAGAAATCTGATAAACAACACGAGTGGGTTCTAATGAGTTTGCAGAAGTGGATCTCGAAGGTGGCGGCGATCGACGATCGATGCTAATGTGATGAGGATGCACTTCCAGGTAACGCTACGGTTTTCTTTCGAGGACTGATCTCTCGAGATATGCTCAGACTTGTGTTGTAGGGATCCGAGCCTTTGCATGTGGGCGATGAGTAGAACCTGTGGTTTGAGAGGTTTGTGGAAGTGTAGTTCGGGTAGGGTTTGGTAAGCCAAATGCTGGTTTAGGCTTTGCTTAATTTCCTGCTTAGGTGCCTGCTGCATCAATTGGAGTGTGATGGCCGCGGGAGCTGTGTTGGAGGGCTGTAGTCGTCTCAATTGCATGGCAGGGGTTTCTATGTTGCTTGCAAGGTCTGTGAAGTGGGGATATCTATGTTGCTTGGAGGGGAGTAGGTTTCTTGTGTATGTCGATCCAGAAGTGGTTTCTGCTGTTGATTATGTTGGTTTTCGGTTTAGAATGCATCACCCGCATTCGAAACTCACTTTCTCCGTCATAGATGAGCAGGGCTCTGACCCCAGCAATGACCTCTGTTCAGGGGTTCCGCATGGGCGCATCTCCATTTCTAGTCATCGATAAGTGGACAGCAACGAGCTGGGCAGTGACGTCCATTTGAGAGCAGGTGGTTAATTGCGAGGCGGGTCAGGTCTGTACCAAAGTCTCGTTCTCGTGTAGCTTTTGATGTCCCCGAGTTCCCGTCATTTTGCTGTGGATGCGAGTCTGGTGGATAGAGTAGGAAGATCCGAAAAGGGTAGTCGTTGAATTCGCCTGTCTTGACGTCTGTTTAGATTCGTGTGAGTGCAATTCAGCCTCTTAGTTTACTTCTCTCACTTATCAAGCAAAGACTTCTCTTGACAGCAGTACAGCATAGTGAAGGAGTTTGATCATGTCGTGGCCCAACTTATGCTTGGAGTGCGGTAAATAAGGTAGTAAGAAGATGAGGGCTTTTCCACGAAGTTCCTCTTGACCAAGTTCCTCCGGCATTGTGTGTGCATGTTTCAGGTTCCTGCATCTTGGCGTGAGACTGGAGATGGATCGGGGAAAAGACTTACATCCTGGTGTATGTCACTTTGCAGTGTTGATTAATGTAGTCTCGTTTGTAGCATGTTCATCTCACACTTGTGAGTCTAGTGCGATTCTCCTGCAAAACGTATTTTTCTTCATTACTGTGACCCAGCAGTGTTTCAGCGGTGGTGGGACTTGGTGTGACATGTGGATCGTATCTTTGCAGTTGGGCAAGCGTAAAAGGAACGATGAGGGCACGAGTCTGGGCGAGGATGCAACTCCGGACGACGGGTGAGATGCTATATCATTGGATTCCAATATCTGAGTGGAACTTAGAAACTATTTTATGAGGGTGGGAATCTAGGCTGTGACATAGTTGTAGCAGCTTCTGAAGTGGATTGGGTTCCTGCAGAAGTGTGTTAATGCCAGCAGATTCACGATGAGTGTTTCGTTTCTGGATGTTTTGTAGGTAGAAGAGAAGTTCTTATGTGAGATTGTGTCCAATAATGATGACGAAGTTTCTTGAAAAGCCTATTGAGAGCAAGTGTGTCGTGCTTCGGAGCCGAGTCACACTTGTTGAAAGATTCTTGTATGGTGCAGATCATGTTGTCCTCCTTTGCTTCCGAAGCACAAGATCTTTCTTAGTCACAGTGGGAAGCAAAAGTGGTTTGTGGAGAAGTTGTGTGAGGATTTGGAGGCTCGCCATCGTTTTCCATTCTTTGACAAGCGTCCATCAAGCTTGCCGAAGGGTGAGAGATTTCCGAAGTTGATACTGGAAGCTGGTGAACGATGTGAGATGGCGGTGGTGGTTGTGTCGGATGAGTTTTTGACGTCGAAGTGGCCTATGATCGAGTTGAGCACGTTTGTGCGAGCCTTGTCTGGATCGAATCCGGGGTTGAAGATCTTGCCTCTCTTCTTTGGGATGTCGGTAAGTGACCTCGGGAGTCGTTCAAGGCAAGCTGCATGGTTAGAGGTGTGGAATGATTGGGCAAAGGAGGATCCACGGATAAAACCAGGGGAGTTTGAGGGGGCATTGAAGGTGATGCGTTCATTCAACGGCATGGTGTTCAATGGAGACATGAACAATGTTTGGAGGTACGAGAAGGATGTTGTGAGAGAAATTTGTAGTGTGGTTAAAGTGGATGTGAAGTGGGAAGATTCACATGTTCAAGGGCGGTCAAGTATATGTGAGGTAATATTGTGAATTCATGCCCTTGTATCCCACGCTTGGGCTCCTGCTTGTGAATGCCATGAAACGAATGAATTGGATGATGTCTTTGTGATGGTTGTTTTCTGAATGATATTATCATATGAACTTGTATGTTCTGACGTAGAGCCGTGGTGGATGTGGCACGATGTAGGGAACCCGAGAAAAGATCACGGAGACCGTGCCTTCTGAGAGCGGAATACGTGTGTTTGGGTACTATGGCCTGGGTGGCATTGGGAAGACAACAATGTGCAAGACATTGTGCAATGAGTTGTCTGACGAGTTTTCGGGCAAGGTGTGTCACGTTGAATTGGGAGGCACTCAAAGTGTTGAGCAAATGCTGAAAGAATCGGTGAAGAAATTGACAAACACAAGTGAAGAGGAGTTGCAGAGGTTAGACGAGGGTGAGGTAAGGACATCTTATTATGTTGTAGATTTTGGTTGCCTGATATTGTGCTACATGTGCGGAATGTGATATTGGTGTTGTTTGGATGAGGTGTTGCACAGGCATGAGTATGACACTTTGTAATGTGCATATATGTTTGTATTCGATTGAAGAGTATTGAGGATGAATATTGAAAGTAGTTGTGAGTGTTTGAAGTGCCTTTTGTATTTTACAAGCATTGGTTTTAGAATGGTAACGGATACTGGTTCTAACACTGGGCACTCTCTTGTAGACGATGAGTGTCTTGTAGTGAGTTGGAACTATGTGCGTGCACAATGGAGATGGTGGTTGGTGTTATGTTGTTATGCATGGATTAAATAACAGGGGTTCTAATTTGATAGGTTTGATACTTTCTTGTTTGATATGTTATGATGTACTTGTCCACGGACTATTTGGGCACCACTTTGTACGAGCTTGAACAAAAGAGTGGTTATCTGCTTGCATGGTGATGAATGCATGCATCGCATGGGTTCATGTTCTTGATGCTTGTGCAGTGCCGGAACATCTTGATGAATCGTAGTTCTTGGAGGCAAAGGACATTTTTGGCGATTGATAACGTGTGGGACGACGACAAGTCAATGGAGCAAGCGGAAATGTTTCTACAGTACCCAGTTTTCTATGAGGGCAGTGTGGTGATGGTGACGAGTCGTTGTCGAAGGATGCTGATCCGTGTTGGCGTAGAGGAGTCGCATTGCTTTGAGGTGCCGGAACTTGTGGATGAGGATGCGAGGAAATTGTTTTTGTATCATGTTGCTGGAGGGGAACAATTTGGCAATGATGGGGACAATGTGGTGATTGACAAATGCATTTCACGTTGTCGGTTTCAGAAGAGCGAGACACAAGGTTATCATTATCTTCTGTTAGCCTTGAAGGTGTTGGGAGTGCATCTTAGACGGTGCGGAGCTAGTCCATTGAAATGGTTGGAGGGCTTACGAGAAGTGAGAGATTTCAATCGCTTTGTGGGAGACAATCCTGTGTTTAGCATCATCAGGCTTAATTTTGATCGGCTTTCAGTGCAATTGCAAGCAGTGTTCATGGATGTAGCTGTGTTTTGGCACGATGAGGTTGTAAACTGGAGGGAAAGGGAATATGTTGATGGTTCGGGATATTTCAATAGTTTGAGTGTTTTCCATCCGCAGAAGTTGCAAGATACTCAAAGCCAGATATGATAATGGCCTTATAGAAGCGCATGTTTGGAGTGGGTATGTGCATGTTGAGAGGATGGCACTTTGGTTTAGAGTGGATGTGTATGGTATGGTGGATTGTGCCTTGATGTTGGAGTATTTACAAGAATGGTATGTTGGTGAAGGCATGTTCTTTAGAGGAGTTTTAAGACAATGGTGTGTGGGGTCTTTGTGAGTGCAGTTACAAGAGTTGAAGGAAAGGGGTTTGTTGGAGGATGTGAACATGGAGTCCGAGAGTGTGAGCATCCACGATCTGTATAAGGAGTTTGCAGTGATGGAAGCAGAAGTCAATAGTTCCGAGGGTTTGAACAATCGAAAGTGGTTGTGGTATGAGGGATATCTCTCAGATTTGGAGAGGTCTCCATCTGGTGGATATTGGGAGAACTTGAGTCGGATGCAACTGAGTATGATGGGTGCAGATGGAGATGTTTTGAACTTGGGGGGAATTCAGTGGAGATATTTTTCAAACCTCGTGGTGTTGAGTCTCACTTTATCTTGAAAGATAGAGGGGATTCTGAATCTGGAGGGGCTTCGATGCTTGAGAAGCTTAAGATTATATTGTCGTAGTTCTATTGATG
This sequence comes from Bryoerythrophyllum caledonicum, assembly GCA_963971425.1. Classification (NCBI taxonomy): domain Eukaryota; kingdom Viridiplantae; phylum Streptophyta; class Bryopsida; order Pottiales; family Pottiaceae; genus Bryoerythrophyllum; species Bryoerythrophyllum caledonicum. The sequence continues at coordinate 9,818,219 of OZ020524.1, forward strand.
GAGTTGACGGTCTCAAAGACCTGAAGAACTTTGTGTATTTCGAGTGGAAGGGCTCCTTCTTGTTTGAGTATTCAGAATCGGCATCTTTGGGAGAACTACCGGCATCTATCAAAATTCTATGTATTGAACATGTCAATGTATGTGTAAGGAAGGACAGGTTTGATCGTTGTAAGAACTTGTTGGAGCTCTCACTTGAAAGATTAGGAGCGAGGGGTCGCATCGATTTGAGGCAGTGCACATCTCTATGGAGTGTTTTCCTCAAGCGGATTATTGGGTTGGAAATCTTATTGGTTCCCTCCAACTTGCAATCTTCCTTGCAATCACTGGTGATAATTGATTGTGTCAATTTGAGTGGTGTTTCAGGGTTTCAATCCCTACGAAAGTCCAAGAAGTCGACTCATTTGGAAGGAGTAAAGGGTCTTACGGCTTTGCGGTGTGTTAGGCTTATTGATTGTATCTCGTTGTTGCGGTTGCCGGACTTGAGTAACTCGACAAAACTGGAGAGCCTTGACTTATTTCGGAGCGAGATTGAGTTGCATGAGGAAGACATAAAACTGCTTGCTGCGTTGCCGAGGTTGGGTTTGGTCCGAATTTGGTCGGAATGGATCACTGAGACAATCGACTTGGACCCGGTCAGGCGGAAGGTGTTGATTACCAATGAGCGTGATGGTAGTCTGGCGGAAGAGAGAGATCTTGAAACGCTTCCCATCCAACTCCGTTCTTATGGATTGGCTGAATTTCCCAATAAATATCTTTGACTTTCTTCACCGGTGTTGTGGTGGTTGAGTGTCGGTAATAGATTGATTTTCTTTTGGGCATGTTTGGTGGATATTTGTCACGATAAAAGTCTAGCTTTCAACTGCGGATGCAGATATTTGGACGCCTGTAGAGTAGATGAACGGAGAATTATCTGATTCTGTTGGTGCGTCTTAAACTTAGTTGGTCCCTCTAGTGTTGGTCATTTTTGGATAAAGTTCACTTCAAGGAGAAGGGGTGAAATGAAAGCAAGAGATGGTGATGTGATGAGGTTGTGTTAGATTTCCACAAACATTGTATTGCATTGTTAATCTGTTTCTATCAATACCAAAGATTAATAATACATCATTGTACGTTAAGGTGTTATCAACATCTATCATGGATGGTTGTGTCTAACCATAGTTGAAGATAGTGAAGGTTATCTTAATATATGTAACCTATTAAACTATATAATATATATATATATTCTACTTCTATTACTCCCATTTGTGGTTGCATATAGTCATTTGTAAATATATAAATAAGTGCAGTCCATGTCTTGTCCAAGCTGGCCAAGTTTTTAGACAAATAGATGTCCTATCAAATATCTTGGATCTTTTTAAATCCAAGACCGTTTAGATAAAATGAATGTTTCATTTTTGGAAGGGCTTGATTTTAGGAAGGGTAATATTGTCCGTTGTATGACAATATCCTAATTGAACAAATCTGTCTTGCACACTTTCTCGTATAAAGTGATGTTGAATTTCAATTTGCTTTACGCGTGCATGGAGTTGTGGATTTTTGAATAGTGCGATACAACTTTGATTACCAGTTTCTATTATTGTTGGTGATGTTTGAATAAGTGTAAAATTAGCTAATAAACAGCGTATCCATATTGCTTCTTTACAAGCTTCATTGGCAGCTTTATATTCCGCATACGTACTCAAAAGGGCAACCATCTATTGGGGTTTGGTACTCCAGGAAATAGCTCCATTTCCAAGGTAAAATGTACAACTAGAAGTAGATTTGCAGCTACAGTTAGTTCTCTTTCTACAAGCATTTGATACAACAACAATTTTGTTATAACAGCTAGTTGAAATTAGAACCAATCTTCTCTCTTTCTTACAGCAACATTTGGAGTTCACTCATTTATACCCCGTTTCCATTATGACAGCCTCTCAGTACAACAACCTCTAAATATAGTAGGCAAAACCAACGAGACTATTGCAAATTGAGTTTTAACACCTCTTATTTTTGGGTATGGGGACTAAAGGATTAAATCGCAATTTCTGACATTATTTTGACTCTTGTCCACATTTTGATTATCATATTCTTCAGCACTTTCATTGGCACCTCTACTTTAAGGCCTTAAATTAGTACTTTGAACCACATAGTCATGTTGAAAAGAGCCATAATTGTACTATAGTAATAATGATATTTAGAATTATGTTGTGATTAGTATTTCTACCTTATTACAACTATTTGTAAAGAAGCTCACCATTAAATTTAGACTTCACAACCGCCACTTCCACTACCATAGTTGGTTGCAGTGGAGGATGAAAGACGAAAGATGTTACTCAAAGAATCTCCACTCCCACACTGTAAGTCTTGTTGAACTGTAATAGATTTTTTGCATTCTACAAAGTAAAATATGTGCATGCATGTATGGTTCCCCATTGATGTTTAACCCTTTAAGGCTGATGAGCATTTTTGGCCTCTGAGGATCTATGAGTGTTCTAGATCATGCAGAATGGCATCTACGTTGTGGTTACATTTCAGAACAAAAATCTACAAACTTGTTTCACGGAAATCACTATAGCTTGTCAATGCTTGCAACGATTGCAGTGGCGATGGTCTCAATAGATGCCCATCTTCCTCCACCTCTAAGCCATGGTCAATTTTTCCTTTGAGGTGGCCTGTATCGCTTTCTATAAAGGTTTTTGTCCTAAATCGACCCATATATGGTGGATCGGCCTTAAAGGGTTAAGAGTTAAGAGAATTCAAAGGCAAATTCATTTAGAATACCACCGACATTCTCCTTCTCTGTATCCTGACTCTTTGTTCCAACTCCCTTCTCGTCCTCCATTCCTACGTCCTCTCCATTTCCCTCTTAATCAATGCTCTTTTCTATGTCCTTGAAATCTTCTTTACACTTTATACCTTATTTTAGTAGTGTAAATTTAGATCTTACGATTGAAAATGGAAAAAATGACTTAAATCTTTTCTTTTCTACTCTTTCCACTGGAATAAGTAATCTTGGAGTGGTTTTGGTAAAACATAGTCATGGTCCTTTAGGGATTAACTAAAGTTGATAAAAATTGTTGGAGTTGGCTATTAGTGTCACAACAATAATATCATTGATCACATTTAGAGTTAGAGCTCATAATTGGTGTTTGAATCACCAAATATTACTATTAGCGTAGTGGATTCTTGGAATTGGATGAAAAATAATTGTTTCCACCACTTACCATCCTCAAAGCCAATTGTCATTCAACAAGCCAATTTTTGCTACTCTATCCTTTAGGAATTAGCTGAGTTTGGCCTTTTTGTCAGACCACGCAGCGTCAACTCAAAAATGTCCAACCTCACTATATAGTGGCCATGGATTCATTATAGTCCTAGGTATGTTTTGTTTGATTGTTTTCACACTCAAATTCACAAAAATTACTACTAGTACAATGATTTGAAATAAAACTTTAGAGTATCCATGTGGAGAATTTTGTTTGTTTCCTTTGCAAAGAAATTGAAGTCCTTACGATTTTGTAAAGAGAAAACCTAAGTAAATTCATATATTAAAATAAAAAGAACACGCTTACAAAACCAAGTTATTCCACATATTTCTGATTTACTATGAAGATGCTTTTGATAATTCGATGAAAAATCATCCAGATCTTTGAAACTAGTAGAAAATGATATTAGGTATTCAACTTGCATTAGCTGAAAGTGAATCAATTCTGTTAATTTAAAAATCGTGAAAGCTAGAATCGAAAGATCACTTTATGAACTTCATTTTCCGCAAAGTAAAGCTTAAATCCAACAAAGATAATCATCATGTATTAAACAAGAATTGGTGTAAAACGAACATTTTTACTCTATGTGATAATCTGTATTTTTCTACCAAGCGTAGAAAAAACTTGATGAGCTCAGGAGGTAAGGTTTGCTCCTATTATACGGCTTGTGCGGTAATTACACTCGATCTTCCATTGATTACATTAAGGTAAGCCCCCCTAAAACCGACAAGTTAAGGAATGAGCATATATGGAGAGAGGAGATAATTATTCCAGTATTTTTCAGCGACAGCCAATAGAATTACAAATCCAACCCAAGTGATTTCATGTTTTTCCAATGAAAATTGAATTAGTTATGAATTTTCAAACTGTGCAGCCATGTTTAGTGGGTGGCCAACAGTAGGTACCCCCAATAACCAACAACCAAAAGTAAGGGACTTGACTAATAGCAAACCACCATTTGAAGCTCAGTAGGTGGAAATGGGATGGAAGAAGGTTGGATACTGTATACCCCAACTTTATAGATGTTGGCTTTGGGTTTTTGTTGGTTATTGGGAGGCTTTCCTTATACGGCTTGTGTGGTAGTTTCACTCGATCTTCCATTGATTCCTCCACCGCTACCGACAAAAGTGAGCCACGTTCGACGTCTACATCCATTCTCTTTTCATTTATACTATGTCTTGGTAAACTTGCGGTGTCAGAAGTGGCGCGGACAGGACGTCCCCCACGCTCGGACTTACCCGAGGTGGGCCCCCGTCATAATTGCATGGGTTCATTTTTCTGGCCCTCCCATTTTGGGGGGGTCAGAGGCTTTTTTTGGCTTTTTTTTTTACAAAATTGGGGCCTACGGCTCCAGTTTAGACTGCAGGTCCCCCTTTGGCTAAATTTAGGCCCCCATTCAAAAACAAAATAGGGGCCAGGTTTTGGCCCCACCACCGCATCCCCACCCGGTAAGTCCAAGCGTGGGGATGTCCTGTCAAATCGGTCAGAAGTTTCGCATCTGTTATATGACTTGGGGTTTCCTCGACCGCTACCGACAGAAGTGAGCCAGGTTCGATTTCCGTAGCCTCAATCGAAGCTCTGCAACGGAGGTAATCGGCGAGCTTGGTGAGACCTGCGATGTGTAGTAGCATGCTCTTTGAGTATTTGAAGGATGATCTTGAGTCACAGTTTCGTCTATTGTCGCTGGATGTACATGATCCCGAAATTCCGACAGAGTCAGTTGCGAGCCCTTTACTGGGGAGACAGTACCTGATCAGACCGGTCGTATTAGATTGCTTCTGATATGCATCGAAGAGCAGTTAATGAAGTTGCACAAGTGAGGTTGTGCCTACAGATACTGGGGGTTGAATCGTTAGGTCATAGTGCAGTGAATGGAAGCATTCACATGAGTATTGATAGTGAGAAATCATCTTGTTAGCGGCAGCTTTTGAAGTAGAAGTTCTTAGTGAACGTGGACTGGATATCTGAGGAGTGGCAACGCTTATGAAACCTAAAATGGTATCTTATCATGCAGAGTATTGTTGCACTATTACGAATTCGAGTAGAGTGTAGTTTTGAGACCATCCGACGTGAAAGACGAGAGTATCATCAAAGGCAGAGGTAAGAAATGTATGCTCTTCCTCATACAACTCTGGTTCCCTTGATGTGGCTAGCGTCACTTTCATCCGGAGGTAATAGCTCTTCTGAGGTTCCCATCTTGCGTTGTTTTATGCACTGCTATGTTCCTTCAACTGGAAAGCGCCCATCTCAATTCATGTTACACGTGATGAGTCGTACCATTTGTACAGTCTAGAAATTGATGTTCCAGCGTTGGTCAGCATCGGGCTTCGTGCTGCCAGCGGTGGATTTGTCATGTATCTGGACGAACATGTACTTGTTTGTCCAGATACATGAGAAATCTGATAAACAACACGGGTGGGTTCTAATGAGTTTGCAGAAGTGGATCTCGAAGGTGGCGGCGATCGGCGATCGATGCTGAAGTGATGAGGATGCACTTCTAGGTAACGGTTTTCTTTCCAGGACTGATCTCTCGAGATATGCTCAGACTTGTGTTGTACGGATCCGAGCCTTTGCATGTGGGAGATGAGTAGAACCTGTGGTTTGAGAGGTCTGTCGATTGACAGGTCTGTGGAAGTTTAGTTCGGGCAGGGTTTGATAAGGCAAATGCTGGTTTAGGCTTTGCTTATTTCCTGCTGAGATGCCTGCTGCATCAATTGGAGTGTGATGGCCGCGGGAGCTGTGTTGGAGGGCTGTAGTCGTCTCAAATGCATGGCAGGGGTTTCTATGTTGCTTGCAAGGTCTGTGAAGTGGGGATTTCTATGTTGCTTGGAGGGGAGTAGGCTTCTTGTGTACGTCGATCCAGAAGTAGTTTCTGCTGTTGATTATGTTGGTTTTCGGTTTAGAATGCATCACCCGCATTCGAAACTCACTTTCTCCGTCACAGATGAGCAGGGCTCGGACCCCAGCAATGACCTCTGTTCAGGGGTTCCGCACGGGCGCATCTCCATTTCTAGTCATCGATAAGTGGACAGCAAGGAGCTGGCGATGGGCAGTGACGTCCATTTGAGAGCAGGTGGTTTATTGCGAGGCGGGTCAGGTCTGTACCAAAGTCTCGTTCTCGTGTAGCTTTTGATGTCCCTGAGTTCCCGTCATCTTGCTGTGGATACACGTCTGGTGGATAGAGTTGGAAGATCCGAAAAGGGTAGTCGTTGAATTCGCCTGTCTTGACGTCTGTTTAGATTCGTGTGCGTGGAATTCAGTCTCTTAGTTTACTTCTCTCACTTATCAAGCAAAGACTTTTCTTGACAGCAGTACAGCATAGGGAAGGAGTTTGATCATGTCGTGGCCCAACTTATGCTTGAAGTGCGGTAAATAAGGTAGTAAGAAGGTGAGGGCTTTTCCACGAAGTTCCTCTTGACCAAGTTCATCTGGCATTGTGTGTGCATGTTTCAGGTTCCTGCATCTTGGCGTGAGACTGGAGATGGATCGGGGAAAAGACTTACATCCTGGTGTATGTCACTTTGCAGTGTTGATTAATGTAGTCTCGTTTGTAGCATGCTCACCTCACACTTGTGAGTCTAGTGCGATTCTCCTGCAAAACGTATTTTTCTTCAGTACTGTGACCCAGCAGTGTCTCAGCGTTGGTGGGACTTGGTGTGACATGTGGATCATTTCTTTGCAGTTGGGCAAGCGTAAAAGGAACGATGAGGGCACGAGTCTGGGCGAGGATGCAACTCCGGACGACGGGTGAGATGCTAAATCATTGGATTCCAATATCTGAGTGGAACTTAGAAATTATTTTATGAGAGTGGGAATCTAGGCTGTGACATAGTTGTAGCAGCTTCTGAAGTGGATTGGGTTCCTGCAGAAGTGTGTTAATGCCAGCAGATTCACGATGAGTGTTTCATTTCTGGATGTATTGCAGCTAGATAGAAACGGTTGCCGAAATGAAGTTCTTATGTCAGATTGTGTCCAATACGTATGACTTGGTTTTATAAAAAGCTTATTTTGAGCAAGTGAGTCGTGCTTCGGAGACGATTCTCACTTGTTGAAAGATTCTTGTATGGTGCAGATCATGTTGTCCTCCTTTGCTTCCGAAGCATAAGATCTTTCTTAGTCACAGTGGGAAGCAAAAGTGGTTTGTGGAGAAGTTGTGTGAGGATTTGGAGGCTCGCCATCGTTTTCCATTCTTTGACAAGCGTCCATCAAGCTTGCCGAAGGGTGAGAGATTTCCGAAGTTGATACTGGAAGCTGGTGAACGATGTGAGATGGCGGTGGTGGTTGTGTCGGAGGAGTTTTTGACATCGAAGTGGCCTATGATCGAGTTGAGCACGTTTGTGCGAGCCTTGTCTGGATCGAATCCGGGGTTGAAGATCTTGCCTCTCTTCTTTGGGATGTCGGTAAGTGACCTCGGGAGTCGTTCAAGGGAAGCTGCATGGTCGAAGGTGTGGAAAAAGTGGGCGAGGGAGGATCCACGGATCAAATTAGCGGATCTGAAGGAGGCATTGAAGGTGATGCGTTCATTCAACGGCATGGTGTTCAATGGAGACATGAACAATGTTTGGAGGTACGAGAAGGATGTTGTGAGAGAAATTTGTAGTGTGGTTAAAGCGGATGTGAGGTGGGAGGATTCACATGTTCAAGGGCGGTCAAGTATATGTGAGGTAATATTGTGAATTCATGGCCTTGTATCCCACGCTTGGGCTCGTGCTTGTGAATGCCATGAAACGAATGAATTGGATGATGTCTTTGTGATGGTTGTTTTCTGAATGATAATATCATATGAACTGGTATGTTCTGACGTAGAGCCGTGGTGGATGTGGTATGATGTAGGCAACCCGAGAAAAGATCACGGAGACCGTGCCTTCTGAGAGCGGAATACGTGTGTTTGGGTACTATGGGATGGGTGGCATGGGGAAGACAACAATGTGCAAGACATTGTGTAATGAGTTGTCTGACGAGTTTTCGGGCAAGGTGTGTCACGTTGAATTGGGAGGCACTCAAAGTGTTGAGCAGATGCTGAAAGAAATGGTGAAGAAATTGACAAACACAAGTGAAGAGGAGTTGCAGAGGTTAGACGAGGGTGAGGTAAGGACATCTTATTATGTTGTAGATTTTGGTTGCCTGACATTGTGCTACATGTGCGGAATGTGATATTGGTGTTGTTTGGATGAGGTGTTGCACGGGCATGAGTATGACACTTGTAATGTGCATATCTGTTTGTATTCGATTGAAGAGTATTGAGGATGAATATTGAAAGTAGTTGTGAGTGTTTGAAGTGCCTTATGTATTTTACAAGCTTTAGTTTTAGAATAGTAACCGATACTGGTTCTAACACTGGCCACTCTCTTATACAGGCACCACTTTGTACCAGCTTGAACAAAAGAGTGGTTATCTGCTTGCATGGTGATGAATGCATGCATGGCATGGGTTCATGTTTTTTGATGCTTGTGCAGTGCCGGAACATCTTGATGAATCGTAGTTCTTGGAGGCAAAGGACATTTTTGGCGATTGATAACGTGTGGGACGACGACAAGTCAATGGAGCAAGCGGAAATGTTTCTACAGGACCCAATTTTCTGTGAGGGCAGTGTGGTGATGGTGACGAGTCGTTGTCAAAGGACGTTGATCCGTGTTGGCATAGAGGAGTTGCATTGCTTTGAGGTGCCGGAACTTGGGGATGAGGATGCGAGGAAGTTGTTTTTGCATCATGTTGCTGGAGGGAAGCAATTTGGCAATAAGGGGGACAATGTTGTGATTGACGAATGCATTGCACGTTGTCGATTTCTGAAGAGCGAGACACAAGGTTATCACTATCTTCCGTTAGCCTTGAAGGTGTTGGGAGTGCATCTTAGACGGTGCGGACTTAGTCCATCGAAATGGTTGGAGGGCTTACAAGAAGTGAGAGATTTCAATCGCTTTGTGGGAGACAATCCTGTGTTTAGCATCCTCAGGCTTAATTTTGATCGACTTTCAGTGCAATTGCAAGCACTGTTCATGGATGTAGCTGTGTTTTGGCGAGTAGAGTTCGATTGTGGGGGGTGTCGGGATTATGTTGTGATCATGGAGTCCGAGAGAGTGAGCATCCACGATCTGTTTAAGGACTTCGCAGCGATGGAAGCAAGAATGCATAGTTCTGTTGTGGATTATGGGTATTTCAGCAGTTTGAGTGGTGTCCATCGGCAGAAGTTGCAAGATACTCAAAGCCAGGTATGATTATGCATGTTTGGAGTGGGTATGTGCATGTTGAGAGGATGGCACTTTGGTTAGAGTGGATGTATGGTATGGTGGGTTGTGCCTTGATGTTGCAGTTTTTACAAGAATGGTATGTTGGTGAAAGCATGTTCTTTAGAGGAGTTTTAAGACAATGGTGTGTGGGGTCTTTGTGAGTGCAGCTACAAGAGTTGAAGGAAAGGGGTTTGTTGGAGGATGTGAACATGGAGTCCGAAAGAGTGAGCATCCACGATCTGTATAAGGAGTTTGCAGCGATGGAAGCAATAATGAATAGTTCTGAGGGTTTGATCAATCGAAAGTGGGTGTGGTATGAGGGATATCTCTCAGATTTGGAGAGGACTCCATCTGGTGGATGTTGGGAGAACTTGATTCGGATGCGATTCAACTTGTTGGGTGTGGATGGTGATGTTTTGAACTTGGAGGGAATTCAGTGGAGATATTTTTCGAACCTTGTGGTGTTGAGTCTCACTTTATCTGGGAAGATAGAGGGGGTTTTGAACCTGGAGGAGCTTCGATGCTTGAGAAGCTTAAGATTATCGTGTGGTTGGTCTATTGATGGAGTTGACGGCCTCAAAGACCTGAAGAACTTTGTGTATTTCGAGTGGAAGGGCTCCTTCAAGTATGAGTATTTGGAATTGGTATCTTTGGGAGAACTACCGGCATCTATCAAAATTCTATGCATTGATTATGCTGATGTATGTGTAAGGAGCGACATGTTTGATCGATGTAAGAACTTGTTGGAGCTCTCACTTGATGGATTACGAGCAACGGGTCGCATCGATTTGAGGCGGTGCACATCTCTACGGAGTGTTTTTCTCCAGCAAATTATTGGGTTGCAAACCTTACTGGTTCCCTCCAACTTACAATCTTCCTTGCAATCACTGGTGATAATTGGTTGTGTCGAATTGAGTGGTGTTTCGGGGTTTCATGCCTTGGATTGCCTACATACTTTGTCTCTAACAAAGTGTGAGAAATTGGCTCATTTGGAAGGAGTAGAGGGTCTTACGGCTTTGGGGTGTGTTGGTCTTATTGATTGTTCGGCGTTGTCGCGGTTGCCGGACTTGAGTAACTCAACAAAATTGGAGAGCCTTGATGTTTTGGGGAGCGGGATTGAGTTGCATGAGGAAGACATATAATTGCTTGTTGCGTTGCCGCGGTTGAATTTGGTCAGAATCTGGTGGAAATCACTTTTACAGAAAATTGACTTGGACCCGGTGAGGCGGAAGGTGTTGATATTTGGGAAGCGTGAGCATGACGGTTGGTTGGTGGAAGAGAGAGATCTTGAAACGCTTTCCATGCAACTCCGTTCTTATGGATTGGCAGTATATTCAGGAGCTAATGAGCAATATCCCAGTTTCAACTGATGTATGACTCTTTTCACCGATACTGTGGTGGTTGAGTGTCGGTGATAGATAGATTTTCTTTGGCCCTAGTTAGTGGAAGGAGTCCGGATAAGGAGGTTGGGATGAAGACAGAGTGAGCTCCGAAAATTTTGGTGAGGGAGGGTGAGACTTAGTTTCAAACAACAAGATTGTGGGCACCAAGAGGTGGCTGACCTTGGTGAGAGCTTACCACACGTCTTAGTTTGAAAGGAAGGGAAGGCTGGGACGCAGACTTTGTTGGAAAGAGCTCGCAAAACTTTTAGATCTGGGGTTTGTGGAGTGTATGGAGGACTAGATCTTAGATCTATTGTGTGCATTTACTGAGAAGCATGGGAGCAAGTGTTGGCACAGAGATCTAGATTAGTCTCTTGCAAGAAGATCTATCCCAGATCTAATAGTTGGTTACCAGATCTGTAGACTTCCCTGTTAGTCGTCACACCTCCCAAACCAATTATTCACTTTACATCATTACAAGACAAGGCATACAAGCAGCAACAACGCATCCACAACCTTGGTGAACGACACTTCAGCAGAAGCAGGCAACAACACCACATCAGCAGCCGCAGACAAGAAGGAAACAAACGACTTAGCCATATCAGTAAGCTTTCTCAAATACTTGAATTTCATTTTCTCGTATTAACACATTAGATCTGTTGCAGCGTATACAACATTAACAAAACAATATTTGAAGTACAAGTTTCTTAGTACTATAACCTAACAAACAACTTAGACCGTCACTAGTGATAATACTAGCCTAAACTAACTAAGCTAACCTAACCCTAGATCACAAAAAACCCTGAGCACACACATAGAGAATTGCGCATCCATAGTATTGCGCGGAAGCGCTGCACATTTTTCTGGAAATCTACAGGTATATAGGACATCCAGGAGCATCAGCCCACAGCTCGGACAGTTGATCTGCGAGAGATCTGGAAGCTGCTTCCGAAAGGAGACCTACAGACCAACAACAACAAGACAACGACAAGCATCGCAGGAGCACGCAAAACCAAGAAGACAACTCAGAAACAAAACAGAGGTAAGTATACCTGTTAAACACTTAGCTCCTATCAATCTACACAACCCTTCTCTCCCTGCAACAAGATCCTTTTCCTTCCACCCTCCCTTCCTCCTCCCCCTCTCTGCAACAAGACCCTTTCCCATTCAAACAACCTCCCTACACCCCCCTCTTATTCCCTACCCTCATCCCCCTCCAGCCCCCTCTTCACACATAGACCTCTACCACACATTAGATCTCCCCTCCCCACCCAACATCCAACCTCCCCGGCGCAAGGAACTGACCTGAAAGGAAAACCTAACAGTCTGTGAGAAAACTGTGACCCCCCCTGGTAGCCAAACTCTCCAGCACGAAGGTCCTACGCAGTTAAGAAACCCCCGCGCTCCAACTTACAAGCCCTGCAAACCAACAACAAGATAGAGATCAGAGGCCACCAGCACACCTAAGGCGGAAGGACGAGAGCAACAGAGTACCGCTAGACAGGACAAGAAAGTGCGCCTCTCACAGGAGGAACGGACACAGAGTCCCTCACAGGAAGCGCACGCACATTACCCACAGGAGGCGCGAGCACACTCCCGAAAGACGGCCTCATAGGCGGCGCGAGCAGGCGGCCTCAAAGGCGGTGCAAGCACACTCCCACAGCCGGCACAACTACACCCCCACAGGCGAAACACGATCAGGCAGCAACACAGGCGGAAAGACACCGCTCACCCCCGCAGACTCGCGAGCACACAGAAGAAACCACTACACCCAAACCCCCCGACACTGTAAGACAACAAAACGACGAGCAAGGATTATCCGGGCCAGTCCATTAAGTGCGATAGGCGAGGCTCATCAAACGAAGGACAAATACACATTGAAGGGCAAGAGCAGACAAGAGCACAACGACGAAAGCAACAACACAACCAGGGTCAGCACACAAGACAGGAGTAACCAGCAAGAAGGAAAAAGACCAAGAGTCGACACAGGAGGAACAAGACTGTGAATCCACACAGTCGTGCGTGAGACTGTAAGGACAGACCCCCCCTACAATCTTACGCCAGTAACGGTCACTAATCAGCGACCTCACGCTAGCGACTCCCCACTAGTGACCACTCAACCACGACCTCCCCCCCAGTGACCCCCTCCTGCGACCTACCTCTCCTCACAACCCCCTCCTCCACCTCTCCACAACCTCTCTCCTGCGACCTCCCTCTCTTCCCAACCCCCTTCTCTAACCACCAGGGATCCTCTCCCATCTCATGTGACCTTCCAATACCACCCTTCCTCCTACCTGAGACCTTCTCTCTCCCGTAATTGTAACCTCCCTCTATTACCTAAACACTCTTGGACAAGACTAGGGAAAAAATCCAGGACAAGAGACCTTCACCAGGTAGTTTCCAAACCAACGACCCCACCTATAATGGACGCCATGGACACCGAGCACCCCCGCCAAGGTGTTATGAAGAACACGGAAATTGAAGGGATAGTCTCAATGGCAAATGGAGGTCCAACCCCACCCAAAAAAGCTAGAGGTAATTATCCCACCCCCATCCAGGTCTCCATCCCCGACCTCTCCTCATTTCGATTTTGGTTGGGCTTTTCCACTATGGAAAAGCTTGCCATAGATGCAGGACATGAGCCCCTATTCAGTGGAGAGAGCGTTAGAGACATGATCACTCGTGGAGTACCCAAAGAAGAAGCAGACGAGGCTCTTGGCGCCGAGGTGGCCTACCCTAGGATCCCCCAAGTCTTATACTCTCAAGTGCGCAACGACAACATTGAGGGCCAACACTACAACCTCACACAAGTACCATTCGATATCCCTACACACCCCATCACTGGACTCTCCTATGATTTCCATGTGGCAATTCACTTCGAATTGCCACCACATCCTATGTACCATGATGATGTGAAGAGGCTAGCCCTCGCTAGGCTCGAACACATGAAAATACCATTAGGCACTAACCTAATGGACCCCATGGCCGTTCTATGCAAAGGGGTCAAAAAAGAGGGACAAAAGGGTATATGATCAGGCACTATCAAACTACACCTCCTTAGGCCAGAGGTAGATGCTATTGCCCTCCTTCGAGGCACTAGATACTTCATTCTACATCTAGATCCCATAGGCCAGGCCTCCTTAGGGAAAGTGCAAAACTTTCCATGTAGTAGCAAGGAAGAATCTATCAGTGCGAATTAAGAGTGAATCTCTCAAAGGTATGACTGCCCACACCCTCTTCCAGGATGTGGTGACAAACAGTTTCTCGAGAAACTTAGAATTCGAGGTCACAGATGTACAGAAGGTACAGGAGGATTCACACGCCTTTATAGTTGCCCCAACCCCTCAACAGGCTAAAAAATTTGAGCTAAACCAAATTACTACGCACCATAAGGTGATACCGGCGCATGCTAGTGGCTCTGGAGGCCTCTCTCCAGTTGATAGAGCCAAGAAGGACGCATTGACGGTCACTCTTTCCCATCTCCCCATCCTTATGAGCGTGGCAGAAACCATAGAAGCCATTCACCAAACCTTCGAGACCAAAAATATCATCTCCCTATGGTTCCACAGACAGCAGAGAGGAATGCACAATGGCACTGCCAATGTGCAATTCCCCAACCCCATCATTTACCGTCAATTTCTACACAAGACATTCACGATAGGGCGACATCAAGTGGAGATTTCTCCCCACCGCCGAAGCCTCAAAGGTGATGACCCACCTACCACCAAATTATTGGAGAAGTGGGGCTTTAATGACATCAATAAAGCTCTCGTAAACACCGTGGCGTCTCTCCAAGCTACCCCAGCTCCTGCAAGCATTACCAGGTCAGAAATGACCTCCATTATAGATGCAGGCAACAAGAGATTGCGTCAAGAGCTCTCCACCCTCAGAGAAGACATCATCAAGGATACAAAGGCCTACACCGATAACCGCACCAGTGAGTTACAGGCAAAGCTCTCAAACGTTGAGCAGCTGATGACCTCTGCACTGATGGCTATGCAACAAATCACAGGATCACGGCCACCAACTGTCCCTGCCTTAGAGGACCACTCAAACGTGGATTGATCAAGGACTACAGCCAAAGATATCACCACCATGGCACCGCAAGGATGAACAAGGTTAGCACCTCTCCCCCCCATATTCTCCAATTCTCTCCTAACATCCACCTAGTCATTGAAAATATTATCCTCTCTAGTATGTCCTCTCTCCCTCACTACAATACACTAGTTAGGACTGTCACAACTACAACAGTAATATCCCCCACACCAATAGAGCTCGATGTAAACTTCCTATGTCTCCACTCTCTCTCTTTGCCCTTACTAATGAAATACCATTCCACTACTATAGTGGCAATATACTCTAGCCTTACCATAGTATCTACCCCACTCTCACTAGTCACCTTCTACTCTAGACATATTCTCTACGCTTATTACCTTTGCTACAAAGTGCTTACAACTAATTGCATGACTTGGAAACCATATGGTAGATACATGTATTGGTCTTGGGGTTTCACCTCATATATATATAAACATTGTCATTGCATATACCATTACGGTATGAATATATTTTGGGAAAACACACACAAAATACACACACTCAACACTCATACACCACTACCACGGCTTTACATCAAAAATACACCCAATACACCCACACACAACACACTAGCCCTACTCACACACACATCTCCAACTAATAAAAACAATTACTACCTTGCATATCACCTCTTGTACTCACTCCCCAAAACCACAAACAAACAAACTATTACCAATATATACTCACCTCAAAAAATCAAAATAATTGCATATACAACTACATTCATACATGCACACAAACACATCAAGACAAACACACAAAAAAAACACATAAATACATATACACACTCAAATAAACATACTCCCTACAATACACACACACACACATAAACACAACAACCACCACATACAAAAAAAGATGCAAAAATACAAGTCAATATCTACACATTAAGACAGACACAAACCAAAGTACAAAAACAAACACCAAACTAATTAACAAAAACAACATACAAAACAATACACCAAAACAAAATAACAAACCAAAGAAAACCAACCCAAGAGAAACCCACTCAAAAGAAAGAAAACATAAAAATCACATCCTTCCATACAAGGATAAAATCACAAACAAAACAAAAAAATATACCAAAAAAAGTGAAAAAGATATTAAACATAATAACAAACCATCACATTATAAACTACTACTAATACTTGGAGGAGACATAGAAACCAATCCAGGACCTATGCCAAATGTACTAAAAAGACACCCAACACAACACAAAAAGAATGCCAAACTATATTTCATACCAAACACAATAAAACTACAACCGGAATATAGACATATTGCCAAAACATTTGCACCTCTACTAAAAACCACACATACACTACACCTATCATACGCCAACACGCATCCACACATTATTCAATACATACAACAACAAAACGAACACCCCTCGCCACATATCCTATACGCCATTGTAACTACGATCCACCCACACGTAGATGAGTGTAACACCATATTAACTCAACAAAACCCAAACATAACTCAATGGACTAATGCACTACTAAACTTCCTTGCTAATCTACAAAACCCTCCCCAAAGACACATTAACACCCCACACCCTTATATATCATTCATTGAAAATAACCAAAATATTATAAATCATAAAACATCAATACATAAAGACCTATATGATTTTATACACAACCATCATATACTACCATCACAAGAAACTATAAAACAAAAATTTCCATACCTCTCCAATAATCTAATTACTGAATCACTAAAATGTCTTGACCAAATACCAGAATATACCCACCCACCTCCCCCACCCCCTTACCTACGGCCACAAAACCAAAACAATGATCCAAACCAAGAAAATACGTATATAATCACATGGAATGCCTCCTCTCTAAACACCGCCCTCCCTAGCCTACAAATTTTGGTCACACATACAAACACACCGCCAGCCATTATAGCTATACAAGAAACAAAACTATCCGCCACAAAATCCACAAAATATATACAAAACTTATTTCAAGACTATAAACTCATTTTCAACAATACACATGCACTTACAAGATGTATTCAACAACGGAGACCATACACACCGGGACGTGGTGGTCTCCTTACACTAATACATAAAAAATATGCTTTCCCGAACAACATCAAAAAAATCCCCACCCCAATGAACATATCCCCCTACCTTCAAATAATCAAAATCACTAATTATCCACTACAACCATGGCTAGTCCTCCACATGTATATGCCATCTCACCCCGAAGATACTAGACTCATTAATGACATACAAAACACTATCACATCTCAAATAAATAACAACCCCAACCATACATATATACTATGCGGAGACTTTAATAGGGATATTGCATTAATTGGACGCCAAAACGGAAACCATAGTACCCCTCCCCAACCCACAGACTACCAATGGCGTCACTTCACAGAAAACCTAAACCTCACTTACATAAAAACCAATATACAATTCTCTAGACAAGGCGGCTATAATTATAGCGATTGGAGTCTAATAGATGGATTTTATATAAATACCAACAACAACACACAATATACCTCTACAACAAACAAAGATGTTATTCTCAACTCAGACCACACACCTATACAATTACACATACCAAATAACACCTTAATTAATAGAACACCCACAATCCTAAACAATGACACTATACGCATACTCAACCCCATTCCAAAAGGCAACTTAGAAAAATTCAACACAAAATTCTTTGAAGAACAATCCATGCTAATAGACTCCCTCATAAATACTCTTGAAAATAACAATCAACTATCACAAATACAATGGCAAGAAGCATGCGAAATCCTAGATACACTCATCAAAGAAATCTCTAACACACTAGAACAAACTTGTAGAGCCCATCCAACACCCCAGTTAACAAACAGAACATCTCAACAAGGAGGATATCTACCACGAAAACTCTCTAAAACTTGGAAACAACATCTCACTACATACCATGTTATACGGAAAACTATAAGACTGGTAAAAAATAACTCTCAATGGCGCAACCACCCCATATGCAATGAACTACTAACTCTACATTATACCCAAATTCCCACCCCACCACCCCTGGATATGCCCCACGATACATGGATAAATGATATCGCACTAATTGCAAAAAATGCCAACATACAAGCCAGAAAAATAACCTCAAAACACACCAAAGATAACATTAAAAAAGCCATCTCGAAATATAGACACATATATGAAATTAGCCCTAAGAAAATTAACAGAAAAGTCTTTAAAAACCTAGAATCCCCACCATTAAATTGTATCACAGATCAATTCAAGAATATTCTAACTAGCCCCGAAGACATTGCGAATGAGATATTCAACCAACAAACAAAAACCAATAGACCAACAGTACCAACATGTAACTACCAGCCACAACATCAAAACAAATGTACATGTGCAGTACGTCAATACCCATGGCATGACCTAGATGGATATACCCTGGACAAAAGAGGCGAGCCAGAAATTCCACTACATCAATTTCTTAATAAAGCCACGTACGACACATGCCTTCAAAATCTTGGTAACAACGAAGCCCCAGGCCGAGACCGCATACCAAACTCAATACTCAAAAACATGCCTCCAAGGTTCCATAAATTACTATTCTTATTCTTCTCTCATTGCTATAAACAAAAACAAATACCGACCTCATGGAAATCAAGTGCAACAATTTTACTATACAAAAAAGGTGATCCATCTATACTACCCAACCATAGGCCAATTGCACTAGCTAACACAATATACAAACTCTTCACGAGTACACTTACCTCCATACTATCCTCATATGGAGAAAAATTCAAAATCCTACACGATAGTCAAGAAGGATTTAGAGCAGAGAGAAGCACCGCTCGACAAATACAAACCATAATAGCCGCACTAGAAGACGCAAAATTCACTAACCATGATATATACATATTATACGTTGATTTTAAAAACGCCTTTGGCTCAATAGATCATGCCCGACTACTAACAATAATGATGGACCTTGGCTACCCAAAAGATGCAACTACACTTGTTGGAAACATCTACTCCCAATCATCCACCTACTATATTGGTGAACACTTTGGGAAAACAAAACCTATACCCATACAAAGAGGAACCATACAAGGGGACACCCTTAGCCCATACTTATTCATCATATTCTTAGAACCATTACTTAGATGGCTAGAAAGAGGCAACAACGGATACACGTTTGGTACCTTACAAGTCACAATAAACTCTGCCGCATATGCAGATGACCTCGCCGTCATAACTAACAAAATCCAACATATACAAATACAACTAAATAAAATTGATAGATACTGTAAATGGGCCGGTATGGACGTAGGTGTCCCAAAATGTGCCGCTACCGGATGCCCAAACAAATCCAAATTAAACCCTACCACTTTCAAAGCCCTAATGCAAGCCTCGAACATCAACTACCGCAACCAACCAATCCCCATACTACACCAAAATGAACCATACATATATTTAGGTACAAACCTTGTTCCCTCACTAAAATGGAAAATCCAAATCCACACCACAACGACGAAGCTCATCAAACAATGCAAAGAACTATCAACATGCCCAGCCACCATGAAACAGAAAATAAAAATGGTTGATACCGTACTACGCCCAGGCGTGGCATACAGTTTCTACAGTGTACCATACTCTATGCCTGCTATCAAAAAACTTGATAAAAAAATAATAGCCATACAAAAAACCATATGTGGATTACCAAAATGTATGTCAAACGCAATAACCCAACTACCATATAACCTATTTGGACTAGAAGCTTTCTCCCTCAAAAACGCATATCTCCGATGTATAGGCGAACAACTACAAAATGCTTTAAATGATAAAGGAAGACTTGGGAAAATATATAATGGATTAACTCACTATGCCCTTGCCCTATATGGTGGGGCCAAAAACATACCGAGAATTAAAAAAGTGACTGCATAAGGTCACCGATAACACAAACATTCTTCTTATTAAAACATATAGCTAAAGCCCACCTTAGAAGTACACTCCCAAACTTCCTCATTAATCCTACAACACTAGAAATAATATGGTGCCAAGAAACACTAAATCATAACACACTCAATGCCCAACTCTCCCAAAAGCTTCTACAGAAACTCCTCTCAAAAAATATTTTTGAACTAAATCAAATTGCTTTACCTAACGGCACACACATCATGAACAATGAGGATTTCAAAGCCTACCACTTCACCCCATCCAAACTAATAAAAAGTGCCCTAGATGTTGCTAAACAACTATTTTGCCACTCAACATGCCCCACTACATGTCATTCTCCTTGCAACATACACCCATACTCTCATATACTTAAAGATCCATTCACCACCCTCAACAATAACATCATCCCAAGAAATATTCCCACACCGACCAATCACCCTAACCCTCCACATACATACCACCCCCGCCCCCCAACACATACCACCCCCGCCCCCCAACACACATTTCCAAAAATCCTAATACATATCCCATTAATAATATCATAAGCCATAAACATATCCAACACACAGACACAAATAATATAAAAATACATACACAAAATATTTATGCCAATGGCAACACAATGATAACACATACAATAAATGGCTTCCCCAAAGAGACCTATTTCCACGACATGACATCAACGCCTCCACATATAACACAGAAAAACTAAAACAATACTACCAAAAAATTCAAAACAAAACATACTCAGATATCATACTAGCACACCACCCCCAAGAACAATTCTCAGACTCAAGATCCGTAACACCACCCATAATTATCCCTCTCTTAAACATCCACACAACAGAATGCAACCCCGAAAATGATATCCTCACATCCTCAAACACAATCCAAATAAATAACAATCAAGCACATCTATACGAAGAAAATGGCCGACATTTACACACCATCCCCATTACTAGACTCCAATGGTTATGGAATCAATACAATATAAAATTACAAACTCCTACAAACATTGAACCAACGACCCGACCCTTTGAAACCAAAATAATCTGGCTATACCAAAGATATAAATACCGAATACCAAAAACTGACCCCCTAAAAAATGCGCAATACACAATACCCACTCCCATCTTAGACTCGTTAATCACATCCTTCAACATTGAACAAGCATACTTTTCCTCCCCGGTCACATGCTCTACCGAACTAAAAAAATTCTACTCACCCTACGAAAGAGATAAAATATTCGGATCCCTAGGACAGGCCTTTGACTATAAATGGATCGGTAGAGGTATAGCTCACCCCCACAACGAGAAAGATATGGAACAAGCAATACATTGGGCTCGACTTGCCGCCAAACACGATCCAAAAAACACAAATACAATAATCATCACACCGAATAACAATTGGTACCAAAACAACAACCAACATTTAAACCCATTTTCAGACTCCCATATCATTGCAGTATTTGAGGCAGACACAATACCATACGAAGAACCTACTATCCCACCCGAACTAAAAAAACCCCGAATTGAGCCATCAACATTACAAATACTATGCGTCCATCATCAACCTCAAACCTTAAGTTCCCTAGAACAACTTGCCGAACTTACCACCATAACAAACAATTTAAACATACACCGAATATACACAAAATTAGCCCCATCAACACCCATACAAACCCCCGTAAATAAAAGTAAAAAATGGTTAAAACTAAACTATGTCAACAACACATTAAACTACTCCGTCACACCTCCCCCTCTCCCTGACTACTCAACTCACACTACACCAAAATTTAACCCCGCACACAGTTATTACACCAATGGCTCCTTTAAACCACCAGAACAAATTAGCCTGGGATCTTGGCGCAGAGAAAAAGCTGGCTATGGCATATATAATTCTACCAAGGAAACTAAACTAGCCAAAAGACTCCATGGACTACAAAATATCCTTAGAGCAGAACTCATGGCCATTCACAAAACACTACAAATCATCACAACGAAATACAACAATGAACCCGCACATATATTCACCGACTGTATAAATGCACTTTACCTACTAAACACTCAAATAACACACCCTACCCTTCACAATAGCCACCCCGACCAAACAATATTAACATCAATGGTACAAATGTTACAAAACCGCACACAAATCACAACCCTTCACAAAGTAAGAGCTCATGCTAACATTTATGGCAACGAACAAGCAGACAAACTTGCAAAAGAAGGCCGAGAAAAATCACACAAAAATGCCAAAGACCCGCACGAACATGCCCATGCCACCCCATACTACTTTCAAAAAGAAGATTGGCCTTCCAAAGAAGATACCCTTGACAAAGGCCCAATTAGATTTTTGGACAAATATCTCAAAAAACAAGACCTCTACAATAACCTCGACACAATCTCAGAAAATATTCCTAACATAGAAAAATGGACTAACAATAATGACATAGACAATGAACTTTCTACAAACTTTTGGAAAAATCCCATCATTTCAGACTCACAAATAACATGCCTCATCAAATTCCGTACTGGCCAGTATATGGGAAACGCTTGCAAACAACTCTTCTTTGGAATTGAAAGATTTCCATCCATAACATGCCCCATATGCCCCTCAACGGACCCCGACACATGGCTCCATGTTCTACTCAAATGCCAAAACCACCACATACACTCTCTAATTGTTAAAAGACATAATAAAGCGGTATGGGAAGTCCGCAAACTAATCACCTCCTACAATAAATCGAGATGTTTCATACTAATGAATGACGGCACTTTTAATAACAATCCACAAGAAAACACAGTCCCCCCGTGGCTACTCCCATGCTCATGTATGACCCAAAGATGTCATTGCAACGCTAGGCTCAAACCGGACATCCTTTGTGTTAAAGGTCTACCATATAATGACCCACCACCTGATAACATTAACCTAGAATACACCATTCAATTCATTGAGTTCACATTTTGCAATGATAGATTTTCCCCGGAAACAATCCAAAATAAAATAGATAAATACCAACCCCTTATTGACGACATCGCCGCCCTCGGATGGAATGTCGACCCCCTTATTGTAATCACATCCGGCGCTCGTGCCACCACCTTTATTCCATCAATGAAATCTCTTGAAGATACCTTCAAGATACCCATTGAAATAATTAAAACCTCCTTTAAAAACATGAGACTAATGCCAATTTGATGCTTGTCTGTTCGTGATGAGAACTAATGGTGTGTTTACAGGTGAACCGGAAGATCGTCGTCCTGGTGTATGGTGGAGGCAGTATTGGACTGACCTTGACTTCGTTTTTGACATACTTCGTTGGAAGCTGCTAAAATTGCAGGTATTTCACCTCGAAAGACGTGCACATACAGGCACACTTCACCAACATAGCCCTTTCAGAAAGATTTACATTAATTCTACAACTTTGGCCTTCCCCACCAAACTCTTTATTCTACATTGGCTATGGGAGAAACTGATTTTATTTGCATGAAAAGCTTTGTTACCTCTTCCTTACACCTCACACTTGCAAACATGAAGTCCAACCACAAAAGCCAAATCAATGATGCTCATCTTTGTGGTTATTCAACCATGTAACTTAGTAGCTTCAAAAAAAGTAGGCTACGTGGTTCTTATGTGTGGAAGTAGGCCAGGGGAGTCGGTCATTGGTGGTGGACTGGGGCAAAGACTCCGGGCCAGGGAAGAGGCAAAAACGGGGCCTAGTCACTAAAGTGACTTGAACTATTAGAGAGGCTGCCGGAGGAGACTATTTGCCCCCGCAGACGGCTCCATTCTTTAGGGCCGCTTTACACATAGAGGTTGGGCTAATTCGTTGTGTAAGAGGCTTGAAATCCTCACACTTACAATTATCTAGAAGGCTGAAATTGGCCCCAAGCCCTTTACACTAAGAGGCCATGCCAATTTGATAGCCAAAATTTTTTATTCCCAAGATTATGACATGCCATGACCTTAGAATGGCCCGAGGTTGCTGAATTGGGTGCACCAATAATGGAGGGCCAATTTTTGGCGTAGGGGTCAATGTCACATTTCAATTTTTAATTATTAATTTTTTTTCAATAAAACATAATTTATAACTTCTTTTAACAAAATATAAAATATATATAGAGAGAAGGGCTGAAATCTCTAAAGATATCTGAGTTATCCGCAAAGTACTCCAAATCCTCAGTATTTGACCTGTAAAATGGAAAAGTCAGGGTCGTTGAGTCCACTGGCACGGGTTTACTGCAGACCTTGAATAGAACAGTGGACATATTAGTTTTTGAGCCCCAGAATTCTCAAACTCTAGTTTGAACCTGACTTTTATTGAACGTCGAGTATTGTCACATGGTACACACTATTCAAGTCAGCCATGTTAGCGACATTCTGCATTTGTATGTGCCAGACTTGTTCAATTAACCATGTCAGCAACTTTGCTGAATATACCACACTGGTCCAATCAGCCAACACTGTTCAATGATGTTCTTGTTTGTTTGGAGAGATTTGTACCATTTGTGGTAACTGATTCCTCCATAAAACCCTCAAATCCTGAATTTATTTCACATGATTACTTTGAGGCTACACTCAAATACATGTTAGATTTTCATTTCCATGAAGAAAGGAGGACAAAAGACCGGTTCCCTTTACAAATAACTATATTGAGCCGGCCCGGCTTCTTGCCCCCAATGTCACATACTGGAAGCGTGTCGGTACATCCACCCGATTGTGGATGTAGTCGAACCTACATTCATCGACATTCGTCCAATGCGACAAACCGTACTCCTCGAAGCTCCTACAGACACCTTTTCCAGTGTGTCAAGTTTGTCGGCGACACACCCATCGCCTTCCTCTTTGCCAAGCCTGGCGAAACCTTCATGTGCTCAGGACGTAACGTTCGCCGGAACTATTACCTACACAACTTGTGCGGTGATTGCACTCTTCAATTCATTACATTATTGTGTTCCTTGAGCCCCACAGCCACGAGAGTGGTCGTTTCTCTCCGTTCCACTCTTTGCTTTCGAGCCGTCGCGACTGCCTTTTACCCGATCACTGATAGGCCATCAGCTGCTCAAGTAGAATGTTCAGGTGAACTTGTTGGTGTCAGAAATCTTGAGAGGGATCACTTCTCTGATCCCACTTAGGGTTTCCTCTACCTCTACCGACAGAATAGAGCCAGGTTCGATCCGGCATAGCCCTAGTCGACGTTCACATCCATTCTCTATTCGCTTATAGGATGTCTTAGTAAACTTGTCGGTGTCAGAAATTTCGCATCTGTTATCCGCTTGGGGTTTCCTCCACCGCTACCGACAGAAGTGAGCCAGGTGTGATGTCCATAGCCGGAATCGAAGCTCTGCAACGGAGGTAATCGGCGAGCTTGGTGAGACCTACGATGTGTAGTAGCATGCTCTTTGAGTTTTTGAAGGATGATCTTGAGTCACAGTTTCGTCTATTGTCGCTGGATGTACATGATCCCGAAATTCCGACAGAGTCAGTTGCGAACCCTTTACTGGGGAGACGTACCTGATCAGACCGGTCGTATTTGATTGCTTCCGATATGCATCGAAGAGCAGTTAATGAAGTTGCACAAGTGAGGTTGTGCCTATAGATACTGGGGGTTGAATCGTTAGGTCATAGTGCAGTGAATGGAAGCATTCACATGAGTATTGATAGTGAGATATCATCTTGTTAAGCGGCAACTTTTGAAGTAGAAGTTCTTAGTGAACGTGGACTGGATTTCTGAGGAGTGGCAACGCTTATGAAACCTAAAATGGTATCTTATCACCTGCAGAGAATTGTTGCACTATTACGAAAGCGAGTAGCGTGTAGTTTTGAGATCATCCGCCGTGAAAGACGAACGTATCATCAAGGGCAGAGGCTCGGCGTTCTTTCAAAGGATATAGAGGTAAGAAATGTATGCTCTTCCTCATACAACTCTGGTTCCCTTGATGTGGCTAGCGTCACTTTCATCCGGAGGTAATAGCTCTTCTGAGGTTCCCATCTTGCGTTATTTTATGCACTGCTATGTTCCTTCAACTGCAAAGCACCCATCTCAATTCATGTTATACGTGATGAGACATCCCATTTGTACAATCTAGAAATTTATGTTCCAGCGTTGGTCAGCATTGGTCTTCATGCTGCCAGCGGTGGATTTGTCATGTATCTGGACGAACATGTACTTGTTTGTCCAGATACATGAGAAATCTGATAAACAACACGGGTGGGTTCTAATGAGTTTGCAGAAGTGGATCTCGAAGGTGGCGGCGATCGGCGATCGATGCTGATGTGATGAGGATGCACTTCTAGGTAACGCTACGGTTTTCTTTCGAGGACTGATCTCTCGAGATATGCTCAGACTTGTGTTGTAGGGATCCGAGCCTTTGCATGTGGGAGATGAGTAGAACCTGTGGTTTGAGAGCTTTGTTGATTGACAGGTCTGTGGAAGTTTAGTTCGGGTAGGGTTTGATAAGCCAAATGCTGGTTTAGGCTTGCTTATTTCCTGCTAAGATGCCTGCTGCATCAATTGGAGTGTGATGGCCGCGGGAGCTGTGTTGGAGGGCTGTAGTCGTCTCAAATGCATGGCAGGGGTTTTGCAATGTGGTTTGCAAGGTCTGTGAAGTGGGCATGTCTGTGAAGTGGGGATATCTATGTTGCTTGGAGGGGAGTAGGCTTCTTGTGTATGTTGATCCAGAAGTGGTTTCTGCTGTTGATTGTGTTGGTTTTCGGTTTAGAATGCATCACCCGCATTCGAAACTCACTTTCTCCGTCATAGATGAGCAGGGCTCTGACCCCAGCAATGACCTCTGTTTAGGGGTTCCGCATGGGCGCATCTCCATTTCTAGTCATCGATAAGTGGACAGCAACGAGCTGGGCAGTGACGTCCATTTGAGAGCAGGTGGTTTATTGCGAGGCGGGTCAGGTCTGTACCAAAGTCTCGTTCTCGCGTTGCTGTGGATGCACGTCTGGTGGATAGAGTAGGAAGATCCGAAAAGGGTAGTCGTTGAATTCGCCTGTCTTGACGTCTGTTTAGATTCGTGTGCGTGGAATTCAGTCTCTTGGTTTACTTCTCTCACTTATCAAGCAAAGACTTCTCTTGACAGCAGTACAGCATAGTGAAGGAGTTTGATCATGTCGTGGCCCAACTTATGCTTGAAGTGCGGTAAATAAGGTAGTAAGAAGGTGAGGGCTTTTCCACGAAGTTCCTCTTGACCAAGTTCCTCCGGCATTGTGTGTGCATGTTTCAGGTTCCTGCATCTTGGCGTGAGGACGGAGATGGATCGGGGAAAAGACTTACATCCTGGTGTATGTCACTTTGCAGTGTTGATTAATGTAGTCTCGTTTGTAGCATGCTCACCTCACACTTGTGAGTCTAGTGCGATTCTCCTGCAAAACGTATTTTTCTTCATTACTGTGACCCAGCAGTGTCTCAGCGTTGGTAGGACTTGGTGTGACATGTGGATCATTTCTTTGCAGTTGGGCAAGCGTAAAAGGAACGATGAGGGCACGAGTCTGGGCGAGGATGCAACTCCGGACGACGGGTGAGATGCTATATCATTGGATTCGAATATCTGAGTGGAACTTAGAAACTATTTTATGAGAGTGGGAATCTAGGCTGTGACATAGTTGTAGCAGCTTCTGAAGTGGATTGGGTTCCTGCAGAAGTGTGTTAATGCCAGCAGATTCACGATGAGTGTTTCATTTCTGGATGTTTTGTAGCTAGAAAGGAAGTTGTTATGTGAGATTGTGTCCAATAATGATGACGAAGTTTCATGAAAAGCCTATTGAGAGCAAGTGTGTCGTGCTTCGGAGACGAGTCACACTTGTTGAAAGATTCTTGTACGGTGCAGATCATGTTGTCCTCCTTTGCTTCCGAAGCACAAGATCTTCCTTAGTCACAGTGGGAAGCAAAAGTGGTTTGTGGAGAAGTTGTGTGAGGATTTGGAGGCTCGCCATCGTTTTCCATTCTTTGACAAGCGTCCATCAAGCTTGCCGAAGGGTGAGAGATTTCCGAAGTTGATACTGGAAGCTGGTGAACGATGTGAGATGGCGGTGGTGGTTGTGTCGGATGAGTTTTTGACATCGAAGTGGCCTATGATCGAGTTGAGTACGTTTGTGCGAGCCTTGTCTGGATCGAATCCGGGGTTGAAGATCTTGCCTCTCTTCTTTGGGATGTCGGTAAGTGACCTCGGGAGTCGTTCAAGGGAAGCTGCATGGTCGAAGGTGTGGAATGAGTGGGCGAGGGAGGATTCACGGATCAAATTAGCGGATCTGAAGGAGGCATTGAAGGTGATGCGTTCATTCAACGGCATGGTGTTCAATGGAGACATGAACAATGTTTGGAGGTACGAGAAGGATGTTGTGAGAGAAATTTGTAGTGTGGTTAAAGCGGATGTGAGGTGGGAGGATTCACATGTTCAAGGGCGGTCAAGTATATGTGAGGTAATATTGTGAATTCATGCCCTTGTATCCCACGCTTGGGCTCCTGCTTGTGAATGCCATGAAACGAATGAATTGGATGATGTCTTTGTGATGGTTGTTTTCTGAATGATATTATCATATGAACTTGTATGTTCTGACGTAGAGCCGTGGTGGATGTGGCACGATGTAGGCAACCCGAGAAAAGATCACGGAGACCGTGCCTTCTGAGAGCGGAATACGTGTGTTTGGGTACTATGGGATGGGTGGCATTGGGAAGACAACAATGTGCAAGACATTGTGTAATGAGTTGTCTGACGAGTTTTCGGGCAAGGTGTGTCACGTTGAATTGGGAGGCACTCAAAGTGTTGAGCAGATGCTGAAAGAAATGCTGAAGAAATTGACAAACACAAGTGAAGAGGAGTTGCAGAGGTTAGACGAGGGTGAGGTAAGGACATCTTATTATGTTGTAGATTTTGGTTGCCTGATGTTGTGCTACATGTGCGGAATGTGATATTGGTGTTGTTTGGATGAGGTGTTGCACGGGCATGAGTATGACACTTTGTAATGTGCATATATGTTTGTATTCATTTGAAGAGTTTTGAGGATGAATATTGAAAGTAGTTGTGAGTGTTTGAAGTGCCTTTTGTATTTTACAAGCATTGGTTTTAGAATGGTAACGGATACTGGTTCTAACACTGGGCACTCTCTTGTAGACGATGAGTGTCTTGTAGTGAGTTGGAACTATGTGCGTGCACAATGGAGATGGTGGTTGGTGTTATGTTGTTATGCATGGATTAAATAACAGGGGTTCTAATTTGATAGGTTTGATACTTTCTTGTTTGATATGTTATGATGTACTTGTCCACGGACTATTTGGGCACCACTTTGTACGAGCTTGAACAAAAGAGTGGTTATCTGCTTGCATGGTGATGAATGCATGCATCGCATGGGTGCATGTTCTTGATGCTTGTGCAGTGTCGGAACATCTTGATGAATCGTAGTTCTTGGAGGCAAAGGACATTTTTGGCGATTGATAACGTGTGGGACGACAACATGTCTATGGAGCAAGCGGAAATGTTTCTACAGGACCCAGTTTTCTATGAGGGCAGTGTGGTGATGGTGACGAGTCGTTGTCGAAGGACGCTGATCCGTGTTGGCGTAGAGGAGTCGCATTGCTTTGACGTGCCGGAACTTGGGGATGAGGATGCGAGGAAGTTGTTTTTGCATCATGTTGCTGGAGGGAAACAATTTGGCAATGATGGGGACAATGTGATGATTGACAAATGCATTGCACGTTGTCGGTTTCAGAAGAGCGAGACACAAGGTTATCATTATCTTCCGTTAGCCTTGAAGGTGTTGGGAGTGCATCTTAGACGGTGCGGACCTAGTCCATCGAAATGGTTGGAGGGCTTACCAGAAGTGAGAGATTTCAATCGCTTTGTGGGAGTCAATCCTGTGTTTAGCATCCTCAGGCTTAATTATGATCGGCTTTCAGTGCAATTGCAAGCACTGTTCATGGATGTAGCTGTGTTTTGGCACGATGAGGTTGTAAACTGGAGGGAAAGGGAATATGTTGATGGTTCGGGATATTTCAGCTGTTTGAGTGTTGTCCATCGGCAGAAGTTGCAAGATACTCAAAGCCAGGTATGATAATGACCTTATAGAAGCGCATGTTTGGAGTGGGTGTGTGCATGTTGAGAGGATGGCACTTTGGTTAGAGTGGATGTGTATGGTATGGTGGGTTGTGCCTTGATGTTGCAGTATTTACAACAATGGTATGTTGGTGAAGGCATGTTCTTCAGAGGAGTTTTAAGACAATGGTGTGTGGGGTCTTTGTGAGTGCAGCTACAAGAGTTGAAGGAAAGGGGTTTGTTGGAGGATGTGAACATGGAGTCCGTGAGCGTGAGCATCCACGATCTGTATAAGGAGTTTGCAGTGATGGAAGCAAAAGTCAATAGTTCCGAGGGTTTGACCAATCGAAAGTGGGTGTTGTATAAGGGATATCCAGATTTGGAGAGGACTCCATCTGGTGGATGTTGGGAGAACTTGATTCGGATGCGACTCAATATATTTCGTGGTGATGGAGGTGTTTTAAATGTGGTGGGAATTCAGTGGAGATATTTTTCAAACCTCGTGGTGTTGAGTCTGACTTTATCTGGGAAGATAGAGGGGGTTTTGAACCTGGAGGGGCTTCGATGCTTGAGAAGCTTAAGATTATGGTGTGATAGTTCTATTGATGGAGTTGACGGCCTCAAAGACCTGAAGAACTTTGTGTATTTCGAGTGGTCTGGCTTCGAGTATGAGTATTTGGAATCGGTATATTTGGGAGAATTACCAGCATCTATCAAATTTCTGTGCTTTGGTGATGTTGGTGTATGTTTAAGGAGCGACATGTTTGATCGATGTAAGAACTTGTTGGAGCTCTCACTTGATGGAATTGGAGCAAGGGGTCGCATCGATTTGAGGCAGTGCACATCTCTACGGAGTGTTAACCTGCGGCGGATTATTGGGTTGCAAACCTTATTGGTTCCCTCCAACTTACAATCTTCCTTGCAATCACTGGTGATAATTGGTTGTGTCGAATTGAGTGGTGTTTCAGGGTTTGATGCCTTGGATTGCCTACATACTTTGTCTCTAACAAAGTGTGAGAAGTTGGCTCATTTGGAAGGAGTAGAGGGTCTTACGGCTTTGCGGAGTGTTGATCTTATTGATTGTTCGTCATTGTCGCGATTGCTGGACTTGAGTAACTCAACAAAATTGGA
This sequence comes from Bryoerythrophyllum caledonicum, assembly GCA_963971425.1. Taxonomy (NCBI): domain Eukaryota; kingdom Viridiplantae; phylum Streptophyta; class Bryopsida; order Pottiales; family Pottiaceae; genus Bryoerythrophyllum; species Bryoerythrophyllum caledonicum. The sequence continues at coordinate 9,849,287 of OZ020524.1, forward strand.
GAGCCTTGACTTATCGCGGAGCGGGATTGAGTTGCATGAGGAAGACATAAAATTGCTTGCTGCGTTGCCGGGGTTGAATTCGGTCAGATTTTGGTCGGATTCACTGTTTCAGAAAATCGACTTGGACCCGGTGAGGCGGAAGGTGTTGATATTTAGGATGCGTGACGGTAGGTTGGTGGAAGAGAGAGATCTTGAAACGCTTCCCATCCAACTCCATTCTTATGGATTGGCATGAGAACTATACAATATATAATATATATAGGGGAATGAGCAATATCCGAGATTCAACTGATGTATGACTCTTTTCACCGATACTATGGTGGTTGAGTGTCGGTGATAGATAGATTTTCTTTTGGACGTGTTTGGTGGATATTCCTCATGGTTTAGGTCTAGCTTCCAACCGCGGATGCAGATCTTTTGGACGCGTGTAGTGTAGATGAGGTCTAGAAGATCGGAATAGTTGGAACTTTGTGGAAGGCTAGAAGCACTAATGTACGTAAGCATGCACCGTCCAGGTTAGTTCTGTAATGATAGCTTATGTCAATTTTTATGCACATTACTGCACCTTATTGAAGTATGTCTCTTTAGAGCCTAGTAGATAGATCATGTAGTGCTGTTGTGAGTTCATTGTACAAGCTAGAAGATTAAGTAGTTGGATGAACCTTGAATTATTTGATTTTGTTGGTGCGTCTTAAACTTGATGGAGATGGTCTCTCTAATGCTGGTCATTTTTGGGTAAAGTTGAGTTCAAGGAGAAGGGGTGAAACAAAAGCAAGTGAAGGTGATGTGATGAGTCTCTGTTAGATTTCCACAAACATCTTATTACATTGTTAATCTATTTCTATCAATATCAAAGAATAATAATACATCATTGTACGCAAAGGTTTTATCAAATATCTATCATGGATGGTTGTGTCTAACCATAGTTGAAGATAGTAAAGGTTATCTTATTATATATAACCTATTGAACTATATACTATGTATATTTTACTTAAAATACTCCTACTTAGGTTGCATATAAACATTTGTAAATATATAAATACGTGACACTCCATGCCTTGTCTAAGCTTGCCAAGCTCTCAAAGACAAAAAGACGTCCTATTGAGTATCTTGAATCTTCTTGAGTCCAAGTCTATTAAGACACAATTAATGTTTGATTTTAGGAAGGGCTTTAGTAAAAATATCGGCAATATTATCCGTAATATGACAATATCCTAATTGAACAAGTCCGTCTTGCACACTTTCTCGTATAAAGTGATGTTGAATTTCAACATGCTTTGTGCGTGCATGGAATTGTGGATTTTTTCAATAGTGTGATACAACTTTGATTCATTACATGAAAACATGGTGTTTAGCAACGTTTTGAAAAATTCCTAATTTTTATAGAAGCAATAGCAGTAGCGTGGTTTTATGTACAAAGTAAGCCCCTAGGTGTTGCTTAGGAATTTTTCAAAACGTTGCTAAATACCATGTTTTCTTGTAGTGTCTATCGATTTTTATTATTGTTGGTGATGTTTGAATAAGCATAAAATAAGCTAATAAACGGTGTATCCATATTGCTTCTTTACAAGCTTCATTGGTCGCTTTATATTCCGCTTCCATCCTCGAAAATGCAATCATCTGTTGGCGTTTGGTGCTCCACGAAATAGCTCCACTTCCGAATAAAAATGCACAACCAAAGGTAGGTTTGCAACTATCAATATCATTGGCCCAATCGGCATTGCTGAAACCCATTAGTATTATAGTATCACAAGGAGAATTCGATCAAGGGCCATAAGTAATGCCATGAGGAATTGTACCTTTCAAATAACGGAGTATTTGTTTAACCGTAGTCGAATGTGAGTTGCCCGGATTTGCACAATGCCTAGCTACTTTTCCTACTACATAAGACAAATCAGAAAGAGTGCAAATAGCAGCATAGGTGATAGCTCCCATTGCTTGGGTATAAGGTATATGAGTCATGGTGTTGAGTCTGTCTTCAATGGTTTGAAGACATTGCTCAGTAGATAACTTAAAATTAACTTCCAAAGGAGTAGTTATCGGATGAGAATCAAACATATTAAATTGGTGTAATATGTTGATAATATATTGAGCTTGGTGTATAGTAATTTGACGATTACGGCGATCACGAATAATATGAAGACCCAAAATATAGTGGAAATCACTTGATCAGTCATAGGAAAGACTGAGTTTTAATAGCTTTAAGGGGTATAATACATGGAAGTTCATTGGAGATAATGATGGAGGGAATAAAGGAGAAGAATCCTTAGCAAGTGAGGAAGTTGGTGATTGAAAAGTTGGGGTGGCAGAGCGAGAAAGGGAACCCAATTCAAGAGACGATGAACCTAATAGTGCAGAACTAGAACTAGGTTGATAGAACGTAACCGGTGGGATAGGAGGCTAAGTAGGTACAGAACTAGATGTAATACTTGGAAGTGTCAGCCTACCAAAGTGCACAACATCAAAGTTTGACAAAGGCAATGTCACTGATGATTGTGGGTGAGCAAAAGAACCTGAAAGGCATTCCTAAAAATTACATCACTACTAATCATTATAATCTGCTTAGAAAGGTCAAATAAACGATAGCCTTTGACCAAGTTATCATATCCAACAAATATACATTTAATGCTTTTAGAGTCAAATTTTTGTCGAGTGGCTTTAAGGCAATGAACAATAGCATCACATCCAAAGACACAAAAATAGATAATAGTTGGTTTGCAGCCACTCCATAATTCTTCTAGAGTATGGGTAGCTACTGCTTTTGTCAATAATCGAGTTTGGATGTGAGTAGGAGTATTAATAGACTCATTGCAAAATTTAGTTGGAAGAGAAGCGGCTTGTAACATACATTGAGCAACTTCAACCAAGGTACGACTTTTGCATTGTGCAACACCATTTTGCTGAGAAATAGCGCTCATATGAACTTCTCCAAACATGAATTAGCCGAGAACTTTTTCCAATCTCAAAAATGGATTTATCTATCCAAACAATACGCTTCCACTGTTCTTAAGTCCATCCACGGTATTTCTGAGCAAAAGCGGATAGCTAAATGTTTTTACTAACCTTTGAACTATTCTTATAGAAACTCCAGTAATGGCTGCAATTTGATCTCTTGTATTTCCTCCTTCACTCAAACCTATAATGCAAGCACGGATTTTATCTGAAATTGCCATTCTCGACTATTTTTTATGATGTTGATACCATACAAAACGCTATACAACAAGTAGTCAATATAACACTTAACCTATGGCATTTGGATTATATGGATAAGTGAATACAAGGGACTGAGCCCATGGCATGTGCACTAAGTAAATCAGTCAACAACAGTATACTCACACTGGCATGTACATTAAGTGATCACCGTGGTATATACATCAATTGAGAGAACCAGAAAATACTCTTGGACATACTCATACCACATGTGATTTGTCCACACTCAGTTAACCTGTTAGCAACACTCAACTAGAAAAATGATATGTCCACTCAATGAATTAGCCTATATGTGATATGTCCACTCAATCAGTTAGCAACACTCAAGCCCATATGAAATATGTCCACTCAACCCATATGCCCTACATCTAAATTAACACTCATGCATCACAACATGACATTCTTTGCTCTCAATATCATCTCAACATTCAATCTATCACAAATCACATGATAAAACACACACAACATTTCCTTTACATAGTGCTCAATAGATAGATGTTCGTAGTGTTTGAGCGCAAGAGGAGATGGCTGAGTGAGCTCCGTAATCTCTGGTGAGGGGGAATGTGGGACTTAGTCTCAAATCAAACATTATAGGATACAAGGAGTACTGGACGTTGTTGGGAGCCCCTATTTTGCATCTGATTTGGTTCTAGGGTTAGGCTTGGGAAGCAGGCAGTGTTGGAAGGGCTCACAAGCTCCAGATCTGAGGTTGTAGTGAGTAGATCGAGGTGATTTGAAGGAGGATCTGTGGAGAGTTTTAGATCTGAAAGCTTGGGACTCGTGTTGGACACAGATCTACTCTTCAAAGTACCAACATACTTGACTATTGCAATCTGAGAGAGTTCCCGAATCTGCAAGCCGCCCACAAGTCCCACACCCTCCGAACCAGCGCCACAACATACAACATTGGAGGAAGGACTAGCAAATCCGAGCTCAAGAGCTACTGCGCACTATACCAGGCTATTTCTTATCCATACACCTTACTTTCATTGTTGCTTATCCTAGTTTTAGTATATTTTGCTTGCTTTTTTCTAGTACACTATAAACTCACACTAGTACCAATAGAATGCCACCTAGTACACACACCTAGCAATGATAGTTACAGCACTCTCACACACATAGAACTTCCTAATAACCACAATGACAACTCGCAAGTAACAAAATACCGCTTGGACACAAACGAAACCGTAGAGCAGGAGACATACAATCTTAATATTACCCTAGCATACATCAGTATAGATACTCCTCATAGATTGCTAACCAGCGAACTAGACCCACCGCATACAAATATATTGTGCAGAAGTGACAAAGGACCCAACGCCAAACTGATACGAAGAAGCAGAAATCCGAAAGCGCCAAGCTGGAAGTCTTAGGCCGGAGTGCAACCGCTGAAGACTGCGAACAGGACAAAAACCTGCACAGAAACGAGACACGTTAGGCCAAGTTGTTGTAGAACCACAAACAAACTCAACTCCAGGATCGAAAGATGCAGCTGCAGAGGCAGCCGAATCCAACTACAACAGCCAAGCACGCCCAACCGAAACAACAATCACCATCAACACTCCACGACAGAAAATCCAGGTAAGTTTTCTAACACCTTCAATTATTACAATTCGCATATTCAAAATAAAAAATATAAAACGTACCATAATCAGGTGTATAACAGAATAGAATTACTAGTAAAATCAATAGCAGTAGCCCGTAAAAACATAAACACAAAACGTAGCTGCCACATTCACAAGAAACAGAAAACCCTAACAAAACCCTAGAAAAACAAAATAAAAAACAAACACAGCTAATAGACAAAAAGAAACAGTATATACTTGCACATCGAAAGAACTGTGTTTGGATCCAAAGCTGCAGCCAGATCCGAGGAGATTCGACTCAAAAAAGGTAGGAACAGAAACGCCGCAGCCAACCTGCAAGGACAGTGGAGAGAATCAACAAACTTCACAGCCAGCCCAAAACAAAAGAAACGAACCAGAACAAGAAGAAGAAGAAGAAGAATGCCGGTTCCCGAAGGGAACCAACGTGAATAAAGTGTCTGTTCATTCCATTGCTAAGACCATGCCTACCGGACAAGGAATTAGCAAACTGGAACTACTTCCCCCTTTCGAGGGTAGACACTATGTAACGAGTAGCCAAAAACCAACCAACAACGACCAACCACGACCAAACTAACTAAACAACAAAAAGCAAAACCAAACAGGCAGCCAATCAGAAAGAGACAGAGTGGCGAAGTTCCTAGGGGGGGTCTTGCCTATCAGGGAGGACTTGGTTGTTTTCGATTCTACGTTTATGCAGTAAAATAGACATGGCATGTTGAATAGCGATGGTGTTGATATTTTTAAAGGTAGTTTTAATTGTATCAATGGGTATCTTGAAGGTATCTTCGAGAGTTTTCATAGATGGAATAAAGGTGGTGGCATGAGCGCCGGATGTGATAACAATAAGGGGGTCCACATTCCAGCCGAGGGCAATGATGTCGTCTATGAGGGGTTGGTATCTATCTATTTTGTTTTGTATTGTTTCCGGGGAGAATCTATCGTTGCAATATGTAAATTCGATGAATTGAATGGTGTAGTCTTGGTTGATGTTCTCGGGTGGTGGGTCGTTGTATGGTAAACCTTTGACACAAAGAATGTCCGGTTAGAGCCTAGCGTTGCAATGACATCTTTGGGTCATACATGAGCATGGAATTAGCCATGGGGGGACCGTGTTTTCTTGTGGATTGCTATTAAAAGTGTCGGCGTTCATAAGTATGAAACATCTCGATTTATTGTAGGAGGTGATTAGTTTGCGGACTTCCCATACCGCTTTGTTATGTCTTTTAACAATTAGAGAGTGTATGTGGTGGTTTTGGCATTTGAGTAGCACATGAAGCCATGTGTCGGGGTCCGTTGAGGGGCATATGGGGCATGTTATGGATGGGAATCTTTCTATTCCAAAGAAGAGTTGTTTGCAAGCGTTTCCCATGTACTGACCCGTACGGAATTTGATGAGGCACGTTATTTGTGAGTTTGAGATGATGGGGTTTTTCCAAAAGTTTGTAGAGAGGTCATTGTCTATGTCGTTATTGTTAGTCCATTTTTCTATGTTAGGAATATTTTCTGAGATTGTATCCAGGTTGTTGTAGAGGTCTTGTTTTTTGAGATATTTGCCTAGAAATCTAATTGGGCCTTTGTCGGGGGTATCTTCTTTGGAAGGCCAATCTTCTTTTTGAAAGTAGTATGGGGTGGCATGGGCATGTTCGTGAGGGTCTTTGGCGTTTTTGTGTGTTTTTTCTCGGCCTTCTTTTGCAAGTTTGTCTGCTTGTTCGTTGCCATCAATGTTGGCATGGGCTCTGACTTTGTGAAGGGTTGTGATTTGTGTGCGGTTTTGTAACATTTGTACCATTGATGTTAATATTGTTTGGTCGGGGTGACTGTTGTGAAGGGTTGGGTGTGTTATTTGAGTGTTTAGCAGGTAGAGTGCATTTATACAAACGGTGAATATATGTGCAGGTTCATTTGTGTATTTTGTTGTGATGATTTGTAGTGTTTGGTGAATGGCCATAAGTTCTGCTCTGAGGATATTTTGTAGTCCATGGAGTCTTTTGGCTAGTTTAATTTCTTTGGTAGAATTATATATGCCATATCCAGCTTTTTCTCTGCGCCAAGAGCCCGGGCTAATTTGTTCCGGTGGTTTAAAGGAGCCGTCGGTGTAATAACTGTGTGCGGGGTTAAATTTTGGTGTGGTGTGAGTTGGGTAGTCTAGGAGGTGGGGAGGTATGACGGAGTAGTTTAATGTGTTGTTGATATAGTTTAATTTTGACCAATTTTTACTTTTGTTTACGGAGGTTTGTATGGGTGTTGGTTGGGCCGGTTTTGTGTATGGTCTTTGTATATCTAGATTGTCTGTTATGGAGGTAAGTTCCGCAAGTTGTTCTAGAGAGCCAATGGTTTGATTTTGATGATGGACGCATATTATTTGTAATGTAGATGGTTCAGTTCGGGGTTTTTTTAGCTCGGGTGGAATATTAGGTTCTACGTATGTTATTGTGTCTGCTTCGAATATTGCAATGATGTGGGAATCTGGGAATGCATTTGAATGTTGGTTGTTGTTTTGGTACCAATTATTGTTCAGTGTGACGATGATTGTTTTTGTGTTATTTGGATCGTGTTTGGCGGCAAGTCTAGCCCAATGTATGGCTTGTTCCATGTCTTTCTCGTTGTGGGGGTGAGCTATGCCATTTCCGATCCATTTGTGGTCAAAGGCCTTGCCTAGGGATCCAAATATTTTGTCTCTTTCGTATGGTGAGTAGAATTTATTTAGTTTGGTAGGACATGTGATCGGGGAGGAAAAGTATGAGTGCTCGATGTTAAAGGATGAGATTAGTGAGTCTAAGATGGGGGTGGGTATTGTGTATTGTGCATTTTTGAGGGGGTTAGTTTTTGGTATTCGATATTTATACCTTTGGTAAAGCCATATTAGTTCGGTTTCAAAGGGTTGGGTTGTTGGTTCAATGTTTGTAGGGGTTTGGAATTTTGTATGATATTGTTTCCATAACCATTGGAGCCTGGTAATGGGTATGGTGTGTAAATGTCGGCCGTTTTCTTTGTATAGATGTGCTTGATTGTTATCTATTTGAATTGTGTTTGAGGATGTAAGGATATCATTTTCGGGGTTGCATTCTGTTGTGTAGATGTTTAAGAGTGGGATATTTATGGGTGGTGTTACGGATCTTGAGTCTGGGAATTGTTCTTGGGGGTGATGTGCTAGGATGATATCCGCGTATGATTTGTTTTGAATTTTTTGGTAGTATTGTTTCAATTTTTCGGTGTTATGTGTGGAGGTATTGGTGTCGTGTCGTGGAAAAAGGTCTCTTTGGGGGAGCCATTTATTATATGTATTATCATTGTGTTGCCATTGGCATAGATATTTTGTGTAGGTATTTTGTATGTTGTTTGTGTCTGTGTGTTGGATATGTTTATGGTCTATGATGTTATTAATGGGATATGCGATAGGATTTTTGGGGATGTATGTTGTGGGATGGGGGCAGGGGTGATATGTATGTGGAGGGTTAGCGGGATTGATTGGTGTGGGGATATTTCTTGGGTTGATGTTATTGTTGAGGGTGATGAATGAATCTTTAAGTATATGAGAGTATAAATGTATGTTACAAGGAATACGACATATACTGGGGCATGTTTGGTGGCAAAATAGTTGTTTAGCAATATTTAAGGCACTTTTTAATAGTTTGAATGGGGTGAAGTGGTAGGTTTTGAAGTCCTCGTTGTTCATGATATGTGTGCCGTTGGGTAACGTAATTTGTGCTAATTCAAAAATATTTTTTGAGAGGAGTTTTTGTAGAAGCTTTTGGGAGAGTTGGGCATTGAGTGTGTTGTGGTTTAGTGTTTCTTGTCGCCATAGTGTTTCAAGTGTTGTAGGATTAATGAGGAAGTTTGGGAGTGTGCTTTTAAGGTGGACTTTGGCTATATGTTTTAATAAGAAGAATGTCCGTGTTATTGGTGATCTTAAACAGTCGCTTTTTTTAATTCTGGGTATGTTTTCGGCGCCCCTGTATTGGGCGAGGATGTAATGAGTTAATCCATTATAAATTTTTCCAAGTCTACCTTTATCGTTTAAGGCATTTTGTAGTTGTTCTCCTATACATCGGAGATATGCGTTTTTTAGGGAGAAAGCTTCAAGACCAAATAGGTTATGTGGTAGTTGTGTTATTGCGTTTGACATACATTTTGGTAGTCCACATATGGTTTATTGTATGGCGATTATTTTTTGATCAAGTTTTTTGATGGCTGGCATAGAGTATGGTACCCCATAAAAACTGTATGCCACACCTGGGCGTAGTACGGTATCAACCATTTTTATTTTTTGTTTCATGGTGGCCGGACATGTTGTCAGTTCTTTGCATTGTTTGATGAGCTTTGTGGTTGTACTGTGGATTTGGGTTTCCCATTTTAGTGAGGGAACTAGATTTGTACCTAGGTATAAGTATGGTTCGTTTTGGTGTAGTATAGGGATTGGTTGGTTGCGGTAGTTGATGTTAGAGGTTTGCATTAGGGCTTTGAAAGTGGTAGGGTTCAATTTAGATTTGTTTGGGCATCCGGTAGCGACACATTTTGGGACTCCCACATCCATGCCAGCCCATTTACAATATCTATCAATTCTATGGAGTTGTATTTGGATTGATTTGATTTTGTTAGTTATGGTGGCTAGGTCATCTGCATATGCGGCGGAGTTTATTGTGACTTGTGATGTGCCGAAAGTATATCCATTATTGCCTCTTTCTAGCCATCTAAATAGTGGTTCTAAAAATATAATAAATAGGTATGGGCTGAGGGTGTCCCTTTGTATAGTTCCTCTTTGGATGGGTATAGGTTTTGTTTTCCCAAAGTGTTCGCCGATATAGCAAGTAGATGATTGGGAATAGATGTTTCCAACAAGTGTAGTTGCCTCTTTTGGGTAGCCAAGGTCTGACATTATTGCTAGAAGTCTGGCATGATCAATTGAGCCAAAGGCATTTTTGAAGTCCACGTATAGTATGTATATATCTTGGTTAGTAAATTTTGCGTCTTCTAATGCGGCTACTATGGTTTGTATTTGCCGTGCGGTACTTCTCTCTGCTCTAAATCCTTCTTGACTATCATGTAGGATTTTGAATTTTTCGCCGTATGAGGATAGTATGTGGGTGAGTGTACTGGTAAAAAGCTTATATATTGTGTTAGCTAGTGCAATTGGTCTATAATTGGGTAGCATGGATGGATCGCCTTTTTTGTATAGTAGAATTGTTGTACTTGTTTTCCATGATATTGGTATTTATTTTTGTTTATAGCAGTGGGAAAAGAATAGGAATAATAGTTTATGAAATCTTGGAGGCATGTTTTTGATTATTGAGTTTGGTATGCGGTCTGGGCCTGGGGCTTTATTATTTCCAAGATTTTGGAGGCATGTGTCGTATGTGGCTCTGTTGAGGTATTTATGTAGTGGGATTTCTGGTTCGCCCCATTTGTCAAGGGTATATCCGTCCAGGTCGTGCCAAGGGTATTGGCGTATAGCACATGTGCATTCTATTGTATGTTGTTGCTGGTAGTTACATGTTGGTACTGTTGGTCTATTGGTTTTTGTTTGTTGGTTAAATATTTCATTCGCAATGTCTTCGGGGCTGGTTAGAATATTATTATATTGATCTTTGATACAATCCATTGGTGGGGATTCAAGGTTTTTAAAGACTTTTTTGTTAATTTTTTGGGGCTGATTTCGTATAGTTGTCTGTATTTTGAGATGGCTTTTTTAATGTTTTCTTTTGTATATTTTGTGATTATTTTCCGTGCTTGTATGTTGGCATTTTTTGCAATTATCGCGATATCTTTTATCTATGTATCGTGGGGAAGGTCCGGAGGCGGCGGGGTAGGGATTTGGATGTGTTGTATAGTTAGTAGTTCGTTGTGTATGGGGTGGTTACGCCATTGAGGGTTGTTTTTACAATTCTAATGGTTTTACGTATGGTATGGTATGTGGTTAAGTGTTGTTTCCAAGTTTTAGAAAGTTTGCGGGGTAGATACCCGCCTTGTTGAGAGGTTCTGTTTGTCATTTGGGGTATTGGGTGTGCTCTACAAGTTTGTTCTAGTGTGTCAGAGATTTTATTGATGAGTTTGTCTAGAGAGTGGCATGCTTCTTGCCATTGTGCTTGTGTTAATTGACTATTGATTTCAAGAGTATTTATAAGGGAGTCTATTTGTACGGTGTTTTCTTCGAAGAATTTTGTATTGAATTTTTCTATGTTGGTTTTTGGGATGGGGTTGAGTATGCATATAGTGTCTTTCTTTGGGATTGTAGGAGTTCTACCAATTAGTGTATTGTTTGGGATGTGCAGTTGTACGGGTGAGTGGTCCGAATTGAGAATAATATCTTTGTTTGTTGTGGAGGTGTATTGTGTGATATTGTTTGTATTTATATAGAAACCATCTATTAGACTCCAATCACTATAATTGTAGCCACCTTGTCTAGAGAATTGTGTATCGGTAATAATGTAAGTGAAGTTTAAGTTTTCTGTGAAGCGGCGCCATTGGTAATCAATGTTTTGAGGGGGGGTGTGATGGTTTCCATTTTGGCGGCCAATAAGCGCTATGTCTCTATTGAAGTCTCTACATAATAGGTATGTATGATTGGGATGATTATTATTATGGGTTGTAATAGTGTTTTGTATATCTAAGAGAAATCTAGTATCTTCGGGATGGGATGGCATATACATGTGAAAGATTAACCACGGTTGTAGTGGGTGATTGGTGATTTTAATTATTTGAATGTATGGTGATATGTGCATTGGGGTAGGGATTTTGTTGATGTTGCCAAGGAATGTATATTTTCTGTGTATTAATGTAAGGAGGCCACCGCGGCCCGGTGTGTATGGTCTCTTTTGTTGAATGCATCTTGTAAGTGCATGTGTATTGTTAAAGATGAGTTTATAGTCTTGAAATATATTTTGTATATATTTTGTAGATTTTGTGGCGGTTAGTTTTGTTTCTTGTATAACTATAAGAGCCGGTGGTGTGTCTGTGTTTGCGACTAGAGTTTGTAAGCTAGAAAGGGCAGTGTTTAGTGAGGAGGCATTCCATGTGATTATGTATGTATTTTCTTGGTTTGGTCTAATGTTTTGATTTTGGTTTTGAGGAGGGATGTAGGGAAGAGGTGGAGGTGGGTGGGTGTATTCTGGTATAGGGTCTAGACATTTTAGTGATTCACTTATGAGGTTGTTAGGGAGGTAAGGGAATTTTAGTTTTATTATATCATTTGAGGGTGGTATGTCTTGACTATGTAAGAAGTCGTATAGTCTTTTATGTATTGAGTTCTCATGGTTTATAATATTTTGGTTGTCTACTAGGAATTCAGTATAGGGGTGTGGAGTGTAAATGTGTCGTTCTGGTGGGTTTTGTAAGGTTAGTAAGGTTTGTAGGAGTGTATTAGTCCATGTAATTGTGTTCCAATTTTGTGGATTTAGAAGTTGGTTACATTCATCTATGTTTGGATGAGTAGTGATTATTAGTGCATATAAGATGTGGGGTGGTGGATGCGTATTTTTTTGTTGTATGTATTCGGCAATGTTTGGGTGGGAAGTGTTGTGTATGTGGTGTAATGTATGTGTGTTTTTTAGAAATGGTGCGAAGGGTTTTGCAATGTGTTCATATTCTGATTGGAGTTTTATGGTATTAGGTATAAAGTAGATTTTGGCATTTTTCTTATGTGATGTAGGATGTCTTTTTAGTATATTGGGCATGGGTCCCGGGTTGGTTTCAATGTCTCCTCCTAGAAGTAGTAGAAGTTTGTGGTATATATGTTTAGTGGTGTATTTTAAAGGCTTTGTTGTGTTATTAATGACTTGTTGGTTTGGGGGTAGGTGGATGTTTGTATTTTGTGTGTGAGTTGTGGGTTTATTTATTTTTATAGTAGGTGTAGTTGTTTTCGTTTTTAGTTTATTTTTTGTCCATGTGTTTTTTGTGGTTGTTTTTGTTTTAGTAGTGTATGGATGTATATATGATTGGTTGTATTTTATCTTGGTTGTTTTTGTCCGTGTGCATATGTAACTACATGTTTAAGACTATTTGTATGTGGGTTTATGTTGGTTTTTAAAGTGTCTTTTAAGTCCTTTTTTTCATATGTGGTGTTATTATATACTTTGTGGTTTGTACAATTGTTTGTTTTGGTGTTTGTATTAGTATTTGGTATGAAATATGTTTTGTCATTTTTTTTGTGCGAAGCGGGGTGTCTTTTTAATATGTTGGGCATGGGTCTTGGGTTAGTCTCCATGTCTCCTCCAATTAATATTAGTAGTTTGTAGTAGATGGGTTTTTTGTTTTGTTTTAGAATTTTTTGTTTTTGAATGTGGCTTTGGAATTTGTGTTTTTTTGATTGTATGTGATTGTCTTTGTATGTGTGTATGTATATGTATGTGTTTCGTTGATGGTGTGTGGTTGTCTTTGTGTGTGTGTATGTAGTTTTATGTGGTATTATATTAGTATTCTTTTGTATGTTTGAATTAGTGTATGTCACGGTTTTTGTCTTGGTATTTGTATCAGTATCTTTGTTAGTATTTGTGTAAGTATACTATACGTACCACTATTTGAATTGGTATTCGCATTTGTATAAGTATAAGTATTTGTATTTATATAATACCAGTATGTGTATCAGTATACGTACCAGTATTTGTATCAGTATATTTATAAGTATACTCATCGGTGTATGTATCAGTATACGTACCAGTATACGTATCAGTATACATATCAGTATACGTATGAATATATGTACCCGTATATTGAAATAATGAGTTTTTTAAAAGATTTCTTTCTAAACATATTTTGTCTAAAACTATCATTTCTAAAAACAGATTGATATTTATTTCAATCAGATTCGAATATATTCTTACTTTTATTAGAAATTCTATTTTTAGTAAGTCTATTTTTGGAGCCTTCGGCGCCCAACCGGCCGGCGAGACATGAATCCCACCTCCAATTTTAATAATCCTACATACTCTCAACAAATTTCTACTATTTAATAGCGAACTCCCCTCATCTTTATATATAACAATTTTAATATTACTATTAACTTTCCATTTATCCCTGTAGTTTATATTCCAATTTCTATTTTTAGTATGTACTATTTTATTATTACTATCTTCTCTATTTATTTTTACTCTGAAATATTTGTTTCTCGTTACAAGTTGGGTTAATTTTCCATCCGTTATTTTTTGGATTTTTGAGGAAGCATATTCTATTTTTAGTACTGCTGTTTATAGCTATAGCCTTCCTATTTGTATTCTTATTATATTTGATACGCATTACTATTTTGGTGTATTTTTCATCCCTTCTTTTTGAATTTCTTAGTAAGCATATTCTATTTTTAGTTTTGTTGTTTATAGCTATGTTCTTCATATTTGTATTCTTATTAATTTCCATTACTAATTTGGTGAATTCTCCATCCCTCATTTTTTAATTTCTTTGTAAGCATATTCTATTTTTAGTTTTGTTGTTTATAGCTATGTTCTTCATGCTTGTATTCTTATTATAATTAATTCCCATTTCTAATTTGATGAATTTTCCATCCCTCATTTTTGAATTTCTTAGGAAGCATATTCTATTTTTAGTTCTGCTGTTTATAGCTATGTTTTTCATGCTTGTATTCTTATTATAATTAATTCCTATTTCTAATTTGGTGAATTTTCCATCCCTCATTTTTGAATTTCTTAGGAAGCATATTCTATTTTTAGTTTTGCTGTTTATAGCTATGTTCTTCATATTTGTATTCTTATTATAATTAATTCCCATTTCAAAATTGGTGAATTTTCCATCCCTCATTTTTGAATTTCTTAGGAAGCATATTCTATTTTTAGTTCTGCTGTATATAGCTATGTTCTTCATATTTGTATTCTTATTATAATTAATTCCCATTACTAATTTAGTGAATTTTCCATCCCTTATTTTGGAATTTCTTAGGAAGCATATTCTATTTTTAGTACAATTGTTTATGTTTATGTTCCTAATATTTGTATTCTTATGATAATTAATTCTCATTACTAATTTTGTTAATTTTTCATCCCTTATTTTTGATTTCGTTAGGAAGCGTATTCTATTTTTACTACTACTATTTGTTGCTATGTTCTTGTTATATGTATTCTTATGATAATGGTTTTCTATCTGACGCTTTATTTTCTTCTTACATATCCTCTCCGATTTTTTCGTTTCATTATTAATATTTCTTGCTCTATTTGAAACCTTTGAAATTTCATAAATATCTATCTTCTTCCTATTTAGTTTATAATATCTCTTTTTACTCTCCTTTATTTTCCTATTTTTAGCCATTTTTTCTTCCCTTATCTTCTGATGGTTTTTGAATTTAGATTCCCTTCTACCCTTATTTATCTTTATTACAAGATTTCCTTTATTGTTTTCATTATTACTGTTTCCTTTTTTGTTATATGTAGTTATGATACTTGTTTTCTCTTTCCTTTTATTATTTATTCTAATTCCATCTCTTCTCTTATTCCTTTTATTATTTATTTTTGTTTTCATACTTTTGTTTTTTGTTTGTATATTTAATCTATACCTTTGATTAATCTCATCCATTTCATTTATTTTTGGGTTTGTTTTTATTTTATTATGTGTAGTTGTATTGGTTGTGGTTGTATTGGTTATCGTCTTCACACGTATGTTTTTATTGGTATATGTCTTGGTATTTGTTTTAGTATTAGTATTTGTCTTAGTATTTATGTCAATGTTTGTCTTAGTATTCGTACAAGTATTTGTACCAATATTCATTCCAGATTTCGTACTAGTATCCATATCAGTATTTAAACCTGTATTTATATCAGTATTCGGTCCAGTATTCGTATCAGTACCCGTATCAGTATTTGTTCCAGTGTTTGTACCTGTATATATAATAGTGTGTGTATTATTGTTGGTATTTTCACTATGTATTGTATTGTATGTTATGGGATATACTGTCGGCTTCAGTTTTGTGTATGGAGCTTGAGATATGTATATTCCCGTTTTTTTAATACAATGTAGGTATTTTTTTATGCGACTTTTGGTATAATGTTGTATTTTGTTTTGAGAGTATTGTTTAATACAATAGAATTGTTTGTGTAGTGCAAGTATTGGTATTTGTTTGTGGCTATGGTATGTAAGTGTTTTTGTATAGTTTTTGTATTGCATATAGTAAAAAATACAACGTTTGGTATAGTATGTAGTATGGTATAGTCTACTATATTTATCATGGTATTGGGTAGGGTGTCTAATACGGTATGTGTAAATCACATACTTGTATGCTATTGCGTATTTAAGACTAGTGTCAATAAAGTATTGTAAACTATAGTATATTGTAAGATAGGTATGTATTTCCCTGCGGTCTTGGGAGGTCACATGTTTGACTCAATTCTTGGATTGTTGGTTTTCCCCGTGATAGCTCGCATGGTTTGGAGTGTGGCAAGCATGGATTCCTCGATTGCCTCCATCTTTTCTTTCAAGTCATCGTGTAACTTGTGCGCATACTCCCTATTTTCTTGCCTTAGCTTCTTGTTGTTCTCCTCCAATAATTCTATCATGTCCTTCTTGGTGATGACCTCACTTTGCATGTTGAAGGTGGTCATTGTGTTGACAATGGCGGTATTGATGTCGCTAAATCCAAAATCCTTCACTTGGTCTTCGGTTGGTGGTTTTAGGCCTTCTAAGCTTCTAATGTGTGGTGCAAAATCCACATAATTTCCTCCAATGACATGTGTTTTCTTCACAAAGGTTCTATACACGATTGGGTTAGCACAAAGCACATTTGCACTACCATTGTGATTATTGCCTTCGAACCGGTGGAAATAAATAGACCTCACATTAGCTCCTCCCATTATTCTATAGATTTCGTGGGTGGTGTGTGGTGTGTCCAAACGGAGAGGGAGTGGTGAAAGAGTAAGAGTCAAAGCATCTTTTCTAGCCTTAGTTTCGAAAATACCTTTTGGTCCTTTTGAGTCAAGGACTTGTTTTGCTTGCACGACCTCCTTCTCATGGTAATATGGTGCAACAATATCTTGGCCACTTGTTGAGGTGTGGTTGCCATGATAAAGGCATGGGATTCGCCGAGTACCTTATGTACTCCGGTGATCTCAAACTCGTGTCCCCGATGAAAGCTATTTTCGAGTACTTCCTTGAAGAGCACTTGTGCGGAGATGTTCACTAGAGTGTCACACTTAACCTTCACGGAGAGGTTAGAACCATTGGCAATTCCATGGTATGTCTTACACACCTTTCCAACTACATGTTCACCATCAATCGTTAGAATAAAGGGCTTAATGCCCTTGAGTAGCATTAGACCATCAATCTCCGGTTTAAGGAGGTGCAATTTAACACTTCCTGCTCATACCCTTTTAATTTTCCCATGCTTAATGCTTAAACATTGGATGTCAATTGGGTCAATAAGGTCTATCTCAAGTATAATGTCCATTTTTTTAAGTCTTTCTTCAACCATCTTCTTTACCACATCTTTCATGATAGGAGTTTTGGGAGTTTCAAAAAAGATAGCAACATGGAAATCAAGGGAGAGACCGGAACTCTCACTAGTTTTGATGTCGAAAGGCAGTTTCCGGTTTTGTGTATGGTCTTTGTATGTCTAGATTGTCAAGTTTTGAGGAGAGATGTCTGAGAGTAGCTGAGAGCTCCGTATTTTCTGGTTAGGTGCAACAAAGAAGTTAGTCTCTGGGAAGAGGTGTGAGTGCAACGAAGGTGGCTGGATCTGTTGCATACCCCGCTCATAGCTAAGATCAGAGGCAATAGTGGGCTTTGAGAGTGGCGTTGTGTTGGGCAGGGGTAGTAAAGGTCAGATCTAACCCTGGCATTCGAAATTTGAGCGATCTGAAGGTAGATTGGAGTGAGGGATGACCTGAAAGCACTGGGACCCTGTGTTGGCACTCGATCTAACTTCTTAGAACTCAAACACGATATACAGGTGTAGATCTAACTTGTGTTGGTTGTGACGCCCTAAGCCCACTTAGACTTCTTGATTGTTGCCCCGACCCAGAAACCACCACACATACGATCTGAAGTCCACACACAGATTCGGGATAGTAGCGGCTCACACTGAAGGAGCCAACCAGCAGCGAGAACGAGATCTCAAGTCCACACAAGTGCAAGAGAGTGCAACCAAGTTACAGAACAGACGAGAGGAAACCGACGATCAAGGAAGTTCACATGACCTGAAGTGCATCCAAGTTCTGCAGCAAACATCAGCCACAAAGAAGCACACCAACAGCACGAAACCAAGCAGACAGCACTCCATCCCTGGAGTGCCCAGGTTCGATCTGACCTTACTTCATTTCAATTTATTTTTTGTTTGTTTATTAGTGTTTGATTTGTTTGCACATTACAGTATACGAGTGATACAAAGAGATCTACAGAGCACTCACACACTAGTAGCTACCTCCGACATCTTACATATCACCACACTCACATACACTAGATGTAGATCACCACAAGCTCACTGTAACAACACGCACATAAAGCTCCACACTAGATCTCTGATAGAAAACCCTATTAAGCTCGTATGTGTAGATCGCACGCGGAAGCGCTGGAAATTTTTCCCAGATCTAGATCTACCTGCACATCAGCAACAAAGACACACAACATCAACACTGAAGAAAACGACACGTCGACAGCAGTGCACAAGAACACGACGCAACGGCCAACAAATCCGTAACTCTATCCACATCACAACAAGACCTCACAGCAAGATCGCAACATACAATAACACCTCAACAGGGAGCAACCTACAGCAACTTCACACCAAGATTCGATCAAACGTAACGGAGGACCAAGATCCAGCCCGCGGCAACATAACAGGGAGCACACTCTACCCCTCCTCTCACAGTTCTTCCCCTTCTTGCATTCCTCACTCACCGCTCTCACCTTGCTTAAACCCTCCACCTCTCCTCCATGTTCCCTCCTTCATTCTCACCACAGATTCCAAGCTCCCCCACCCAAGCCCCCGGCGCATTACTACAGACAGTCACCTGAATCGAATCCAAAGACCACGACCCAACCCTCCACAAACCCTCGCACTCACACAACTTCTCCCTGCGAACCTCTCCCTGCAAACCTCTCCCCATAGCGACCCCTGGAACTCCCCTTGCGACCTACAAAACCTTGGTAGCGACCTTGTGAATCTTCATAGCGACCCCTGGAAATCCCCCTGCGACCTATCAATTGGTAGCAACAACCCCTGGAAATCCCCCTGCGACCTACCAATTGGTAATAGCGACCTCCCTAATCCCCCCTGCGACCTACCTAATTCCCCTAGCGACCTACCTAATTCCCCTTGCGACCTACCTAATCCCCCTTGCGACCTACCTAATCGCCCTTGCGACCTACCTAACCCCACTACCAGTACATATACTGGTACGTATTCTGGTGCGTATTCTGGTACGTATTCTGGTATGTATAATCATACGAATACCGATATGAATACTGATACATATATTGATACGTATATTGGAGTACATATTGGTACGTATATTGGTACGTATATTGGTACATATACTGATTCATATACTGATATGAATACTGATATGAATACCAATACAAATACTTGTACGAATACTAACACGAATACTTACACAAATATTGATACGAATACCAAGACGAATACTTACACGAATACTCATACAAATACCAAGACGAATATTAAGGCACATACTAATACGAACATACGAATGAATACAAATATAAAACCAAATACAACTACATATACACACACAAAGACAACCACACACCATCAAAGAAACACATACATATACACACACACACACAAAGACGAATACATACAATCAAAAAAGCACCAAAAAAAATACCAAAGCCACATACAAAAACACAAAATTCCAAAACAAAACAATAAACCCACCTACTACAAACTACTAATATTAATTGGAGGGGACATAAACACAAGGCCAAACACAACCAAAAAAAAATATAAACAAACACACACACACCTATACACCATTAATAAAACAAAAACAAGTACGCAAACAAACACATGGACACAAAAAAAATTAAAGATAAATACAATTACATTCAAAAAAAATATTGAATTTATAAACATCCACCTCTCTCCAAACAAACAAGACCTCCATAACATAACAAAGCCCCAAAGAATTACAAAAAAAGAAAAAACATTAAAAAACAACACTAAACACACATATCACAAACTCCTACTACTTCTAGGAGGGGACATAGAAACTAACCCAGGACCCATGCCTAATATACTAAAAAGACACCCTACTTCACATAAGAAAAATGCAAAAATTTACTTCATACCTAATACCATAAAACTACAACCGGAATATAGACACATTGCAAAATCTTTTGCACCTTTCTTAAAAAACACACATACATTACACCACACACATAACAACACATATCCAAACATTGCCCGATACGTTCAACAAAAAAATGCGCATCCACCACCTCACATACTATATGCTCTAGTAGTCACTACCCATCCACACATAGATGAATGTAACCATCTCTTAAACCCACAAAACCTGAACACAATTACATGGGTCAATACACTTCTACAAAACTTACTAAACTTACAAAATCCACCGGAACGACACATCTACACTTCACACCCGTATACAAAGTTCCTTGAAGACAACCAAAGAAGAAGAAGAACGTCGGTCTCCGAAGGAGCCGGCGTGAATAAAGTGTCTGTTCGTTCCACTACTAAGACCATGCCCACCGGACAAGGAATTAGTAAACTGGAACTACTTCCCCCTCTCGAGGGTAGACAGACAACCAAAATATTATAAACCATGAGAACTCAATACATAAGGAACTATATGACTTTTTACACAGCGAAACAATATCTCCCTCAAATGAAACAATAAAAATAAAATTCCCCTACCTACCTAACAATCTCATCAATGAATCACTAAAATGTTTGGACCCTATACCAGAATACACCCACCCACCCCCACCACTTCCCTACATCTCTCCGCAAAACCAAAATATTATATCAAATCAAGAAAATACATACATAATCACATGGAATGCCTCCTCTCTAAACACTGCCCTTCCTAGCCTACAAACTTTGGTCACGCACACAAATACACCACCAGCCCTCATAGTTATACAAGAAACAAAATTATCTGCCACAAAATCCACAAAATATATACAAAATATATTTCAAGACTATAAACTCATCTATAACAATATACATGCACTTACAAGATGCATTCAACAACGAAGACCATACACACCAGGCCGAGGAGGTCTCCTTACACTAATACACAAAAAATATGCCTTCCCGGGCAACATCAACAAAATCCCTACCCCAATGCACATATCACCTTACATTCAAATAATCAAAATTACTAATCACCCTCTACAACCATGGTTAATCTTTCACATGTATATGCCATCTCATCCCGAAGACACTAGATTTATCATAGACATACAAAACACTATTACTTCCCAAATTCATAATAACCCTAATCACACATACCTATTGTGTGGGGACTTCAACAGAGACATAGCATTAATTGGTCGCCAAAATGGAAATCATAACACCCCCCCTCAAACCATTGATTACCAATGGCGCCGCTTCACAGAAAACTTAAACTTCGTCTACATCGATACCGATACACAATTCTCTAGACAAGGTGGCTATAATTACAGCGACTGGAGTCTAATAGATGGATTCTACATAAATACAAACAACAATACACAATACACCTCTACAACAAACAAGGATGTTATTCTCAACTCGGACCACTCACCTATACAATTACACATTCCAAATAACACATTAATTAATAGAACTCCTACAATCCTAAAAAATGATACTATACGCATACTCAACCCCATTCCAAAAGACAATATAGAAAAATTCAACACCAAATTCTTTGAAAAAAACTCCATACAAATAGACTCCCTCATAAACACTCTCGAAAATAACAATCAATTATCACAAATACAATGGCAAGAAGCATGCCACACCCTAGACAAACTTATCAATGCAATCTCTGACACACTAGAACAAACTTGTAAAGCCCAACCAATACCTCAAATGACAAACAGAACTTCTCAACAAGGAGGTTACTTACCCCGTAAACTTTCTAAAACTTGGAAACAACACCTAACCACATACCATACTATACGGAAAACCATTAGAATTGTAAAAAATAACCCTCAATGGCGTAATCACCCCATATGCAACGAACTACTAACTATACAATACACCCAAATCCCTACCCCGCCACCTTCGGACCTACCTCACGATACATGGATAAAAAATATAGCACTAATTGCAAAAAATGCCAACATACAAGCCCGCAAAATTACCTCAAAATATACCAAAGATAACATTAAAAAAGCCATTTCAAAATATAGACAACTATACGAAATTAGCCCCAAAAAAATTAACAGGAAAGTTTTTAAAAACCTTGAATATCCACCAATGGATTGTATCACAGACCAATACAACAATATTCTAACTAGCCCAGAAGACATTGCAAATGAAATATTCAACCAACAAACCAAAAGTAATAGACCAACAGTACCAACATGTAATTATCAACCACAACATCCATCTGAATGTACATGTGCAGTACGCCAGTACCCATGGCACGACCTCGATGGATTTACCCTTGACAAACGAGGCGAACCAGAAATCTCACTACATAAATACTTTAATATAGCCACATATGTCACATGTCTTCACAATCTTGGTAACAACAAAGCCCCAGGCCCAGACCGCATCCCAAACTCAATACTAAAAAACATGCCCCCAAGATTCCATAAACTATTATTACTATTCTTTTCTCATTGTTACAAACAAAAACAAATACCTATGTCATGGAAATCAAGTACAACAATTCTACTATACAAAAAAGGCGATCCATCTATACTACCCAACCATAGGCCAATTGCACTAGCTAACACAATATACAAACTCTTCACTAGTACACTCACCTCTATACTATCCTCATACGGTGAAAAATTCAAAATCTTACATGATAGTCAAGAAGGATTTAGAGCAGAAAGAAGTACCGCTAGACAAATACAAACTATAATAGCCGCACTAGAAGACGCAAGATTTACAAACCAAGATATATACATACTATACGTCGACTTCAAAAACGCCTTTGGCTCAATGGACCATGCCCGACTATTAGCAATAATGATGGACCTTGGTTACCCAAAAGATGCAACTACACTTATTGGTAACATCTATTCTCAATCATCTACTTGTTATACTGGTGAACATTTTGGGAAAACAAAACCTATACCCATTCAAAGAGGAACTATACAAGGGGATACCCTTAGCCCATACCTATTCATTATATTCTTAGAACCACTACTCAGATGGCTAGAACGAGGCAACAATGGATACACTTTTGGCACATCACAAGTCACAATAAATTCTGCCGCATACGCAGATGACCTCGCCGCCATAACTAACAAAATCAAATCTATCCAAATACAACTCAACAAAATTGATAGATATTGTAAATGGACCGGAATGGACGTAGGTGTCCCAAAATGTGCCGCTACCGGATGCCCAAACAAATCCAAAATAAACCCTACCACTTTTAAAGCCCTTATGCAAGCTTCCAGCATCAATTACCGCAATCAACCAATCCCCATATTACACCAAAATGAACCATACATATACTTAGGTACAAATCTTGTTCCATCACTAAAATGGAAAATCCAAATCCACACCACAACGACGAAACTCATCAAACAATGCAATGAACTAACAACATGCCCGGCCACCATGAAACAAAAAATAAAAATGATTGATACCGTACTACGTCCAGGTGTGGCATACAGTTTCTACGGTGTACCATACTCTATGCCTGCTATCAAAAAACTTGATAAAAAAATAATAGCCATACAAAAAACCATATGTGGACTACCAAAATGCATGTCAAATGCAATAACCCAACTCCCGCATAACCTATTCGGGCTTGAAGCTTTCTCCCTCAAAAACGCATACCTCCGTTGTATAGGTGAACAACTACAAAATGCCTTAAATGATAAAGGTAGACTTGGAAAAATATATAATGGACTAACTCATTATGTCCTTGCCCAATACGGTGGCGCAGAAAACATACCTAGAATTAAAACAAGTGACTGCATAAGATCACCGATAACACGAACATTCTTCTTATTAAAACATATAGCTAAAGCCCACCTTAAAAGTACGCTCCCAAACTTCCTCATTAATCCTACAACACTAGAAATACTATGGCGCCAAGAAACACTAAATCATAACACACTCAATGCCCAACTCTCCCAAAAGCTTCTACAAAAACTCATCTCAAAAAATATTTTTGAACTAAACCAAATTACTATACCAAACGGCACACACATCATGAACAATGAGGATTTCAAAACCTACCACTTCACCCCATCCAAACTAATAAAAAGTGCCCTAAATGTTGCTAAACAACTATTTTGCCACCCAACATGCCCCACTACATGTCATACTCCTTGCAACATACACCCATACTCTCATATACTTAAAGATCCATTCACCACCCTCAACAATAACATCATCCCAAGAAATATTCCCACACCAACCAACCCCCCTAACCCTCCACATACATACCACCCCCGCCCCCCAACATACATCCCCAAAAACCCTACCACATATCCCATTAATAATATCATAAACCATAAACATATCCAACACACAGACACAAATAACATAAAAAATACATACACAAAATATTTATGTCAATGGCAACACAATGATAACACATACAATAAATGGCTTCCCCAAAGAGACCTATTTCCACGACATGACACCAACACCTCCACACATAACACAGAAAAATTAAAACAATACTACCAAAAAATTCAAAACAAAACATACTCGGATATCATCCTAGCACACCACCCCCAAGAACAATTCTCAGACTCAAGATCCGTAACACCACCCATAATTATCCCTCTCTTAAACATCCACACAACAGAATGCAACCCCGAAAATGATATCCTTACATCCTCAAACACAATCCAAATAAATAACAATCAAGCACATCTATACGAAGAAAATGGCCGACATTTACATACCATCCCCATTACTAGACTCCAATGGCTATGGAATCAATACAATATAAATTTACAAACTCCTACAAACATCGAACCAACGACCCAATCCTTTGAAACCGAAATAATCTGGCTATACCAAAGGTATAAATACCGAATACCAAAAACTGACCCCCTAAAAAATGCACAATACACAATACCCACTCCCATCTTAGACTCATTAATCACATCCTTTAACATCGAACAAGCATACTTTTCTTCCCCGGTCACATGTTCTACCAAACTAAAAAAATTCTACTCATCTTATGAAAGGGATAAAATATTCGGATCCCTAGGAAAGGCCTTTGACTATAAATGGATTGGTAAAGGTATAGCTCACCCCCACAACGAGAAAGATATGGAACAAGCAATACATTGGGCTCGACTTGCCGCCAAACACGATCCAAATAACACAAATACGATCATCATCACACCGAACAACAATTGGTACCAAAACAATAACCAACATTTAAATCCATTTTTAGATTCCCATATCATTGCAGTATTTGAGGCAGACACAATACCATACGAAGAACCTACTATCCCACCCGAACTAAAAAAACCCCGAATCGAGCCATCAACATTACAAATACTATGCGTCCATCATCAAAATCAAACCCTAGGTTCCCTAGAACAACTTGCTGAACTTACCACCATAACAAACAATTTAAACATACACCGAATATACACAAAATTGGCCCCACCAACACCCATACAAACCCCAGTAAACAAAAGTAAAAACTGGTCCAAACTAAACTATGTCAACAACACATTAAACTACTCCGTCACACCTCCCCCTCTCCCTGACTACCCAACTCATACTACACCAAAATTTAACCCCGCACACAGTTACTACACTGACGGCTCCTTTAAACCACCAGAACAAATTAGCCCGGGTTCTTGGCGCAGAGAAAAAGCTGGCTATGGCATATTTAATTCTATCAAAGAAATTAAACTAGCCAAAAGACTCCATGGCCTACAAAACGTCCTCAGAGCAGAACTCATGGCCATTCACAAAACACTACAAATCATCACAACAAAATACAAAAATGAACCTGCACATATATTCACCGATTGTATAAATGTACTCTACCTACTAAACACTCAAATAACACACCCTACCCTTCACAATAGCCACCCCGACCAAACCATATTATCATCAATGGTCCAAATGTTACAAAACCGTACACAAATCACAACTCTTCACAAAGTGAAAGCCCATGCCAACATTGACGGCAACGAACAAGCAGACAAACTTGCAAAAGAAGGCCGAGAAAAAACACACAAAAATGCCAAAGATCCACACGAACATGCCCATGCCACCCCATACTACTTTCAAAAAGAAGATTGGCCTTCCAAAGAAGATACCCCCGACAAAGGCCCAATTAGATTTTTGGGCAAATATCTCAAAAAACAAGACCTCTACAACAACCTTGACACAATCTCAGAAAATATTCCTTACATAGAAAAATGGACTAATAATAACGACATAGACAATGAACTCTCTACAAACTTTTGGAAAAACCCCATCATCTCAGACTCACAAATAACATGCCTCATCAAATTCCGTACTGGTCAATATATGGGAAACGCTCGCAAACAACTCTTCTTTGGAATAGAAAGGTTCCCATCCATAACATGCCCCATATGCCCCTCAACGGACCCCGACACATGGCTTCATGTTCTACTCAAATGCCAAAACCACCACATACACTCTCTAATTGTTAAAAGGCATAATAAAGCGGTAGGGGAAGTCCGGAAATCAATCACCTCCTACAATAAAGCGAGATGTTTTATACTAATGAACGCCGGCACTTTTAATAACAATCCACAAGAAAATACAGTCCCCCCTTGGCTACTCCCATGCTCATGTGTGATCCAAAGATGTCATTGCAACGCTAGGCTCAAACCGGACATCCTATGTGTTAGAGGTTTAGCATACAATGATCCGCCACCCGACCACATTAATCAAGACTACACCATTCAATTCATTGAATTCACATATTGCAACGATAGATTTTCTCCGGAAACAATCCAAAACAAAATAGACAAATATCAACCCCTCATTGACGACATCATTGCCTTTGGATGGAAGGTAGACCCCCTTATTGTTATCACATCTGGCGCTCGTGCCACCACCTTTATCCCATCTATGAAAACTCTAGAAGATACCTTCAAAATACCCATTGAAACAATCAAAACCACCTTTAAAAAAATTAACACCATCGCTATTCAATATGCCATGTCCATTTTGCTACATAAACGTAAAATTGAAAACAACCAAGCCCTCCCCGATACTCAAGATCCCCCTTAAATGCTTCTCCGCCGAGACTTATCTTGACTGGTTGGTTTTGTGGTTTTGGCGACTTGCTTTGTTAGTTGTTACATTGGTTGTTTGTGTGCTTGGTTGGTATCAGGTCACCTGTTACATAGTGTCTACCCTCGAGAGGGGGAAGTAGTTCCAGTTTACTAATTCCTTGTCCGGTGGGCATGGTCTTAGTAGTGGAACGAACAGACACTTTATTCACGCCGGCTCCTTCGGAGACCGACGTTCTTCTTCTTCTGATGTCGAAAGGCACTTGAGTGACGTTGTAGTGTTGGCCTTCAACTCCATTCCTTGTCATGGGATATAGTAGTTGCGGGATACGTAGGAAGGTCGTCCTAGTGTTGCATACCTCCAAGGCGTCTTCCTCCTTCATTCCCCTTGTCATCATGTCTTCTGCCGACTCCCCGCTAAATAGTTCTTCTGCACCTTCTTCAATTGCCAAGGCCTAGAACACCATATTCGTTATAATGGGAAAATTCCATGATTTTGGGAAAATATAGTTTAGGTCGAGTCGACCTAAACTGTACCCACAGATTGAGTACATCACTGAAACTGGACAAAACAACCAATCGTCGAAATTTTCAAATGGCCATAACTTACTCAAATTTTGTCCAAATTGGGCATATGAGGTGTTTTTTGACATCTACTTTTTCTGTAGATGTCAAAAATCACCTCATATGCCCAATTTGAACGAAATCTGAGTAAGTAATGGCCATTTAAATATTTCAGCGATTGGTTGTTTTGTCCAGTTTCGGTGAAGTACCTAATTTGTGGGTACAATTTAGGTGGACTCGACCTAAACTGTCATTAAATTGGGAGGTTAAAAATCTCCCAAAATAACGAATATGGTGTTCTAGTGAGCTCTAGTTCATAGAAGGACTTACCTTTTTCACTGGGGGTGAACTTGCTCTTCTTACTTGTGCTGTTCTCCTCTTCTGTTCTTCTCTGTGGCCTCATGTTGTGGGTTCTACGAGGTGTGCTGTCCGGGGATTCAACATCCATGTATGTGGCCAAGTTCTTCTTCGCGTTCCTTGATGGTTGGTCCTCTTGTAGTCTCTCTTCTTGTGAGCTGGTTTCTAGATTTCGTATCGTCCTTCCTTCTGAAGATCTCCTCGAATTCATCATGCTTGGGGGTGTGAGGTCGCTGGGGGATGGCAGGTCGTTAGTGGGTGGGAGGTTTCTGGTGGGTGCAAGGTCACTAGTGGGTGTGAGGACTGTAATGGGTAGGAAGTTGTTGGAGGGTGGGGGGTTGCTAGTGGGTAGTAGGTCGTAAGTGGGTGCGAGGCCGTTGGGGGGTGGGAGGTCGCTGAGAAGTTGGGATCGTTGGGCAGGGGTCAAGAGTCCAAGCAGTGTCGCGTTGTGCCTGTTCTGTGGTTGTCTTCGTGAAGGGGGTGGTTGCCTACCTTCTGTTGGAGCGGGTGACCTCGGGTGGGTGTAGGGTTTGGGTTGGATTTGAGCACCGACTCGGGCGCCTTCAGGGACAAGGAGCAGTCGCCTGGGTGCTGCGGGGCCTCGTGTAGTGGTGGGTTTTGGGCGAGTGCCGTCTGTAGAGGGCGAGCGCCGTCTGTGTAGTCGGTTGGTGGTCGCGGGTGCTTCTGCGTATGATCCAGCTGCTGCGGGGGCTTCTACGTACGATCTAGTTGTTGCGGGGGCTTCTGCGTATGCTCCTGCTGTTGCGGGGGCTTCTGCGTACAATCTAGCTGCTGCGGGGGCTTCTGCGTATGCTCTAGCTGCTGCGGGGGCTTCTGCGTATGCTCTAGCTGCTGCGGGGGCTTCTGCGTATGATCCAGCTGTTGCGGGGGCTTTTGCGTACAATCCAGCTGCTGCGGGGGCTTCTACGTATGATCTAGCTGCTGTGGGGGCTTCTGCGTATGCTCCAGCTGCTGCGGGGGCTTCTGTGTACGATCCAACTGCTGCGGGGGCTTCTGCGTATGATCCAGCAGCTGCGGGGGCTTCTGCGTACAATCCAGCTGCTGCGGGGGCTTTGTCGTATGATCCAGCTGTTGCGGAGACGAGCTTGTACAAGGAGATGAGTAGCCGTCCAGTTCTGGTCCGGGCGCGTTTGTCTAGGTGGGAATAGGGTTCGGGGAGGGTTGAGTCGGGTCTGGGTAGAGGTGAGGGTTGTGGGAAGGGGGGGTTGTGAAGGTGTAGGAGGGGAATTGCAGAAAGAATTGAAGGTGCTGTAGAAATGCTTACCTCCTTGTTTGTCTTTGAGCTGAATCTTGCTTGTTCGTGGGATACTTGCTGCTGTATAGTTGTTGCTTGACTGCCAATCTCCTTCTGTTGACCGCCTCCAGGTCGTCTATCGCAGCTGCTGCTGTTGTGTGGGGTTGAGATGTTGGTGTAGATCGCGAGCTGATGTGTGTGCGCGTGGTTGATCCGCGCCTTTCGGGGTAGGTTGAGGCCTTTCTGTACTCCTTGTGCTTGTTGTATAGATCTGTAGTGATTTTGCGAGCGCTTCCGCGTGTAATGTGTAGCTACAACCTTCCTAGTGATGTGCTTAACGGTTGTAATGTGTCTAGGTGCTTGAAACGTGTTGTTTGATGTGAAAAAGGTAAGGACTTGTAATCTAAGTATGACTTCTTTGCTGCAACGAAAAGATGAATGGTGATGGGGTTTGGTGAGGAACTTACGTGGATCTAGAAGAGTTGATCTTTGGAGTTGCCTGTACGGATTTGGAGTTATGCGCGTTTAGATCTCCGTGGACTTCGCGGTCGATGTGTCCGGCAGCGATCTGTGAGCTGTTGTTCTGCTGGGATTGCCGATGTCGGCTCTGCTGCTGCAGCAGCTGGTCCTCTTGGCGAGATCCACTCCTGAGTGTGAAGACCTACATGCTTTGATAGCGAGATCTAGTGTTAATAACAAATAATCATAAGAGATGGGAGGGGGAGGGGTAGCCTGTGGTAATGAATTGAGGCTGCGTTGCAGCCGTATTTGGTGATGTCCATGCGCTATCTTCGAGTTTAAGTTCCCGGGTTGGGGTGGGGGACTTGTTGGGGAGGGTTACAGATCAGATCCCTACACTCTAGATCTTGGATGGGACGTTATCTATGTCAGCTCAGTGTTTACAGATCTGGCCCAACACTAAGTTTCCCGCTTCAGAACAAACTTGCACAGATCTGCACCTACTAAGGACATCTTCCAACTCCCTCATCAGATCTGGTGTCTGAGCCAACCAACACGTCTACTTTGCAACTCAAATCTCACCCAAGCCACCACAGATCTGCTTACTACGAGGGCTCTCAATAGGGCCAGCCAACTCCTATTGCACGCAGTTTGCAGCTCACAGGCTAAGTCCCCACTCCCCTCACCAGGAAATACGGAGCTCACTCGCTGGTCATTTCTCGCAACACTACCGGAACTGCCCAACCAGAACAACACAAGACAAGGCAGCACAAATACAAGAGAAGACCATCAAAAGGCGGATACAACAGCGAACACAAGGTATGAAGAGATAGCCACAAAGACCAGCAACGAACACAAGGCGACGCGCGAGGACGTGAGCGAGACCCTGCAGGTTCTCTTCTACACTCGCCCTCATTTGATTTCTATCGCCCTCTCTCTCACTCCTCACCCAAAGCCCATTCACACACCCCATCCTCTCTACCTCAGCTTCCCTCCGTCCCCCGCCTCAATTTCCCTCCCTACCTCCTTCGCCTCAGCTCTCTTCCCCACCCTCCTGCCCACCTCGCCCCCCCAAACCCTCTCACCGCACAACCTCCCTCGCTCTTCCCCATCTGTCCCCTCCACAGCAGATCCTCCCCCGCCCACCCCCGTAGCCAAACACTCCACCCCCTCTCCCCAGATCCCGAATCCACACAGACCCCCCTACACTCGAACCCGAGCAGACCCCCCCTACCTGGAAACCTCTCCCCAGCCCACTCCTACAGAAGTAGAGTCTCCCCCCTCCCCTCTGATCCCGAATACACAGACAGAGAACGCAACAGAACCTCTCCAGCCCATAACCTCCCCCCTCTCTCTCCCCGCACACTACAAACCCAGTCCCTCCCACCACAGAACCCTCCCCCACCTTCTCCCCACAGAAAACAAGCTAGATAACCCAACACCAACAACGCTCCCTCACCACACTCCTCCCCGTAGACAACCAACTGCGACCCCCCTCCCAGTACCCTCGACCCTCCCAACGGCCACTAAAACCCACCCTGCGACCCACCAAAACACACTTGCGACCTATCAACACCTCCCCAGCGACCTCCCAAAGCGCCACAACGACCTCCCTACCTTTCACTACGACCTCCTAATAAGCCCCAGCGACCTCCCAACTTGTCCTAGAGGCATGGCAGGGAATTCCAGGAGGTCTGAATACAACAACGACGACATGGAGGGCTTGGAAGAAAGCCCCATCAGAGCACCACAGAAGGGCACAACAGTAACCAGCAGCCACAAGAAGAGTAAAGTTTCGACTTCAGAAAAAGGTAAGCCCCTCCAAGACCCAGAATTTTCAAAGTTTAAATTTTGGCTAGGTTTCCAAGACATGGAGACCTTGGCGGTGGAAGACGGTGCCGAAGAATTGTATAGCGGTGAATCCATAGAGGACATGGTCACAAGGGAAATGAAGGCGGATGAGGCTACGGAAGTATGCAACGCAAGGGTGGCCTTCCCCCGAATCCCACAAATGTTTTACCCCATGACAACAAGCGACGGGATGAGCCAATATTTCAACATCACCCAAGTGCCCTTTGACATCAAAACTTGTGAGAATTTTGGCCTCTCCCTTGATTTTCATATTGCCATCTTCTTTGAAACACCTAAAAATCTACTCATGCATGATGTAGTAAAAAAAATGGTAGAAGAAAGACTAAAGAAAATGAACATTGCTTTAGGAAAGGACCTTATTGATCCAATTGCCATCCAATGCCTAAGCATTAAAAATGGGAAAACTAAAGGAGTGTGGGCCGGGAACATTAAGTTGCATCTCCTCAAACCGGAGATTGATGGACTAATGCTACTCAAGGGCCTTAGGCCCTTTATTCTAACTATTGACGATGAGTGTGTAGTTGGGAAAGTGTGCAAGTCCTATCATGGCATTGCCAAAGGATCTAACCTCTCCGTGAAGATCAAGTGTGACAATTTGATAGGGGTTTCCGCTCAAATACTCTTTAAGGAGATACTTGGCAATAGCTTTCACCGGGGCCACAAGTTTGAGATTTCGGGCGTCCAAAAAACAAGAGAAGACTCACACGCCTTCATCATCGCCACCACCCCTCAACAAGTGAAGAAGATACTAGCACATCACATCACCATGCGAAGTGAAATTTTGCAAGCAAGACAAGTCCTTGACACCAAAGGACCAAAAGGTATTTTTGAAACCAAGTCTAGAAAGGATGCTCTAACCCTCACCTTATCTCCCCTCCCTATCCGCTTGGACCTTGCAATCACTACCCATGAAATATACAAAATCATGGGAGGTACTAATGTGCGCTCTATATGGTTCCACCGGGACAATGGCACTCACCACAACGGAAGTGCCAACGTCCTTTGTGCTAACCCCATAGTGTATAGGACTTTTGTGAAGAAGACTCACGAACTAGGGGGAAACTATGTGGACTTCGCACCGCATAGAAGAAGCTTAGAGGGGGTGGAGCCTCCTACCGCCGAACAAATCAAGGAGTCTGGGTTTGAAGACATCAACACCGCAATCGTCAACACCATCACCACGTTCAACATGCAAGAGAAGAATGAGGCCATCACCAAGAAGGACATAGTGGAGTTATTGGAGGAGAACAACAAGAAACTAAGGCAAGAAAACAAGGAGTACACCGACAAATTACATGACGAATTGAAGACACAAATGGAGTGCATCCAAGAATCAATGCTAGCCACCCTCCAAAATATGAGAGCATTCACGGGAAGAGTCAACAATGCAAGAATTGAAGAAAACTGGCCAAACGTGTGAGCTTCAAAGACCACATAGCAAAACATATCCATTCCTTAGTTTACTACAAAATACGACACGGAGTAGAGTGTTCATATAAAAATATAGTCAATTACATAATAGTATACAAGTATATAAATACAAATACAAAACTAGTACACCGGATAAAAAATCATACACAGTACATACACCTTACTAGAATATATAGACCATACCCCATATGGAACTATACAAAATACTGTATTCAATGCTATACTCAATACAAATGCTATACGAAAGACCTCAAAGACCATACTCAATACTATACCAGAAATTATTGTATTCTACACAAAATAATAATCACCTATACCAAAAGAATACATCGTAAATTACACACAAAACTTGAATTATTACCATACTATATGATATATAACACAAATACTGGTACATACGCTGCCACATATACTAGTACACCTACTGGTTCAAATACTAACATAAAAACTAATACATATACTGATACGTACACTGGCATATATACTGGCACATATACTAATACGTATACTAATATATATACGGATACATATACTAATATGTATATACGTACGTATACTGATACGCATAAGGGCGCGTATACTGATACTTGTACATATATTGGTATGTATACTGATACGTACATTGATAAGCACAATCAAATGAATACTAATATCTATACTAGTACAAATAAAAAAACCAATATAAACACTAATACGAATAATGGTACAAATACGAATAAAAGTATTGTCATAAATATTGATACGAATATAGATACAAATACCAAAAAAAATTCTAAAGGACATACAAAACCAAATAAAACTACACATACACACACATATACAAAGACAACCCACACATTTATAACTACATATCATCAAAAGGCAAGAAATATTAAAATGTCTAAAAATAGAAAAATCAAGGAGAGTAAAAAGAGATATAATAAATTAAATAGGAAGAAGATAGATATTTTTAAAATTTCAAAGATTTCAAATAGAGCAAGTAATATTAAAAAGAAAAGAAGACAATCGGAGAGGATATGTAAGAAGAAAATAAAGGTTAAAAACCATTATCATAAGAATACAAATAATAAGAACATAGCAACGAACAACAATACTAAAAATAGAATATGCTTCCTAAGAAAACCAAAAATAAGGGAAGGAAAATTAACCAAAATAGTAATGAGAAATAATTATCATAAGAATACAAATAATAAGAACGTAGGAACAAAAAACAAAATTAAAAATAGAATATGTTTCCTAAGAAAATCAAAAATAAGGGATGGAAAATTAACCAAATTAGTAATGAGAAATAATTATCACAAGAATACAAATATTAAGAACATAGCAACAAACAACAGTACTAAAAATAGAATATGCTTCGTAAGAAAACAAAAAATATGGGATGGAAAATTAACCAAACTAGTAATGATAAACACAAATACGAGAGTAAAAATAAGTAGAGAAGGATGTAATAATAAAATAATACATACTAAAAATAGAAAATGGAATATAAATTATAATGATAAAAGGAATGTTAATAGTAAAATTAAACTTGATATATATAATGATGAGAATTAAAGAGTAGAAATTTGCGATTAAAGAGTAGAAATTTGTTGAAAATGTGTAGAAGAATAATAATAGAAGGGGGTATTCTTGTCTCGCTGGCTTATTGGGCGATTAAAGCGCCAAAATTAGATTTACTAAAAACCGAGGCATATACTAATACAAGCACACGAATAACCCACAACACATCGATAAACAAAGAACTATATGACTTTATACACAACCAAAATACACCCCAAACAAATGACATATTAAAACAAAGATTTCCCTACCTCCCTAACACTATCATAAACGAGGCACTAAAATGCCTAAACCCCCTCCCGGAATACACTCATCCATCCCCACCACAAAACCACAACCCACATACGAACAACAACACAAGCATAATAATATGGAATGCCTCATTCCTAAACACTGCGCTCCCAAACCTACAAAACATAATTACACACACTAACACACCATCAGCACTCATAGTCATACAAGAAACAAAAATATTGACCACAAAATCCACAAAATACCTACAAAGACTATTTCCCGACTACAAACTCATTTTCAATAATACACATCCCTTACAAGATGCATACAACAAAGAAGACCATATACACCGGGCCGAGGGGGCCTCCTCATCCTCATACACAAAAATTACGCCATTCCAGGCAATGTTAAAAAAATCCCCACCCCAATGAACATATCCCCATACATCCAAATTATGGAAATCTCCAATCACCCATTACAATCATGGCTAATCCACCACATATACATCCATCCCACCTTGAAAACATCAGACTCACCGAGGACATCAAAACTAACATCACCACCCATATCACCAACAATCCCAACCACAACCACATCTTATGTGGTGACTTCAATAGAGACGTTGCCCTCATAGGTAGACAAAACGGAAACCAACACACACCACCACAAATAATAGACCTACAATGGAAACAATTTACTCAAAATCTAAACTTCAATTATATTCTCACAAACACTACATACTCTAGACAAGGAGGATACAACTATAACAACTGGAGCCTAATTGATGGATTCTATGTACGTGCAACTAACCATACCACATTTACTTCCACAACAGACAATAACATTCAACTGAACTCTGATCATTCACCTATACAACTCCACATCCCAAACAACACATTTATAAACCGTACACCAACCAACACAAACAATGACCACATACGTATCTTCAACCCCATTCCACAAAACAACATAGAATTATTCAACACAATTTTTTTGAGGAAAACTCACTACGCATTGACTCCCTAATAAACCAATTGGAATCTAATAACCATCTTTCTCAAACACAATGGCAAGAAGCCTGTCACACCCTAGATACACTCATCAACAACATATCCAATACAATTGAACAAACTTGCAAAGCCCAACCCATACCACAAATGACAAACCGAACATCACAACAAGGTGGATATTTACCCCGGAAACTATCTAAAACATGGAAACAACATCTAACCATTTACCACACCATACGGAAAACCATAAGAATCGTAAATAACAACCCCCAATGGCGAAACCACCATATTCTCAACGAACTCCAAAACCTTCAACA
This sequence comes from Bryoerythrophyllum caledonicum, assembly GCA_963971425.1. Taxonomy (NCBI): domain Eukaryota; kingdom Viridiplantae; phylum Streptophyta; class Bryopsida; order Pottiales; family Pottiaceae; genus Bryoerythrophyllum; species Bryoerythrophyllum caledonicum. The sequence continues at coordinate 9,885,504 of OZ020524.1, forward strand.
CACACAAATCCCTAATCCACCCCCCATACGCCTACCTCACGACACATGGATAAATGACATAGCATTAATTGCAAAAAATGCGAACATACAAGCCCGAAAAATCACCACCAAACATACCCAAGAAAACATTCGAAAAGCCATCTCCAAATACAGACAACTATATGAAACTAGCCCCAAGAAAATAAACAAAAAAATATTCAAAAATATGGAGTCCCCACCATTAGACTGCATCATCGACCAATATAACAATATACTAACTAGTCCAGAAGACATTGCAAACGAAATATTTAACCAACAAACAAAAAACAACACACCTACGGTAAACACATGCAACTATCAACCGGACCACCGCACTACATGCATATGCGCAGTACGACAATATCCATGGCATGACCTAGATGGATTCACATTAGAAACAAGAGGAGACCCGGAAACCCCGCTACACACATACTTTAAACAAGCTACATATGACACATGCCTACGTAACCTAGGAAATAACAAAGCCTCTGGACCGGACCGCATACCGAACTCTATTCTAAAATATATGCCCCCAAGGTTCCACAAACTACTAAACCTCTTCTTCTCCCACTGCTACAAACAAAGACAAATCCCCGCTTCATGGAAAACAAGTGCAACGATCCTACTATACAAAAAAAGAGATCCATCCATGCTACCGAACCATAGACCCATCGCACTAGCCAATACCATCTATAAATTATTTACGAGCACATTCACATCAATACTATCATCATATGGCGAAAAACATAAAATACTGCATGATAGTCAAGAAGGATTCCGTGCAGAAAGAAGCACCGCTAGACAAATCCAAACAATAATAGCCGCATTAGAAGATGCACGATTTACAAACCAAGACATATTTATACTGTATGTCGACTTTAAAAATGCCTTCGGCTCTATCGACCACGCTAGGCTTTTAGCCATAATGACGGACCTCGGATACCCCAAAGACGCCACCGCACTAGTGGGAAATATATACTTAGAATCCTCAACTTCCTACATAGGAGAACATTTTGGTAAAACTAAACCCATAGCCATCCAAAGGGGAACAATACAAGGAGATACCCTAAGCCCATGTTTATTTATTATATTCCTAGAACCACTACTTAGATGGCTAGATAGAGGCAACAATGGATACACATTTGGGACATCACAAACCACCATCAACTCCACGGCATACGCAGACGACCTTGCGGCCATAACCAACAAAATCAACGCCATAAAAATACAACTCAACAAAATAGACAGGTACTGCAAATGGACAGGTATGGATGTAGGGGTTCCAAAATGTGCCATCATTGAATGCCCAAATAAATCAAAAACAAACCCCACCGCATTCAAAGCCCTAATACAAACCTCTAACATTAATTACCGAAACCAACAAATACCCGTTCTACACCAAAATGAACCATACACATATCTAGGAATAAGTCTTATCCCCTCCCTAAAATGGAAAACCCAAATTCATGCCACCACCACAAAATTAATCAAACAATGCAAAGAACTAGTAGCTTGTCCAGCCACTATGAAACAAAAAATAAAAATGATCGACACAGTTTTAAGACCGGGCGTGGCATACAGCTTCTACGCGGTACCATATTCAATGCCCGCCATAAAAAAACTGGACCAAAAAATAACTATGACACAAAAAACCGTGCGGCATGCCAAAATGTATGTCTAACATAATTACCCAACTACCACACAACCTCTTTGGACTAGAAGCCTTCTCACTAAAATCGCATACCTTAGATGCATAGGAGAACAACTCCAGAACACTCTAAATGACAGTGGCAGACTTGGAAAAATATACAAAGGCCTAACACATCACATCCTCGCACAATATGGGGGGGCAGAAAACATACCTAGAATAAAAAAGACAAATTGTACAAGATCACCAATAACACGTACCTTCTTTTTATTAAAAAACGTAGCAAAAGTCCACCTAAAAAGCACTCTCCCCAACTTTCTTACAGAACCAACAACACTAGAAAAAGCCTGGACTCTTGAAACACAAAACCACAATACACTCAACACACAATTATCTCAAAAGTTATTACAAAAACTCCCAACAAAAAATATCTACGAACTAAAACAAATCTCCCTACCCAACGGAACACACATCATGAACAATGAAGAATTTAAAACCTTCCACTTCACCCCATCAAAACTTATTAAAAGTGCCCTAAAAATTGCACGACAACTCTTTTGTCACCCAATATATCCCCCCCAACCCAACACACATACCAATACACATACATACTCTCATACAATTAGAGACCCATTCATCACTATAAACAATGACATCACCCCAAGAAATATCACCACACAACCGATCCACCCTCCCCACTCCCACCCACACCACCCCCACCCCCCAAACCACATCCTCAAAAATCCCACCACCTATCCCATTAACAACATCATACACCACGAATACAAGAAAAAAATAGATAAAAACCAAATAGAAAACAATTACACTAGATATCTATGCCAATGGACTCACAATAACCACACTTACAACAAATGGCTCCCCCAAAGAAACCTCTTCCCAAGACACAACCAAAACACCATCTCACATAACACAATTAAATTGACACAATATTATCAAAGAACTCAACACAAATTCTACACCGAAATTATCCAAGCTCACCACCCACAAAACCAACCCCAAGACACAAGGTCCGTCACCCCACCCACAATAATCCCCCTACTAAACATCTACACAACGGAATGCAACCCCGAAAAAGACACTCTTACCTCATCTAACACAATAAAAATTGACAAAGACCAAGCACACTTATACGAAGAAGATGGAAGGCATCTTTTTACCATTCCAATCACTAGGCTCACATGGTTGTGGAACCAATACAATACTAAACTACAAACCCCTACAAACATTGAACCAACAACCCAACCGTTCGAAACCAAAGTCATTTGGCTATACCAAAGATACAAATATAGATTACCAAAAAATAACCCCCTTAAACTTACACAATATACACTACCCATACCTATACTTAATTTACTAATCTCCACATTCAACATCCAACACTCATATTTCTCCTCCCCCGTCACATGTTCCACGAAACTCAACAAATTTTACTCCCCCTTTGAAAGAGATAAAATATTCGGATCACTAGGCAAAGCCTTTGACCACAAATGGATAGGTAATGGTATGGCCCACCCACACAATGAAGAAGAAACACAACAAGCTCTACATTGGGCCTGCCTCGCGGCCAAACATGACCCAAACCACACCTCCACCCTAATCATAACCCCTGACAAAAACTGGTACCAAAATCATAATCCACACTCGGGCACCTTTCCCGATACACACATCATCACAATATTTGAAGCGGATTCAATAACATATGAAGAACCCACCATCCCACTAGATCTAAAAAAACCCAGAATTGAATCATCCACTCTACAAATAATATGCATCCACCACCAAAACCATACTCTAGGCACACAAGAACAACTAGAAGAACTCTCCTCCATAGCAAAAATTCTATACGTACACCGGATACTCACAAAATTGGCCCCACCAACGCCAATGCAAACACCCGTCAACAAAAGCAAAAAATGGTCAAAACTACACTACAATAACAATACACTAAACTACACCTTAACACCCCCACCCCTCCCGGAGTATCAAACTAAGACCCCAACTAAATTTAACCCCGAATATAGCTACTATACTGATGGCTCCTTTAAACCGCCAGAACAAATTAGCCCGGGATCTTGGCGCAGAGAAAAAGCCGGTTATGGAATATACAACGCTAGCCAAAAGAAATCAAACTAGCCAAAAGACTACATGGACTGCAAAATATCCTCAGAGCAGAACTAATGGCCATCCACAAAACACTAGAAATCGTCTCAACAAAATACAACAATGAACCGGTGTACATATTTACAGATTGCATTAACGCACTATATTTATTAAACACCCAAATAACACATCCTACCTTCCATAATAGTCACCCCGACCGAATCATACTAGAATCAATGGTCCAAATGATACTAAAAAGAGAACAAATCACAACCCTCCACAAAGTCCGAGCCCATGCTAATATTGCTGGCAATGAACAAGCAAATAAACTTGCAAAAGAAGGAAGAGAAAAATCACATAAAAATGCCAAAGACCCACATGAACACGCCCATGCCACCCCTTACTATTTCCAAAAAGAAGATTGGCCTTCCAAAGAAGACACCCCCGATAATGGCACGGTCAGATTCCTGAGCAAATACCTCAAAAAACAAGACCTACATAACAATCTTGACACAATCACAGACAACTTTCCTAACATAGAAAAGTGGACTCACAACAATGACATAGACAATGAACTCTCTACAAATTTTTGGAAAAACCCCATCATCACCGATTCACAAATAACATGCCTTATCAAATTCCGTACCGGTCAATACATGGGAAATGCCCGTAAACAACTCTTCTTTGGAATAGAAAGATTTCCATCCATAGCATGCCCCATATGCCCCTCAACGGACCCCGACACATGGCTACATGTTCTACTCAAATGCCAAAACCACCACATACACTCCCTAATTGTTAAAAGACATAACAAAGCGGTATGGGAAGTCCGAAAACTAATCACCTCCTACAATAAATCGAGATGTTTTATACTAATGAACGCCGGCACTTTCAATAACAATCCACAAGAAAATACGGTCCCCCCGTGGCTACTCCCATGCTCATGTACGACCCAAAGATGTCATTGCAACGCTAGGCTCAAACCGGACATACTTTGTGTCAAAGGTTTACCATACAATGACCCACCACCCGATAACGTCAACCAAGAATACACCATTCAATTCATTGAATTCACATATTGCAACGATAGATTTTCCCCGGAAACAATCCAAAACAAAATAGACAAATACCAACCCCTTATTGACGACATCATCGCCCTAGGATGGAATGTCGACCCCCTTATGGTAATCACATCCGGCGCCCGGGCCACCACCTTTATCCCGTCTATGAAAACTCTAGAAGACACCTTCAAGATACCCATTGAAACAATTAAAACATCCTTTAAAAACATTAACACCATAGCTATCCAACATGCCATGTCCATTCTTCTACATAAACGCAAAATCGAAAACAACCAAGCCCTCCCCGATACACATGACCCCCCCTAAATTCTCCCCCCGCCTTGATTTTCATGATTAGTTGGTTTAAGGTTTTTTGACTACTTGCCTGGTTTGTGGTTAGTTCGTTGGCTAGTTGCTTGGTTTGTGATTCGTTGGTTGGTTGGTTGACTTGTGGTTCTTTGGTTTTTTGTTACATAGTGTCTACCCTCGAGAGAGGGAAGTAGTTCCAGCTTACTAATTCCTTGTCCTGTGGGCATGGTCTTAGTAGTGGAACGAACAGACACTTTATTCACGCCGGCCTCCTTCGGAGACCGGCGTTCTTCTTCTTCTTTTTTTGCTCAATAGATATTTGGAGGAAAAAACTCGTCATACATAAATAATGCACACCTTATGACCAAGTGGATTCTTCTACATGAAACACCTCTTCACTTCTACATGTAGATTTTATTGATCTTTTCCATAAGCATTTATGTTTGGTTGCTTAGTCACATGAATAAAATTAATGAGGAGCACGAGGTGTCAAAGATATTTCGACATTCTCAATATGCCCCTTCAATATAGTTTCTCATTGTTACAAACATTGGTAGATATGGAATAATTTGTTTTTTATATACATCTTTTGGCTTTGAAATTTGTCTCACATGTTACCAACATAGAGATGATCTTGTGGCCAAAATTTCATTATGTATCAACAAAAACTCAATCCTAGGAAGGGTGTTGAAGTTGGAAGTAGTGGTAAACTTTCCCCTTTGTTTCTCACAATAACACATGTTGGTAGACTTGGTATATGCTTTTCTGTGTAGATCTTTTGGATTGAAATTTTCCACACTAGTATTTGACGTGAAGATGACTTCATACTTAAAATTTCATGGACAAATAATTTTTTTTGAATTCTTGGGAGGGTGTCAACGTGGGCAGCTGTGAAACTTTTCTCACAGCTAACCCCTTGATAGTAGATTTTGAATATCTTCTTTTGAATGTAAGTGGAAATTAGAAACATTATCCTGATAGATCATCGAAATCTAGGTAGTCACACAATTGTAACGGCTTGTGAATTGGATTGGCATCTTGCAGAACTGGGTTAATGTATGTAAATTCGTGATGAGTGCTTCTTTCTTTGATGTTGTAAGGCTGAAAATAACTGGTTTCATAAAATAACTTGTTAATATGTCCTTGTGTCCGGTAGTATCGACCTAGTTTCATGGAAAGCTTGTTGAGAGCAAGTACAATGAGTTCTTCTTCGGAGACGACTCTTACACAACATACAGTAGTGCAGGATTTTGATCGTGTCGTTGCCCAGCGTAGAGTTGCAGCGCGGAAGACAAGGTAGGAAGTAGCTGAGGGCTTTTTCACCAAGTAACTTCAGCACCGTGTGTTCATCTTCCAGGTGCCTGCATCTTGGTGTGAGGATGGAGATGGACTGGGGGAAAGATTTACATCTTGGTGTATGTCACTTTTGCATTTGCCCTGTTGATTAATGTATTTCGTTTGTAGCATGCAAATCTCACACTTGTGAGTGAGTCTAATATGAGTCTGCTGGATGACGTGTTTTTGTTGAACACTGTGACCCAGCAGTGTCCAAGCTTTGCTTGGACTTGGTGTGATATGTGGATCATTTCTTTTGCAGTGGGGAAAGCGCGAAAGGAATGATGAGGGCACGAGCTTGGGCGACGATGCGGACGACGAGTGAGATGCTATATCGTTTGATAGCAAAATCTAAGTAAGGAACTTGGGAACAGTATCATCAGAGAGTGGAAATCACTTGTTGCAGCTTCTAAATTGGATTGGATTCTTGTAGAACTGGGTTATCGCATGTAAATACACCATGAGTGCTTCTTTTTTGGATGTTTTGCAATTAGGAAGAAATGGTTGCATAAAATTAGTATTGTTATGACCTCGTGTTCAATAATAATGACTTAGTTTCCTGAAATGCCTGTTGAGAGCAAGTGTGTCGTGCTTCGGATACGCGTCACACCTGATGAAGCCTTTTGTATGGTGCAAATCATGTTGTCCTCCTTTGCTTCCGAAGCACAAGGTCTTTTTTAGTCACAGTGGGAAGCAAAAGTGGTTCGTGGAGAAGTTGTGCGAGGATTTGGAGGCTCGCCATCGTTTTCCATTTTTTGACAAGCGTCCATCATGCTTACCGAAGGGTGAGAGATTTCCAAAGTTGATACTGGAAGCTGCTGAACGATGTGAGATGGCAGTGGTGGTGGTGTCGGAGGAGTTTTTGACGTCGAAGTGGCCGATGATGGAGTTGAGTACGTTTGTGCGAGCGTCATTAGGATCCAATCCGGGGTTGAGGATCCTTCCTCTCGTCTTTGGGGTGTCGGTAAGTGACCTTGGGAGACGTTGGAAGCAAGGTGCGTGGTTGAAGGTGTGGAATGAGTGGGCGAGGGATGATCCACGGATCAAATGAGTGGATTTTGAGGAGGCATTGAAGGTGATGCGCTCAAATGGCATGGATGGAGTTCAATGGAGATTTGGACAATCTTTGGAGCTACGAGACGGATGTTGTGACAGGAATTTTTAGTGTGGTTAGAGCGGATGTGAAGTGCGAGGATTCACATGTTCAGGGGCGGTCAAGTATATGTGAGGTATGTTGTAAATTTAAGCCCTTTGTATGACAGGCTTGGGTCATTGCTGGTCAATCTTATTGTACAAATGAACTGGAGGATGGCTTTGACATGATTGTTTTTCGAATGATAACCATAGATGAGCTTGCATGTTATGAGCTAGAATCATGGTGGATGTGGTACTATGTGGGCAACTCTGGAAAAGATGAAGGTTGTCGAGCGTGGTCAAAATGGATTATGTGTGTTTGGGTACTTTGGCACGGGTGGCATTGGAAAGACAACAATGTGCAAGCCATTGTGTAATGAGTTGTCCAAATTTTTGGAGAAAGCATGTCATGTTGAACTGGGAGGCAATCAAAGTGTGGATGAAATTGACACACACAAGTGAAGAGGTGTGGCAGAGGTTAGACGAGGGTGAAGTAAGGGCATTTTATCAAGTATTTGATATTGGTTGCTTGGTATTAAGGTATGTGTGCAAAATGTGGTGTTTGTATTGTTTGGGTGAGGTATTGCATGGGCATGAGTATGACACTTGTAACGTGCACATCTCTTTGTACTATTTGATACAAGAGTGATGATGAATATTGGAAGTGATTGTCGGTGATTGGCGTGGCTTTATATTTTACCAGCATTGGTTCTAGAAAAGGAATTGAAATTGGTGTCAACAATGGCCACCCTCGTTCTGATGATGAGTGTCATGTAGTCCGTGAGGACCATGTGTGTGTACAAAGAAGATGGTGTTTGGTATTATTCTGTTGTGCAAGGATAAAATGGCAGAGGTTCTAGCTTGATATGTAAAACAGTTTCTTGTTTCATATATTAGATTGTACTTGTCTAGGACTTGTTAGGCACCACTTTACATCATCTTCAGCAGAAGACAGTATTGAAGAATGTAGGGGCATCGATTTGAAAATGAGGAGGACATTGTGGCGATTGACCAATGCATTGCACTATGTCGGTTTTGGAAGAGGGAGACTTGGGGATTTCATTCTTTTCCATTAGCCTTGAAGATCTTGGGTATCCATCTTGGATGGGTGGGATGTAGTCTAGCGGAATGGTTGAAGGGCTTACTAGAAGTGAGAGATTTCAACTGTTTTGTGGGGCATAATCCCGTGTTTAGCATCATCAAAACTGTTCATGGATGTAGCTATGTTTTACGAATGGATGTTGGGGTGAGTGCAAATATGGAGGAACGTTACGGAAGAATATTTTGATTGATTGAGTCTTGTCTATTGGCAGCAATGGAAAGATATGTAGACTCACCTATAATGATCACCTTATACAAGCCCATGTTTACACTGGATATGTGCATGTTGAAATGATCAATTCCTAATTTGAGTGGATGTGTATGGTATGGTTCGTTGTGCCTAAATGTAGTAGTGTTTACAACAAGTATATTTGCCCGTTGTCCCCTAAGCGGCAAGGATAGTCCTTATTATCTAGGTTTGTACAATACCTTATAGGTCGAGGAGGGACCATTCATTCAATATTATATTTTATTGTTTGTTTACAAGAATTTATTACAATCTAGGAAGATATTCACCTTTTTATGTGGGTCTTTTGGACTTGAATTTTTTCACACGTGTAACTAAGATAAAGATGTTTCCACTCCAAAATATTTATGGAAAAAAGAAATTTCTTCGGTCCTTGGGAGGGTGTCAAAGTTGGCAGCTGTGAAACTTTTCTAACAGCCAATTCTTGTTGGTAAATCTTGAATATCTTTTTTGTATGAATCTCTTGGCCTTGAAATTTGGTACACATGTTCTCAACATAAAGGTGATTTTGTGTCTTAGATTTTATGGTAAAATAACAATTTTTCAGCCCTCGGGAGGGTGTCAAAGTTGGCATCAGTGTGGACACTATCCCTGGAATTGCACATGGCGCCAATTTGGATGTCACCCCACTGTACATCCATCCAGCCATTAATGAAGTACCTCCAACAACCATCTGCACTCATTGAGAGAATTTGAGAAAGTCTCTATCATGGTGCTGCAAATTGTGATTACTATCAATACATCCAAATTTCCTAATAATTTAGAACCAAATATTGTCAATTTTATAAATTTTCATACTTTCTTACATACTTATATATTTGCATGTTGTGCCGAACGGGACAACGTAGCAATTTTCTTACTTTTCCCATCCCGATCCTCGGTCCCCGTCCCCCTATCACCGGCCCCCATCCCCATACCCATCCCAATCCCGGTCCGCGTCCCCGTCCTGGTCCCCTAGTCCTCAAACCCCGTCCTCGTCGCGTGATCCTCGGTCCCCGTCCCAAACCCCTCAAAAGTCTATAGAGGACCATATATACAATCACATATTATACTCTCAAAATAAAAGCAAAATAATTGTCAATGAAAAACTACATGCAATGATTTTTAAACACACACAATACTGATTTTCATTATTCATTATTGAACTTTCTTGCTACACCTCATTTAATTTGTTTCCAAGTCATGTTTCTCAAACAGATAGAAAATCTTGCTCTCTGTAAAATACCTCATTCAAGAAGCTAACTCCAACTTGTTGTACTCACTGAGACAGCGATGTTGTCGATCCAGTTATTTACAATACCTCTACCTTCCCTTGTGTATTGATCTTCCACATTCTACTCTCCACCGATGCCCTTTGCTCTATTCTATCACCTGTTTGGGGGCAAACCTAATTCTTTCAACTCTAGGATTTTGCGATGTGAGAAACGGACATTTTCTTTTGGAGTTTGTTGTAGTGTGAGAGTGCTGAGGTCGGTGATGATCATGTATGTATGCTATTCTGAAAGCCCTACGGCCTTGTGGACATAATAAATCTGAGAATTCAATGCATTACTTGGATAAATCGTGGGGCTGAACGCGTTCCGCCTCCCATTCCCGTGCCCAGCCAGCCTTGCCTTCCCAAAAATTGCTCTACGAGCAAACTCGCCCCTCCCCTCACCTCGTTTGCTCACTTCAAACACTATAATATTTCAATCCTTGTAGTAAGTTGTCTCAAAATTGGTGAGTAGGTGACTGTAGAGCCTAAATGTCAATTTTAGCTTTTTAAAAAAACTTATAGCTTCAAAGAGTTAAAATAACTAAAAAAGGAGTTAGTTAATAGTAAAAGTTCAGAGAAACTTTAAAAATAAGTGAAAAGCTTAAAATAGCTTTAAAAAATAATGCTAGTATGAAAGGACTTAAGGAAAAGACTTAAAATAATAGTCACACCTTTTAATTAGTTGAAAGGGTTTAAGCAAAACTTGAAGGGGTGGAAGGAAAAGGAAGACACGATTTAAGAAATAGTCACGACTCACGTCTCTTCATAGTTTTAGCTTAAGTGGAGTAGGATTTCATTTTTGAACTCACCACATTGAAGAAGCAATTGTGAGTCCTAGCTTGGAGCTAGTAATTCTTGCAATGGTTGTAAGAATATTTATGTGAATATATCTTGTGTTGTGTAAATTGTATTGTTTCTAATTGATTAAGTAAACTTTGCACATGTGACTTGTGTAAGTGATTCTTAATAATTAAGAACATGGAAATTTATTTGATTATAATTCTTTAAATTGTTAGGCAATTTAAGAAGATTCAATATTGCACTTATTGAATAAGTGACATTAGTAGAAAATAAAACATATGTAAAAATTAACTATACTTGTGAATAAGAACTCTTGTAACAACAATCAAATTATGAGATAAGAATTCTTTTAGTGAAAGTGAATTGATTAATTTTGAAGAATTAATTGCATTAAAAATAATAGAGTTATTTTAGAAGAATGCAATTATTTTAAGTTTAATATTATTAAATTATAAAATTAATTAAAGGAATTAAATTTTATTGAAAATGAATGTGTTAGAGTATAGAATTCAAAGAGAAATATTTTGAATTTATTTCTAACAAATGAAATTGTTTGAGTTAATGTGTGTCATTGATGAGCCACTTGGAGCTTAAGAGTTTAGCCGTGGACGTACATGATTGAAGAAGGAGCATTAGTTGCTTGAAGTAAGTGATGAATTGCTAAACAACTAATTAATAAACGAACAAAAGCAATGAGCTATAACAATGGACAAGCTTCCATAAGCCTAGCAAGGCTTAGTTAGAGGTTGGGCACACACACAAGAAAGACAAAGAGCAAGGCTCTTTGTCGCAATCCCTCTTCTTCTTGGGTTAACATTGAAAGTTCCCAATCCTTAAAGAGTGTAGATTGTTTAACCCAAAACCTATAAAAGAATGCATTATAGCTTTAAGTTTTATTATAGAAGACATTTTTTATGTAGTACTCCCTCTGTTTCACAATAAAACCGTGGTTTCTATTTCAGAGCGGGATTAAGAACAGTGACCGGTTTTTCACCGCAATGCGCTTTTTAACCTCATAACGCGCTTTTCAAATGCATTTAATATATTCGGTGCTTTTAAGCGCATTTAATATATGTAATCGGTGCTTTTCAAGCAGTTTTTAGAAAACGCGCTTTTCAAATAACGTGCGCTTTTCAAGTACTCCGAGTAGCAGTAACGAGTAAGGAGTAACAAGTTGCCGAAAAGCAAACAACGAGTTGCCGAAAATTGGGAGCTTGTGTCGATCAGCAAGTAGACCGTTCGTCACTGATATACAAAGCTTGATACATCACCTTGAATTACAAAGTTGTGATCAGGTGGAGTGCCATAGTTAAGGCTTGCTACTTCAAAGGTTGGAAATGAGAGTGAATGAGTACCTCGGCAGATCGTGAGAAGATCGAGAGAGTTGCAACTCGTAATCAAGACATTGAGTGTGTGAATCGTTTTGCCTGTGCCAATGCCACATATTCATGAGGAAATTGTGGTTGACAGAGAAGTCTACATGAATTGTCTCAATGATGCTGGAAGTGCCATTTGTGTGCATCCGGAGATCGAATCTCCGTCCAATCGGAAGATGAAGCCCAACCTGACGGCAGACGCTCGGCGTGCGTTGGTGGAATACCTGCTCACTCGAGTCAAAGGCGACCAACAAGAGATGAAGCTCAAGCGAGGCGCCATATCGAGCGCTGCGAGCATGTTCGGTGTCACGTGTGCAACCGTCTCGTGCATTTGGAAGCGTGCAGTGGAATCCACAGCTGACGGTAGCGTTTGCATAGATGTGATGGCGCGTAAACGTGGCCGCTCGGGTCGCAAGAAGAAGGAAATCGACTCGGACGTCATCAAATCAATTCCTTTGGTGAATCGAAAAAACGTTCGAGCGCTCGCTTCAAGTATGGGTCTCTCTGCTTCAACTATCCATCGGGCCATCAAGGATGGCCGGATCAAGAGACACTCTAATGCAATTAAGCCGTTCTTGACTGAAGAAAAAAAAATTGAGCGCCTCCGATTTTGTTTGAAGATGTTGAACCCAAACAATCAAAACGAATTCGAGGACATGATGGATCAAGTCCACATTGACGAGAAGTGGTTCTACATCATGGAGCAAACTGCCTGTTTCTTGTTGGCCCCTGGCAAAGAACCTCCGCACCGAACGGCAAAAAGTAAACGGTTCATTACTAAGGTGATGTTCATGTGTGCAGTCGCGGCACCTCGCCACGACACCGTCAAGAATCAGTTCTTTGACGGCAAGCTTGGTGTGTGGCCGTTTGTCTATTGAGAACCAGCTAAACGCAGCAGTAAAAATTGTCAGCGTGGTACAATGGTGACAAAATGTATCGAGTCTATCAACAAGGAGGAGATGCGCCAAATGTTGATCAACAATGTGCTACCGGCAGTGAGGGAGAGGTTTCCGCGAGGTTAGCATGGCAAACACACAAACACCATCAAAATCCAGCAAGACAACGCCCGTCCCCATGTTTCCAGTGATGACCCAGCTGTAGAAGCGGAACTCTCTAAAGATGGACGAGTCATTGAATTGGTGTCGCAGCCTCCTAACAGCCCGGACATGAATGTCCTTGACCTAGGATTCTTCAGGGCAATTCAATCGTTGCAGCACCAGGTCCATCAAAAGGAGACTAATGACTTGATTTCAGCTACCATCAGTGCTTTTCAGGATCTATACTGGCAAAAGCTCACGAACATTTTTCTGACATGGCAAGGATGTATGATAGAATGCATGAAGTGTGGCGGAGGAAATCGATACCAGATTCCTCATATGGCTAAAGCCGTGTTGCTTCGCCATGATGTCTTGCCGACATCTTTGTCATGCCCGGAGGAGGTCCGTTTGGGTGCGGAGGCGTTGTTAGCCGTGAATGATAGGCATGAGTAGTGGTAATAACGAAACCATGGTTTTATTCTGGCACGGAGTTTATGCAGAAACCATGGTTTTATTGTGAAACAGAGGGAGTAATTAGATTAAATTACCTAAACACTAGACGCTAGACCATCCCAGGAAGAATTTAAAATCATATGGAGACTTGTGTGAGTCTTGGGTGTTTTGCGAATGTAAATTATACGATTTATAGTGACTTTAGTAGTGTAATTTAAAATCTTAGTACACTTGGAGATGAAAATTAAGGGGTTTTTTATTTTTTTCCCTTCGTGCCGTTGCACTAGAATTTTTAGTTTTGTAGTGTTTTTAGTGAGGATTAGTCAAGGAATTTTAGGGATTGACATAAACACAACCATTCAAAATTCTATGAGTTTTGTTATAGGTTTTTTTTTGAAGTTATACACTCAATAAATATTTGTACGAGATTCGTTCATAATTTTGTACGAACAATCAATATGTAAGCATTGAAAACTAATAATTATATGATTGTTAATATAAACAAGTTGACTACATTCCTCATTTCCAAACAAGACGCATACGTACACAAATATGAACCCTTTAGCTCCTTGGTCATGTTTCTCCAAAACCAAGAAATATGATGATTTTTTTCTTTGAACTAAATTTTATGGAAATTCAATATCTAATTTTAGTATTCAACCTTACAAAATTGAACTCAGACCATGATGTGAACTTTGGGGAAATTTTGCACAACATCCAATGGTTAATGGGATAGATTATAGTGTTTCAAGTTACCGTATATTGGTAAATAAAATTGTGGATTTTGGAGGGTATTCTATTTTATCCATCAATAGATTCTTGCAAGAATTTTTGTACTTTGAACAAAAGAGGTTCACATGTGCACTAGGTCAATAGCTTGGCATAGACATATCATATGTGAAGAAAACACTTACACATGATTATTATTGATGATTTTCTTACTTTTGTCTACTTGGTTGTATACGAAAATGTTCCAAACTTATACAAATTAAAACGGAAGTTTTGTATGCAATGAGAAAGATCAACAATCACAAAACAATGAAGAATTTCCTTAAGACAAATTTCAATCAAAATTTGAGACCAAAACCATTTTTCATATCTATGGAATACAACATAGTATGGAGCATGGTATTCATTATGTTTTAGTGTGTTTGATGTATTTTGTGTTGTATTCCTAGCTTTTCCATGAATTTTATAACTCCAAATCATGAACTATTTTTGTGCAGAGTGTTCATGCAGTGCGTGAAAAAATTTGAGTTTGAAATTCCCAACCTCCATGTCTTGGACTTGGCCCAGCCTCACTCGAGATCGCTCGGGTGGTCCGATGGCGGAAAAACTTGGCCGTAATGCTCGATCGGAAGGCCGCGCCGTCAGCACCATCAATCGCAGCCGTCCGATCGCTCTCATTCATCCGTGGCCGTTCGATCGCGAACGCACTCAACTGCGCTCGTCTCATCGGATGGCCTCGCTCCATCCAATGCCGATCGAACATCCTTGATCAATCGACTCGAGATCAATTGGTCGGCACTTGGTGGTCGACCACCATGCCGTCCGCCCCAAGAGCTTTGCGGACGGCCACCACGCCACCAAGCCTCAAATTTCAGCAACTCCCTCCCCTCTCCTCTACTTTTCTTTGCTCTTTAGCAACACAAAAGTAGTTTAGAACTTTTCTTTTTTTGGTAGTTTGACATTGTAGGTGCAGTCTAAATAAGGAGAAAAAGTCACATGCATTACTAGTCAGAAGAATGTCTGGAAGATTTTATGCGAATACAGGCGGATAGTCCATTCCAAATATCTTACGCACTTGGAAACATATGAAAAATAGAACTTGTGAGCAGTGGTTTTACCTTAAATAGACTACATAAGAAATGTTGATTCATTTTTTCCTTTACTAACCACAAGCATATTGGAATGGCCGACTGCCACGCCGTCCGCACGGCGGTCCATGTTTGTCATTTAAGCGTCCCCCTGCCGTCCACCTCACCAACCGCACATCGCTCGGTCCTTGGGTGTTTGCTCCGCGGACTGCAAAGCCGACCGCCATTCGGTCGGCCCTTGGGCGTCCACCCCGCCGACGGTCTGGCCGACCGCCGTGCAGTCCGCCAGGGAGTCGGCGGAGCGGATGCCTAAGGATTGAGCGATGTGCGGTTGGTGAGGCGGACGACATGGGGGCGCTCAGATGGGAAAGACCGACCGCTGTGCGGTCGGCCAGGTAGTCAGCCGCGAGAACGGGTGAGGGCCGATCGCCATGCGAACGGCCAAGCAGTTGGCCACGGGAATGGGCAAGGGCCGACGGCCATGCGGACGGTCGAGAGCCGTCCGCCACTTGGTCGGCTAGGGTGGATGACACCCGATGCCATCTGCCGAGTGGTCGGCCGAGGTAGCGGGCAGCTTTTAATCCGAGATAAACTAACCTAAATCAGTGATGTCGGCGGACGTCCTGAGGTGGCAAAGGACATCTTCAGTCGAGACGACCGGACGTCATCAACGTCGAGCATCCTGACAACCCTGAGATTGGTTGTAAATGTAACGGCTAATGATCAGTATTCTAGTCGGAACTCATGTTTGACTCTCTTCACTAATGCTGCGGTGATTAGGTGTAGGTAATACATAGAATCACCATCTGCACGTGTTTGGTGGATATTCCTCATTGTAAAGGTCTAGTTTAGAACCGCGGATGCAGCTTTGCTGACGCTTGGAGTGTAGATGAGCTCTAGAAGATTTTCCCAATTTGAAACTTCCTGGAAGGTTGGAAGCTCTAATGATAGCTTAGTTCAATTTTTATGCACATTACTGCATGTCATTGAATTTTGTTGTTGGAGAGCCTCATAGATAGAACATGTAGTGTTGTTGCCAATTCTTTGTACGGATCGAAAGATCTAGTAGTTGGATGAACCTTGAATATTCTGGATCTGTTGGAGTTCAATGGCGTTGGTTCCTCCAATGTAAGGTCCTTTTTAGCTAAAAGTGAGTTCAAGGAGAACGGGTGAATTAAAAATCGAGAAAAGGTGATGTGATGAGGTCCACAATCTATGATTTTTGGTAAGATTTTTGAGGTTCAATTTTGAGTGCTCTTTCATAATATTTAGTTTTAGTAAGTAGGTACAACATCTTATTATAGTGATGGTCCTCGATGCGTTGAAAAGGACATGTGGTTGCACATAGAATTATGTTGGAAGTTTAGTGTCCTTCGTGTGGAACGTGGATTGTGTTCACATGCAAGACAAATTATTGTATTCACCCGAAATGACTAGTATTTGCACCATTTTCTAGAGGATGGTTAACAGTGATGCCATGGTCGGTTCAACAATGTGAGAACTTATCCTGATCCTGATTCCAATTCTGTTGCCGTATTCAGGTTTGCCAAATCGTGTCAGTAGTTAAGACAAAATTTCATGTTCTGGAGTGCCACAAAGCACTATTTCAAATCAGTATAAACTGATTTAATTCCAATGATCAAGAACGCACTTCAAAA
Organism: Bryoerythrophyllum caledonicum; assembly: GCA_963971425.1. Classification (NCBI taxonomy): domain Eukaryota; kingdom Viridiplantae; phylum Streptophyta; class Bryopsida; order Pottiales; family Pottiaceae; genus Bryoerythrophyllum; species Bryoerythrophyllum caledonicum. Next base: position 9,902,875 of record OZ020524.1, read on the forward strand.
TGCACCTCTTGAGTTCTGGTCCTTGATGGTTGATCTTTGATGGTCGATCCTTATATGACAATCTTCGTGTAAGAATTGGCCTAAAACCCTTTGAAGACTTCCTATAATCTCTTGTGTGGTGATCCTTTTGATAGGTGTCTCCAAATATTTCTTATCTTTTGCTTCATGATTTCCCACTTTGCTGATTGGATTGCATAAGATGGGAGGAGAAGATAACGACGTTGATAGTGCGTGGGAACACCTGAGTGTGTCCAGTTTGTTTAGAGTCTTCGGAGCCACTGTCAGCACGTTGCTCCGTTCAAATTACAATGTTGGCGTCTGGCCTCAAGTGTACCACAAGAGAATCTTATTTTTCCGGACAGAGTTACTTTGTTGAACTTGATGTTGTGCGTACGCTCCATGATTGTGGTTTTGTGATGTTAGAATGTGTAGATGCCACATGAAAGTTGTTCCAAGCTTGCACTGTATCTGACCTAAACACATTCTGGATTAGATCAATATGATTCTAGTGTCAGAGCTGAGCACTAGGTGCTCAATGATATGGAGCTTTAGCTTTTGTAGCAAATCGTAAGTATCTTAAATTTTACATGTATTGCAAAGCACATTCGTGGAAACCTTTGAAGCGGTCCATCCTCCAAAATCCAATAACACCAAAACAATTTCAATTGTTATCATGTATGAAATGTAATACAAACTTGGAATTGACATCGGCAAGTTGCTTGTCTCAAAAACCATGTTGTGTTGTATGATTGTCTTATGAGAAATACACTATTTTCATTTGTATAAGATTTTAGAAATATCCATAATAGATTTTGCGCTTGTTTACAGCAATTCCGGAAATAAGTATTACACAGACCATATTCTAAAGGGCTTATTGCATATGAAATGTATCAACTCAAAAATATTTTAAAATTTCAAGAAAGGCCATATCTCAAAACCTAAAGTTACAACATATCACAATTCGTATCTTGATTCCTATCGAAAATTCAAATTTTCAAGAAAAGAAAATTACAATTGTTAATCTCATAATTCTTGATTCCCTACATTAAAATATGGATTCATAGGTCGAAATGGTTGAAGTCAAAGATTTATTGAAACTAAAATTTGAGATTGAATTCAGACACTCAATTGCCACATATCTCTCCTTCAAGATTCAACACTAGTAGCAAGGTTGTCGCCCCTCACTACAATATGGTTTGTAGGGTTGATATTGCCATTCACTCCTCACAGTTTGCGGAGACTTGATTTGGCTCTAACTTTCATAAAGGTCGTTTGCTACCAAGGCTTCCACCTAGAAGAGCCAGTAGGATTTGAGATGTAGGCTATAGGTGAGAAAGTAACTTAATTGTTGCCCATGTGGATGGACATTATCAAAAGCTTTGAGTGAGTCTAATTATTACCTAAACCCGACATTTAATGAAAAAGTTAGAGGGTTTTGATGTTCAAATGTGGAGAGTGGGCACGTTGAGAAACTCTAAAAACTATTGTTAGGTGAGATTTTCAATATCAGCAAATAATATTATTTCCTTTCATATTGTTAAAAGAAATCTCTTGTCTTTAGTGAAAGATAGCATATTAATCCAAGTCAAACATTTTCACACATTGTCACACATTGTTGGCCAAGGTACCAAAAAAAAATCTTCTTTTCCACATAAAACTTGAAGATCTTCATGTTTTTTACATTTTTTTTCCCGTAACAATATGTGGTGTACACCTTATTATTGACCATTTGGATTATCATTCTAAAACATATTAAGTTCTACAAAAATATAACATGAATTGAAAATTTTTGAACCTCTACTCCTTGCACAATTTTTTTAATATGCTACACCCTTTCTCTACCTCTAAAAATTGGTGTACAAGGAACTATTACCATGATTAACATGATGGTGATGAATTTAGACCTTGTTTGGTGCAAAAAATGGACACCAAGAAAAGTCCACTACAAGCCGCTCCTCACTCGAAAAGTGTCGCCCTTCACTTACTTAGAATGTGGAAAAGGGTGCTTTTTCTTGTTTTTTTGTGATCCAATTGACTCACCAACTTCTAAAATATTTGAAAAAGTAAGTGAGGAACAACAAGGCTGCTAGCAGTGACATACAGTGGCGACCAGAAATAGTTGTACAAGAGGAGCTTTTTACAAAATCAGCTACCAAATCTACATGAACTGTCATAAAATAGCAAGAACACAACCACAAGCACATATAGTTGCAATAAGCATAAAGCACAAAGTTTTCAATGAAATATGAATTAGAAAAACACACAGTAATTCAAATGTGCAACAAGCCTGTACAATTTTGTATGGTCAAATTCATTTTTATTGCATATCAACTGTAGAAAACAAGACTAAAGATTACTAAACACCTTTACAACTCAATGATTCAACCCATAAGCACTCACAAACACTACCACCATGTGTAGCCACCTTTTGCTTGGTAGACATCAAGAGCTCTTTGAGGCATAGTGAGTATCAACTTCCTAATAACATCAGGCTCAAATTGTACCAAATTTCTTGGATCTTCTCCCACTAGTCACTTTCACTAGTGGGTTTCTTCTTAGACCTTCTCAGACTACGATCTACTTCATTCCAAAGATGTTCTATTGGATTGAGGTTGGGTGATTGTGGAGGATGCCCAATAAGCTGAAATTTTTGAGCACACAACCAATCTACAACATAATGTGTAGTATGCTTTGGATCATTGTCTTGTTGAAAAATAACCTCACCCTCTTTTAAACCTTGCATTTGTATAGTGCCCATGAGTTCCATCTCTAAAATATCGCGATATATATATATTTATCCATCTTCCCTTCAATCAAATGAAGCTTGCCAACTCCTTCCCAACTCATACAACCTCAAACCATAATGTTTCCTCCTCCATGTTTGACTATAAATTGCACATGCTGATTTAAAAGACGTTCTCCACTCTTTCTCCAACAATATTGACGTCTATCTGAGCCAAAAAGATTGAATTTAGACTCATCAGAAAAAATGACATGAGCTCAAAACTCCCAATCTGCATGCTTGCACTTCTTTGCCCAGTCCAAACGACGTACTCGATGATTCTTTGTCAAAAGTGGCTTCTTGGTCTTCACACATGCTCTCAACTCTTGCCTCCGAAGACTCTTTTAAACCGTATTATCACTCAATCGCAAGCCCTCAGATCGTAACACTCTTCCTAGAGTTGCCGTTGTACTAGTATTTAAATCATTTAATCTCCTCACAATGTCACGGTCACCTCGTTCATCAAGAATTCTAGGTCTACCGGATGAAGTTTTGTCTGTTAGGCTCTCCCTCTCACGAAACCTTCGCACTATGTCAAAAAGAAGTGCTTTGAGGAATGCCCAAAACTGCTGAAATCTCACCATATGAGTTGCCTCGCTCAAACATCTCAAGAACTGCCCTACGTTGATTCTCATACCTTCGAGGAGCCGTAGCAAATCACCTAAGGCCTCTCCAAATCTTACCAAAAAAATCCAAAACAAAAAGCCTCACAAGTGCACTTGTAATGAAAAGATAGTGGTGTGTACAGCTTGTGTGCATGTTGAGTTCTACACACCCCTTCATGATTTTTGCATGTATAATCTTTACAACTGGCGAATTTTGAGGGAGTCAATGTTAATTAGGTGCCATGTGGTGTACTAATTGAAGCTCGCCCAAAAAATCTCTTACTAATCCACAATCTAAGCTAGAGTCAACACTTGTTAGAAGGGTGGTTCACTGTCCGAAGACTTTTGGTCGCCACTGTAAGAACGTTTTCTAATGGCCAACAACCATGTGCTGTCGTTGTGGTCACCATGTGCTATTCATGACATCAAAAACTCAGGCATGATTCGCAAAAGTACTTTCTCACCTCAGGGCTTTCATCACCAGCTTTTGTTTGACAATATGAACCAAGCAATGCGATTCCTGAGCAGTGAAATGGTCCCTCTATAAAATGCCATTCATGATCCACATCACGTAGTTCTTATTAACCCCTAAAGTCGAAAGCCCTCAAAACTGCCAAAAACCCTCAAAACTGCCCTCTTTCAATGCAAGGTGAAAATTTTTAACTTTTGACAAATTTTCGAGTAAGTAACCGTAAGATCTAGTACCTAACTTGTACATGTACATACGTGCCGAATCTTAGATTCAAATTCCTCACCATTTGTGAGATCGTAATGTTCAAAGTTGAAAAAAAAGATTTTTTCCTTGTTGTAGAATGGAAAACTAATGTTTAGGGGGCCAAAAAAAACATTTTTGAAAGGAAATTTGACATGAGGCTCTTCAAATTCTTGTTTCTATGTGAGTAAGGAATATGTCCATATAATTTTTACCCTCATAGGACCTATAAAACCTAAAGAAATGCTTAATTTTTCACATGGAGGTATGCTGAAATACAAATACAAATGCCCATTTTCAACAATTAAAAAGGCATGTAAAAAATTATCGGATCGAAAATCCAAACGGTGAGATCATGCTTTACTACCTCTTTTACATGTAAAACATCAAAATTCGAAAAAAAGTAAAATCTCAATTTTTGGTGAATTTTTGAAGTTACTGCGATCTAATTGATTTTGGGCAGATTTTGAGAATAAATGAGCATATACCGCAGTTTTGGGCAGATTTCAGCATGCCCTAACAGTGTTTACAAACTTTGACCGTGAATATCTCCTAAAGTATGAGGAATTTTGAAGCATGAATGGTGTCATTTTAAAGGTATGGGAAAACTCTACAACCTTCCAAAAGTTGAACTTCATATGATCTAAATTTAGTAACTGAGAGCCTGACCAGAGTCAGATCGACCACATTCTGGTCGATTTCGACTAGGGGTTAAGGTCTCAATAACAAGGTATCATGCTAAAGCAGAATTCTTGGAGTTTTGAATCCCAGTGTGTATTGGAAGATCATTCTTGGTTGCGTGATCTTGAGTTCTGAGCTCTTCTCTTCTGCAATGACGGTGCAATGACGGTGATGATGGATCTTCTGCCGACTGCTACAACTTTTGGGTCATGGATTGTAAGCTTGTTTTTTCCAGCTACTTTGAAAAATTCAGCTTTACAAAGCTTTGCTTACTCTTCTAACATGGTCGGTGGTTGCTGTGCAGATTTTCACAACCGTGATCTTGGCGTCCTGATTCTTCTCATGACATCCAGGGCTCCCAAGAATTTGCCTCCAGGTCCTCGTGGTCTGCCCATCATTGGAGCCAGCTTGCACCCCTTGGGCAAGCATCCATCGCAGGACCTGGCGAGATTGGCCAAGCTTGATGGGCCGGTGATGTCGTTTTGATTCGGGCAGCAGCTCATGGTGGTGGCGTCCTTGCTTGCTGTAGCCGAGGAGATTCTCAAGACACAAGGCCCTAGTTTCACAAGGCAGCCCATCATAAATTATGCGCAAAGTGTCTTGTGTGATGGTACTTTGTCTCTCCACCCCCTATTGTATCAATTTTCTCAGATTGCAACCATTCTCCTCATGGAACAGAGAAGAATTGATCTTGTCTTTGTGGAATACAGACACGATTGGAAATTAAGTGAAATCTGTCCAAAGGCACCCGAAGTTTCAATGAGATACCCCTCTTTTTGGATGTAAAATGCTATTGTTTTCGAAGAGCTTGGTGGTCTATGGACTGGAATCCTTTAGATGGTCTCCATGTGCAGGTGCAAAGATCCGCATCTCTGCGAGCTCAGGAGATCACGCACATGCTCAACATGATTCCCCAAGACGGCGCCACAGTGGTCTCAGTAAGAAACCACATCGCTATCGTAATGACAAACATCGTGTCCCTCTTGCTGCTGAAGAAGCGCTTCATGATGCTCCATGCTGGTTTGGATGGAAATGCCGAGGTTGAGCAAGTGACGCAGTTCAGGACGTTGGTCCATGAGATTGGGAAGAATTGGGTGGAGATTGACCTGGGGAACTTCATTCTGGTCTTCAAGTGGGTGGACATCCAGGCTCCAGGTCCTCAGGAAGCGTATGTGGAGCCTCACAGAACGGATGGATGCGATCGTGTCCAGATCATCTCTGAGCATCTTCCGCAGCGAAAGAAGTCGGTACAGTGTGAGAAAGACTTTGTTGACGTGCTTTTGGACCACCGAGTCAAGCATCACCGCCGTGGAGTGGGCAATCTGCGAGTGCATCCGCAACCCCATCGAGATGCGCAAAGCGCAATCGGAGCTTGATGAAGCCGTAGGCACGTCGCGAAGAGTGGAAGACACCGACATCCCCAACCTCAAGTACCTCCAAGCCATCTGCAAGGAAGTCCACCGGCTCCACCCGCAGTCCTCAATAACGATCCCTCACATGAACCCAAGCTCTTGCAGGCTATTCGGATATGACATCCCTGCCAAGACGACGGTGATGGGTCTTAAGTTACATGTATATTTATTTTCCAATAATCACCAAGAAAATTTAAAACCATACTCCATATTGAATCTATATGATTCAAATTTGAGATGCCAAAATACTGTAAGTCAACGTCTGGTTTGGTGTTATTTAATTCAAAAATTGCATGCCAAATTAATTGAGAAACTATAATTGATTGTAGATGCCAAAATGGAAGAAAAGATTGATAAACAAAATTTGAGGCATGAAGAGACATGAAAGGAAATTGGGGCTTAAAAAAGCTTGAGATTGTGGTAGATCATGCATGGAAGACTCCGGTGTTGGAGACCCAAATTAGTTAATTATTTGTTATGGAGGTGTCAAACCAAAGGTTCACCTATGATAGGTTGCTATGAGACATCTAATTTTTTTTCAACACTTTTTCAAAACTAATTAAATGTCTAGAAGTAGAAGAACTCCAGTCCCCATGGCGTGAATAAGTGTTTGTTCATGCCACCACAAAATCTATGTCCACCGGACTTGGGTTAGTGGTATGGAACTACTTCCCCCTCTCAAGGGTAGACACTGTGTAATTAAATGTCTACATGATTATATACTAACTCCTCAAATTTGTTGATTATTTTTCATTAAACATATTTCAAAAGTGCTTATTCTTGTGTATAGAGTTCAATTTTTAATATTAAGTGTAAGGTTCCAATTTCAATGAATTTTACCATATAAATTATAGTGCTTGAAGTGAAGAACATGGGTTTTTTTCTTTCTTAAATTTATTGAGTTATTAAACTTTGATGGTACTTTGTATCATGTTGTTGAGTTATATAAGGTCTACATTTTATACCATCATGAAGTACGTAATGCTAGTTTGTTGTACACCAAATATTTAGGCATAGAAGTCTAAGGATGTAGCATATTAAAAAAAACTTATGGAAAGGATGGACGTTCAAAACTGCGGCAATTCACATTTCAACTTTTTGTGAACTTATTTCTTTTAGAATAAGAATCTAAATTTTTAAAAATAAGATTTATGCCACACCTTGTTACATTGAAAAATGAAAGTTCAAAAAATATTATCATCGATATATTTTACTTTTAAAAAATATGGCATTAAAAATGTTAGAATTGATTGTTTGTTTCAAACTACAATCACTTGCAGACCTTGTTTTGCCTCCTTTTTTTGGTTGCTACAATGAAACTTTTGAAATGGAATAGTTTGACTCATATAAAAATATTTCCATCAATTTTTTTTATCAAATGAGTTAAGGTGAAAAGCACTGGTTGTGAGTTCAAGTACCTTGAATGTCGGTGTCGTGCCTACCACCAAGTCCACACAGTTATTGCGGAGGCTCTCAAGATCTTGTTGTATGGGTATCCACAAGGTCCTTAGAGGGGTTGGCATGTCGGTAATCTCGAAGGCAATTAGAAAATAGTATAGAGAAGTATTTACCCTTGAAAGAGGGGAGTAGTTCTATCACACTATTAGTGGCTATAGTCTTAGGGGGGTTTTACACTATGGTGGAGAACTCCACCGGCTGGTCAAGAAGTCTCGGCCAAGACATGGTTATTTGAGGCGAGCGGTGGATGTTGGACAAGACAAAAAAAGAATAAAGTAATGCACGAAGAAGTCTTGACCGGTTAGTAGTGTAAACACCCAACGGTGAAGTCCACTGGCCAACTTCATAAGGTGAAGACCACCGGTGAACTTGACCACCAAGAAAGTTTATGCTAGCCAATGGAAACCACAATATCTAATGGTCCCCATGGACATGTTATGTAACATTATCGGCTCCATTGAACTACAAAAATTTATATCTTTTGCATCAAATGTCGAAATGTAGTACGGTAACAGTTGTTGGGGAAAAAGCCCCTACTTGTCTAGTTTGTGTGGTAAAATTTTTACATGAATACAATATACATGTTGTTAGCACACACAACCATGTTATAATTGATTTGTTTCAAACCTTTTAAAACACGCAATTAAGCAATTATGCACTTGGCCATATTAAAGTGCACTTGGGTACAATGGCGGCGATTGCGAACAAAAGTGGCAAAATTGCAAAAAAAAAAAAAAAATCAATGAAAAAAAATGATTTCCAAAGAAAAAAAATTGAGCTTCTACAACAATATTACGTACAATCATGGTTGTTAATATTGGAAGCGGTTTTTTGGCATTTTCAACTAATTTTTGGTGGCCCCTCGTTAATACTAGATAAATCTGTATTTAATATAGTTTCACAATATTTCAAAGATAGATTTGAAGGATTGTAGTATACAAACCGTCGTAATCACAACTAAACATACTTTATGCAAGGGTTGGCAGTTGATTAAAAGATATTCTACGTAGTATACAATGCATACAATGGTGGAAATTAAATATAGATTCTTCTACAGCTGGACTTAGCACCAATAGTAAAATTACCTTTACTCTATAGGATTAATGACATAACGTCTTACATCACCCTTAGAATATACTACTTTTACACATACACTATATATCAATAACCATACACAACTAGTATACTCTCATAAAGACACACTATCTACTCCACATAATTTAGGGCTGCTTGCAAACGGTCGTCATCGATAGCTTCGGTTTGCATTGCAATATATTGTAGTATGTGAGCCTTTGCCGATTGAAGAATGTGAATCCTGCTTTCAACTTGCACTCCAAATACATTGCGCTTTCTCCACCCGCTGGCCCCAGACATGGTTCTTTCCAGTGTGTCTACCCATGAAAAAATGCATGCATCTTTCTCTACCCAACTATGGCTCTCCCCAGATGGCTCCCAGAATGAATCCATGCAATTTGCATACCGTTGTGCAGAAGACCCATGTCCATCAGCAACCCCCCTTTGGATGATGGGCCAATACCAACAAACCTTAATCTTAAGTCTCCATCGGTTTTTTCCTTCCTCAATCACTTTCCCCACATAGAATGGTACACCGCCTTCTATCTCTGCTCGATCAACACTCAAGGCTACAAACTGTCCACAACGGATATCAGATTGTGGATTAAATGGTGGAAATAGGTCGTGATTACCTTCATACATTGCTCCTTCTTCGGCTCGTTCCTCAACATAGTTGCGCTCTGTTTGTTGTGCCCTACGCAGTGCTTGATTAGAGGGTCTTCCTCTACGAGGACCAAAGTATCCTCGAGCCTCGGCATTTGGAAGCATGGCCACTACCTGTTCTACGACATCTATCTCGCGATTTTCTTCACTTGTACCATCTATTACATCCAAAGATGCGCTCCCTGTAGGTCCGGTATTGGAGAACTCTGAAGGCCAAAACGGTGAGGAACGATGTTCATTGCTACGGTCTTTGTGTGGAAATTCAGCTAAATAGAGTTTCAATCTTTCAGCCTCTACTTTTGCCTCACGATTCTTGTCCTCATGCTGCAACCTTTGAATGCACCTTTCTTTATATACAATGAAGTCATCCAATGCTTTCAACTCCCGTTCGTCCGCTCTAAATACTTCCGCAAACGCTGGTCGCTCATCCCTACTTGGCAACGACCTCAAAGTTTTCGTCCCTGCCTCCGGTCCCCATGGATCCTTGCAATAATGCTTGTGTTGTACTCGAACCTCACGAGTCCCTTCTCGATTGTCCAAATAGAATCGCATGTGGTGCGGAAATGTTATGCCCACCAATGAATCTTGACCTGTCTGTAAGTGAGGAGTTATAAACAATTTCCAATCCCATACATTCTCTAGCAGCCGGGCGCTAACAAATGCCTCCGTAGGGGATGTTCCTCGTTCTATAAGACTCATCATTTCCTTCAACGAATCCACGTCCGACCTCTTCAACGTACTTGATATACAACTGAAGCGTTGATCAATATCTTCGTGTGTATGGCCCACTATAAAAAAAGATAGCTCCACCTCCTGATAAAACCCCAATCCCACCAATGTAGCACATAGAGCAAACATATAAATGTTTTTGTTTTCACGCGTGCAGTTGTCGGCTTGAATCTGCAATGTTGGTGGCAAAAAGCCCCTCCTCTGCAGCACATCTCCTATCACGTATAATAATGTACTCACGACTTGGTTGCTATCGTGTTTGTGGTGAGCCCCAAACCACACGCCGCAATATAAACCAATCCCATGTACAAGAGCCCCACACAGATGGGTCTTCACAAACCAGTGTTCAATGTTCTTCACAGTCTGACGCATCCTCGGTACCATGGTCGTGTTTTGGTCCATGCCATCCACTATGATGCACATGTACAACTCAGGGCTAATATAACACGACCTCTTGAATATCCAATAATGCCTACGTTCTTCCATCTGGTTGCGCAGATGCAACATAAACAACTCCTTTATCTTTATCCTTGCATCCGCATTGGTGGTTCACTCCAAAGCACATTTATACTCCCAACAATGATAACACTTTGAGAATCTCGAGAATGGAGGTACTTGAACGTGGGGATACTTGATGCGCCACATCCTCCGGAACGAACTCATAGAAATGGTTTCCCCATTACAAATTCTCTTGACCTCCTCGTTCACGTAATTGAATGCATCAAATTTGGCAGTATTCATAGGAAGGAGAATGAGAGGCACCACTTCGTTGTCACTCTTACGGCGAATACAGCGATGAGGTTGAGGACAACCAGCTTCATCGACAAACGATTTAAAGCAAGCCTCTGCCGCAGACATTCTAGTGCTCTCTCCGATCGGATCTGAAAGGGTATTGCCGTGAATCGATGTCACGCTTCCATCTATTAAACAGTCCTTCTTCAATTGCTTAAAGCGCCTCTGTGAATATCCAACCCCAAGAGCATAGCAAGCATTGCAAACTTGTTTTCCATCTAACTTTGTTACAAACTTGTCTCGACGAGTTCCTTCCGTCCTAGTGTAAAAAGAAACCAGCATTTGTCTCATCCACGTACTTCGTACTGAAAACTGAGTACCCATTGCATTATATCGCATGTCCAATAGATACCTCGCTGGAACGTCCCTTAAACAATTGCGTTTGCATCCTCCTTGTGCCATTGCAATTTGTATGCTTCTAAGGGATACCTTAGATGGTGCAGCTTCTGTCAATGATGTCTCTCTTGAATCTCTCCTTCTCCTATTTTGCATAGAATAGGGACGACGTGCTGGTCTCACATAAGCAAATCCATCTACATGGGACAAATCTTGGATATTTGAGGAAGTAGGCTGGGAAAACGGCGAATTTTCATCTATGGCATTAGAAGCTTGACTACTACGTCGAGACCTCTCGGTGGATCCTGGTGTGTTGATGAACTCAGAAAAATCAAATTCTGGGGCCATCACTTGTGTAGGCGCTATCTGTGATCCAATGTCATCATGGACAGTTGTAATATCAGGTTCTACAGCCACTACACGTAAAAAAGACCGATGCCAACGAATGATCAAGCCCACACACATGCCAAGGTGTTCTCCTACAATCTCTCCGGTTCAATGCAATGCATCATCTACCCTAGTGATACGCACTGCCACCTCGAACGGGAACAATTTCGACCCATTCAATTCCATGCCACTTTTAAATGCATGCTCCCTAGTTGCTAAGCCCACCACATCTCCTCTTTCCGAAAGCAATTCGACTGCCCTTTCCAATTCAGATGGCATGATCCCAATAGATCTCTGTTGAATTTGCCTTGTACGTGCTGCTCGTACTAATCGAGCCCCCACAGAGCTATTGGAAAGCATATTATTCATTTGGATGTGTGGCCGTATCGAAGGAGTTTGAATCATGCGGCTCTCCATTATCACTATTGAAAAAATAGGGACATCATGGTTGCACATTAGTCAAAATACATATACTAATTGTTAACCTTCAAAGCATCATTTATCTGATAAAAGATATGTTTTTAAACACATATTTAGTGTTCAAAATATGATGATGATATTGGACCTTTTGATAAAATAGCTTTGAAATGAAAAAATTAAGAATTTATAGATCACAAACTCCTTGCACAATGTCTTTAGCCCTGAAGGTACAATGACAGTTTTACACCAAAAACACTTCAAAATTGTTGGATTCTAGTGCAATGAACAATGAAGGAAACAAACAACGATAATTTCTAGTTCTGACCATAAGATCTCAATTAAGACTTATTATATAATATTTAAACAAAATTTCATAAACTTTGACCGCACAGATTAAAAGATAATAGTGTTTAAAGTCAAGCATATGATTCATTTTCTCCCTGGTGTAGTAGATCAGTCTACTTTGACTTCACTTGGTGTCAAATTTTTGCACTACACAAGGTCTAAATTCATTACCATCTTGTTAAGCATGATGTTAGTTCCTTGTACACCAATTTTAAGAGGTAGAGGACGGGTGTAGCATTTTCAAAACAACTGTGCATGGAGTGGAGGTTTGAATTTTGTTAATTCACACTCTAATTTTTTGTGAAGTTAATATGTTTTAGATTGATAAATTAAATGGCCAGTAAGAAGATTTACACCACATATTGTTGTAGAAAAAATAAAAATTGAGAAATAAAAAGATATCTAAGTTTTATGTGGAAAAGAAGAAGTTTTTTTTTTACCTTGCCCAACAATGAGTGACAATGTGTGAAAATGTTTGACTCGGGTTGGTATTCTATTTTTCACTTAATTGAAGAACTTATTTTGACAATATGAAGGAAAATTATATTACTTGCGAGTACTGAAAATCTCACATTCAATAGAGTGTTCTAGCAAAAGTTTCTGGAGGTACTAAAAGTGTCCGGTCTCCTCAAAATTGAAATTCAAAACCCTATAACTTTTTCATCAAATGTCCAATTTAAAGAAAAAATTGTTTTCCATCTAACGTGTTGGTAATGCCTTTCTATAGTAAAATATTCAAAGAGAAATGTTGGAAATTGACACTATAGGAACCAAACCGAACTTTTAAAAAGCCCATTTTTCACACTAGATCCGGTAGGGGTTAAATATGCTACACTTCTTCTGCATCCCTAAACATTGGTGTACAATGGAACCAATATCATTATTGACATGATATTGAATCTAGATCATATGTGATGCAAATTTTAGAATCCAAGTGAACTGAAACGAAAGAAAACTAGTCAACCTAAGGGAAAAAATGAATGATGTTGTCTACTTGCTATTATTGACACCATTGGAACTTGTTACAATCGCTCTTAAAAGAAAGGGTTTGTACATCCACATTGAAAGGTCATTCTACGAACAACATAGTACAAAAGATCAATCAAGAATCAATCCTAAACTTGTACAAAAACAATTGTTTACCTCAAGATACATTGCAGGTGTTAGCGGTACACGCAACGATGTTTGATGGCATTCAACATTAAAGCACCATTCCGTCACTGTTGTTGGACATGTTTTTCAAGTCTTAGAAGAAACCTGCAAACCATGCATAAAATTTATACGGTCATTTGTTAAAACTATATGATAAAAACTCCCAAGTATCTTCGTATTACATATATCCAAAAATTTAATATAATATATAAAAAGCTTAACATAAGAAGAAATAAAGCAAGAGGTCCAAAGTTTTAAAGTTAAATTTGGACTAATAAACTTGAGGCACAAGTCTCCAACATGAATATAAGGTTTCGGTACGAACCCTAGAGGTCACTTCTCTTCCCACTCTCTAAGGTCAGCTCTCTTGCAATCACAACCTCATTGTATTTGTAATTGTTATTTCTGTTACTAATTTCTATTAGCTTTGTATGTGGTGTGCAGACTAGAGGAAATCTGCACTTCCATGGAATTTTGTGAAGTTGTGAAGTTGGTAAGCTTCTCTACCCTGTTTCAAGCTGAATAAGAGAGAACTAAAGGTTCAGTTTGTCAAAAGGTTGTCAAAGGATAGTCGATAGTGTAGGTTTAGCCAGTACCATTCTTTTCACGCAAATGAAGACACCATTTCAGTAAGTTGACAATTACAATTTCAATAGAAGTTGAAGTTTACACAAGAGAGAGTCAACACTAGTGAATGCAGACTGTGACTACTAAATTAGATCTGAAGTCGTGAGTGCAGCTAGTGTTGTGGCACTGAATCGCTGAGTGCACCTATACCATCAGCCCTAAACTAAAATCCTAGCCGCCGCAACAAACCCAAACCCTAGCGCCGCAATCAGGAGCCCTAAACCCTAGCCGCCAAAACCAAGAACCCAAACTCTAAAAAGTCAAACCCTTGCACCGCGTTCACATGGTGTTCGCGCGTTCACATGTGTTCGCGTGACGCCTCCTGCAGTAACCGTAGTCTAGGGGTGTGCGGGCGCACACCCCCAACTGCTGCTCCTCCTCAATCCATCCAAAAACGACCTGGCCAAAAACCCAAGCAAGGAGCTCTGTGAGTTTTCAGCGGAGCAGGAGAGCAATCACGAAGGAGAAGAAACATCTGAAGTGGAGTCTGGCCCTACAGCG